>JBBHKE010002196.1:0-33201 GCA_037447655.1 Zygnema cylindricum | reverse complement strand
AGTCCTATCTCTCTCACAGACTCTATCTACTTATGTACGGAACCAATTAGAATACAGTTCCGTACGCAAAAGTACAACTGCCGGTGTACTTTATATACGGACATTGTACGACATGGCCTAAACGTCGACACATGTCATATCCGGATTCGGTGCCATAATCTCCGGAGATTCCACGATCCAATGTAATTTCGCCACGCGTCATCCGATGTGGCGATGGCCACAAACCGCCGAAATATTCTTTCGCGATCTCGGCGCTAATTTCGGCCGTCTGATTAGATTCGAATTTAATCGTAGCTGTAATAAATACATGCGCGGTATTCGTTTCACTTAAAAAATAAATGCGAGGTATTGATTTCTTGCCTGTACCGTATTCCGTACATATACATTACCGGATCTATGTATCCCGTAAACAATAACAGTTAAATGATTATTCCTACGTTTACATGTTTAAATAATTATCAAACTATATACTACGTAATGTTAATCCTAGAGTTAACGGCTAAGGCTACCGGCTACTTCCAGTCTGCCGGCCGGTAGGTACAAGGATCAATTCCTGTCGCCGGCACATTCATTTTAAATAAATAAACCTTAACTAATATAAATTTCCCGTAAACCTCTGGATAGCCTAGGTAGCCATGGCTCTAGCCCCCTCTCCAATTTCTCAGTGACTGCGACAAGTTTGAGAGTTGGAGAGAGAAGTTAGAGGTAGACTGCCTCGGCTTCTTTCTATATTTCTATTTAGACCTAGAAAATACTAAAAATGTACCATTAATTTCTACATTTGGTAGCCAAGTTTACATTCTTGACACGGATAAGAAAAACATGAAACTAGATGCTAAAGGAAAACTTGGATTCTTTGTGAGATATAATGAGGATGTTAAAGGGTATAGAGTT
Source organism: Zygnema cylindricum (assembly GCA_037447655.1). NCBI lineage: Eukaryota > Viridiplantae > Streptophyta > Zygnematophyceae > Zygnematales > Zygnemataceae > Zygnema > Zygnema cylindricum. The sequence goes on along the minus strand of JBBHKE010002196.1, from coordinate 32,307 downwards.
TATGATTTAGCAAAGAAAGATATCATTCTGGTCAAACACCTAGTTGTCATGGATGAAGGGATTTCATTTGACCCCTCCAAATATACAAAGAAGATAAGAATCAAATTTGAGTGCGAAAGTGAGGAGGACTCGGTCGTTCTCGAAAGGGACATGAGTGAAACCGTGATTGCAGAATCAGAGGAGATCTAAGATACAGGAGACTAGTAGAAGCTTCACATACTCTTATGGACTTCGAAGAGATAGAAGAAGTGGGACCAAAACCGGCTTCCATAGACACGAGAGCCGATGAGACAGTGAGGAGAAATCCAAGACTTCCATCCATTCGAGCTTCAGAGTTTGAGGGAGGGAGAAGGAGCAGCAAAAGGATACAGGAAAAACAGGCCGCTCATAAGGTAACTAAGCTATCTCACCCATATGAGCCTCAGTCTTACTCGGAGGCAGTGAAAAGTCCAGAGAAAGAAAGAAAGATGGATTAGAGCCATAAATGATGAGATGGCCTCCATCATGGAAGCAAATACTTGGGAACTAGATAATTGTCCTCCAGACATAAAACCTATTGGGTGTAAATGGGTATTTAAACTAAAAGTGAACCCAGATAACACCATTGAGAGATATAAGGCTCGATTGGTAGCGAAGGGGTTCACCCGAAAGGAGGGGATTGACTATGAGGAGACCTTTGCTCTAGTTGTTCGGTTCCAATCACTAAGGATTCTCCTCAGTTTGGCAGCAGCGGAAGACATGGAAATTCACCAGATAGATATTAAGACTGCCTTTCTTAATGGTGAGTACGAGTAAGAGATATTCATGAGGCAACCAGAGGGATTTGTGGAGGAAGGAGAAGAGAGCAAAGTGCGCAGGCTCATCAAGTCCTTATATGGACTCAAGCAAGCTCCCCGACATTAGAATAAGAAACTAGAAGAGTTTCTCACCGGTCTGGGGTATATCAGGATCTGTTCCAACCATTCTATCTATATGTTTGAGGATGAGAATGGTGTCATTTTTATTGCAATTTATGTGGATTATCTGCTTTTGCTCGTAAGTCTTTGGAAAAGATCAATATGCTAAAGAAAGATCTTAGAGGCAGATTTGATATGAAGGATTTAGGTGAGGTAAAATACATATTGGGGATCTAAATGGAGAGAGATAGGGGTAAAAGGATTATCAGACTTACTTAGAAAGAAACGATAGGTAATATGCATGAGAAATTACAGATGGAAAAGGCTAACAGTTGTACCACTCCCATGGACTTGAAAAAATAAGTGATGGAAGTGAAGAAGTAGGAGTGGTGATCTTAGATGATCAGATGAGTCCAGTGGAGAGAGAGTTTATGAAGTCTATCCCTTATAGACAGGTTGTAGAAAGTTTGATATATTATATGAACCGTACCAGGCCGGAAATTGCGGCAGCAGTTGGAGTACTCAGTAGGAGTCTTAATGATCCTAAGAAGAGAGACTGGGAGGCAGCCAAGAGAGTCATGAGATATCTGGTGGGAACCATAGAGTTATTGTTGCATTTGGGAGGGGAGCAGACTGACATCACTACTTGGAGTGATGCCAGTTATGGGGACGCATCTATAAGAAGATGCACATCTAGATATGTGTTGTATGTGGGGGAAGGTGCTTGCTGTTGGAGTAGTTAGCAACAAAAAGTAGTTGCTCAGTCTACTATGGAGGCTGAGTACATGGCCTCTTGTTCTTGATGTGGGTCAAGTCCTTGTTGCAAGAACTAGGGTATATCAAGGAGGGAGTGCATGAAGAGTTTTGTGATAATCAAGCTGCCATTGCAATTGCAACTAATCCAAAACATCATTTCAAAGCTAATCAGATAGACATACAATTGAGTTTTGTGAGGGAAAAGGTTGAGAATAAGATTGTGAATCTTGTATATAGATTTGATGAGGAAATGGTGGCTGATATGATAACAAAACCAGTGTCATCTCCTAAATTCAAATATAGCAGAGAAAAATGTGGACTAAAACTAAAGTTAAAACTAGACTAGAAAATAAGGCGAGTGTTGAAATTGATTGATTTCTAGAGTATTTTCTAGCTATAAATAGGTTAGTATAAAATGAAAAAGAAAAGGGCAGACAGCCTCTCTTCACCTCCTCTCTCTAGCCCCCATACTTGATGTAGTTACTGAAGGATAGAGAGGGTGGTTAAGCCATGGCTGCCTTAGTTCTGCATGCAAGACCAAGGAGTGAAAAATGTCTCTCTCAAACAAAAGGTTGAGTCCGACAGGACTCGAACCTCCGACCGGTAGAGTACGGCGTAGCCGGTAGCTCTAACTAGTCTGTCATGAACTCCGTTAAAATACATAGGGTGTGATACGTATTTAAACTAATACATGATCCTGAAATCGATTAACTGAAATGTGAACAAAGGAACATAGAACTAGTTAAAGTATTTCAGTGCGGACGTCATTCTGTACGAAACAAATGAATCGGACATTTGTTTCGACGGTCGACATTTAATGTCGGATTTAATCCGACGGCGCATATCACTGTCGAGATCGCGAAATGGCCACTTTGACGTTTATGTACGTGGCATGACCTGGCGCCACGTGGAGAGATGATATTTGGTCGCGGGAATTGTGGGGAACATACGGACGAGTGGAAAAGTGACACGCGTCTACTCAGTGGCCTTGTCGTACACAGGTTGTACAGAAAAGACATCGGTCATTGTACCTTTCTGTACTTTAAAGTCATGTGATTGGTCCTTACTTCAGTAGATAGGAGTTGTGAGAGGGATTTAGGACTTAGGAAAATCTGGTAGATAGTCTTCTCTCTCTAAGAGAGCTTTGTATAAAATTTGCATTTTTGCCGGCTCATAACCTGTCGGTTGGTTGGCCGTTTTCAGTGATTCTTTTGCTACAGACTCAAAGGAGTCCAGGCTGCACAGGGGTGCAGTCAAAATGTCAGTTTGCCATCTTAGACAGCAGTGAATGTGGCTTGAAGTGGGTTAGTTAAACACTATCTAGAGGCTTCCTGTATTTTGTTGTCTAATGGAGGACACATAATTGCACCTTATTCATTTCCAAGGGTTTTTTTAACCCATTTTTTCTCACATTAATGGAATCGTACATTGCACATGATTTCGGTGCAAGACGTATTTACAATTGTTGGCTCCGAAGCGGGAAAGCACTCTCAAACGAGAGGCTTTTTGTGGACTCTTTGCTCGGCCGAAGTGTAATGGTCGTCGAAACCCTCGGGTTCACTTGATATTCCTTCACGTGTAGGAGGACCTTTGGTGTTGTGGTGACTTACAAATCTAATTGCGACACCCGTTTTTTCTCGTGCGACATTGCATAGACATGAGGCTGCTCGGGGTTTATCAACTTCTATGGAACGAGATTACTCTCATCGAGACCTAACGAATCAATTTGTCCCATTTGGGTTGGACATTTTTTGATCTTTAAAAAATTCATCTGACGCATTCACATCACCATTAGTTGCAAAAATATTTCTTATAAAAGCCTTTAAGAGTTCGCCGCCATCTTTTTCATTTTTTTCTTATCTTCAATGTGTACCAATTGCCTTTTGGTAAGATGGAGTTGCGACAGTTCTCTTACGAAGCATGGTGGCGAATGATAGGCGACGCCTTCCAAACCTTCTATCAAAGGATATGATCCACATCCTTGACATTTGCGGTAGTGGACTTTTGTTTTTAGAGGTTGTGAATAGTCTTATTGTGTAGGTTTATTCACTTTGTTGGTAGTCATTTCTAGTAGAGAATGAAGTAGGTAATTGTTTAGTTAGCGTTAGATGTATAAATGCTTTAGTTGGCATTGTTTGCTTAATGTTCTAGACTTAGCTCATTTTCTCTTGCCTCTTGAGTCTTTAAACGTTTTTTTACCTTTCCCCCCTTATGTACCCAGATGATTTTCCCATACCAAGTTTTGAAATAACTTTTATATCTACTTAAGTTCAAATGTACAAAAAACAGTCGAAAACGCTATATGCTGCTTCTCCTTCCTAGTTACTACATCATTACGATCGCTGTTGTTCAAATCGTGCGATTTTTTCCTTTTTTCCGATTGAAACGTATAATTCGTGACTGTTGAAAAAATCGCAAAATGTCGCGATGTACTTTCTGTCCGTTAAATTGAACGGCTAATTTACCGAAACTGAACGGTATTTTACGATAACTGTATGGTTCTATACTGTAAATGTAATGACTTTGACGAAAACTTAAGCTGCACTTCGTAGTACTTTCTGTCGGGTTAACTGAACATAAATTTATGTAAATGTACAGACTATTACGAAAAGATACGGGAAATTTACGGAAATTAAACAAACTGCGGTACATGTAAAATTCATTTTTTGTACCGAAAATGTACAGACTATTTAGAAAGGATACGGGAAATGTACGGAAAATGTACAAACTGCGGTACTTGTAAAATGCATTTTTGTTTACATGTATGTAATAGTACGGACGAGCATACATTAACGATTTTTACGATTTTTTCAAAACGTTCAATGCGTCCGTTACGCATAATTCGTCGCCATTGAATCGTTCGCTCTTAAATGTGTGAACAACTATTATTACGATCGAATTTAACGTACAATACGGTTACCAAGTCTTTTCGCACGATTTGACATTGTTTCCGCCGACTTTCCGAGTTGACAGCTCTTTACGTCTGTGTAGGACTGTAGGCTAAACGCGCGTTGTCCGTACAGTAGGTCATCATTGATCAGTCCGACAAGCACCTGTTGAAAAGTACTGTACTTTTATTTTTCTTGTAGGGACACGCGTCATCACGGATTCGTCACATCCTAGCAGCCAGATCGTCCGGATCCGGCTGCATCTCCGAATAGGATCAGATTCGAGAATAAAATTTTCCAAAATTATAATCGGATGGGCCTTGGGAAAAAACAGATTCTCTGCAACCTGCCTCTCCCTCTCCGTCTCCCTCTCCCTCTCCCTCTTCTCAATCTCCCTTCTATCATCCCCTTCCCTCTCTCCCTTTTGAATTTTAGTTCGTACGATGGTACGGATTCAAAGGTGTACTATTGTGAATTTATGCTTTTCTTTTTCCTCAGTTTGAAATAGTTTATCTAATAGGTTCTGACGTTTTTATTTTTTTGTTATTATTTTTATTTTTCTTGTGTGCAGTTGGATATTATTTATAAGGGTTTTTTAGGGTTTTTAAGGGTTTTTTTAGGTTTTTTTTTTTTGTTTTTTTTTTGTTTTTTTTGTTTTTCGTTTTTTTGTTTAGGAGTTCCACCAAACCAATTCCTGTAAAAAAAAAGAAAAAGTTCGAATTTTTCTGATTTAAAACTTTGTGGTGGTGCATTTTACTCTTTAGTTAAAAAATAAATAAAATACCACTCTAATTAAGTGGGATTCAAACCCCTCTGAATTACTTTTATCCCCTTTTAAAAACCCAAAAGATTAATTAAACCCCAAAAAAAAAGATGATGTATACTTCCATTTCCCAATTAGCATTGATAATATGTTGAAGGTTTTTGGAGGGAGGGAGGGAGGGAGGGAGAGAGGGAGGGAGGGAGGGAGGGAGGGAGGGAGGGAGAGATGGAGAGAGGGAGGGAGGTAGGTGGATGGAAGGATGGAGGGAGGGAGAGAGGAAGGGAGGGAGGGATGACGATTGGGAGAGAGAAAAGGGAGGGATGAAGGGACTGAGAGAGGGAGGGAGGGAGGGAGAAAGGGAGAGAGGGAGGAAGGGAGGGAGAGAGGGGGGGGAGGGAGGGAGGGAAGAAGGGAGGGAGGAAGGGAGGGAGAGAGGGAGGGAGGGAGGGAGGGAGGAAGGAAGAGAGGGAGGAAGGGAGGGAGAGAGAGAGGGAGGGAGGGAGAGAGGGAGGGAAGGAGAGAGGGAGATAGGGAGGGAGGGAGGGAGAGATGGAGAAAGGGAGGTAGGGATGGAGGGAGGGAGGGAGGGAGGGAGAGAAGATAGAGGTAAAGAGAGAGAGAGAGAGGGGAAGGGGGAAGTGGGAAATTGAGGTAGGATCGAGGGGGAGGAGGGAGGGCGAGAAGAGAGAGGGGAGGAGGGGAGGAGGGGAGGAGGGGAAATGGAGAGGGGAGGAGTCAGAGAGGGAGCGAGAGAGGGACTTGATCCAGAAAAGATCACATGAAAGCGGAGGGCGGGGGAGACACTCTACTCTACACTCCTTCCAATAATACTTGTCACTAAATGTAACGGAAAACGACAAAATACTTCAAGCACTTATCTGTACGGACCTTCGTAATTTCGGATTGGTGCATTTCCAGCGAGGCAATAACTTCTGCTGTTCACACGTGCGAAGGACCGTGAATTTTTCGCGCCTAGTGACGTCTGACACGCTCCTCCCACGCGTTTTGTGCACTCTTATCGTACGAAATGACATTTTCAGTACGTTATAGAACCGTATTTTTTGTGACTGTCGCGTCTGGAATTCACTTCATAGCCGCCAGCCACGTGTATTTGTACATATTTTCAGTTAAAAAATGCCCAGACGCTTTCGCCACGCTCAGGCCGTACAAAAAATTAGTTATGAAATGTTCGAGCGTTCGCGCCACGTGTGACCGTACAGCCAATCTGCTAAAAAGTGTGTTAAACATAAAAACCAAAAGCTCCTTTAATTCTGAGCGCTCCGGCAACGTGCGTCCGTACAGTAGCTGAATCGAAAATGCGTGTACCAAATATCAACCATCATATCGGTCATGTGCTGTACGGAATGCTAGAAATGTCGGTGCCGGGATTTCCGGTGCCGACATTTGGAACTTGAAACTATAAAGGTCGAGGGCGTCGATTACCTTAACATCATCTATTCACACTCTCTCCCTCGCAAAGGGAGAAAGTACTTTTTCCCTTCTTTTTCTCTCTCTCTTCGGCTTCCACTCTCTCTTTTTGCTCTCTCTCTTTCTTGTTCTCTTCCTAGCTTTTAGATTTTTGATTTCCCCTTCCCTCTTTTTTATACATATCTCCGACTATTGTTTTCTTTTAAAATATTTATTTTCTAGAGGTCAACAAACTAGAGAATCATGGGGAGAGTTTCTTATCTTTCCGTTTTGTAAGTTTTATTCTTACCTTATTCCATGTGGATATTCCAATCATGGTTTCAAATGGTTTAACTTCGTTTCATAATTTGGACTTTTCGAGGTTTGACCTAAAATTTTAGATTTTGACACTTTTTGTGATAAAGTCGAAATTAGGAAAAAAAAACTAAAATTTACGAAAATAAACACCAATGTCACAATTGAAAAACTTCCCTAAAATAAACCCCAAAACCCAAATAAATTCACAGTTTTTAAAAAATCCCAAAATGTCGTATATGTTATCTGTTTAAACATAATAATCCCCCTTACCCTTTTAAACAATGTTTCCTACTTTCCCCCGACTACGAAATTCCCTTATATAGGTGAAATAAGAAACCTATTTCAGAAAATTAATAAAGATTCTGAAAGTGTTATTAAACATTAAATTTGATTATTTTTCCATCCATTTCCAGGCTAGCCATGTCTTTGATCTTGGCAATGTCTGGAATTTTGGTACTTTTTATTTGTGAGTGGGCCTTCACTCCTCTCAAATGGTGGGACTGGTCGAAACACATTGCCGAATCCGGATATCTGGACCTAGAAGGTGGACTCTCTCTCTCTCTCTCTCTCTCTCTCTCGCCCTCTCTCTCTCTTTCTCTATTTTTGTCTTTTTTGTCTTTTTTGTCTTTCTCTATTCCTTTTTTGTTTCTTTTTTTCCCATTATTTTCTTTCTTTTGTCTCCCCACGCGCCTCTCTTTCTCTCCCTCTCCCTCTCTCTCCATCGCCTCCCCTCCCGTAGTTTTCTTGTTTTACTCCCCTGTCTGCAGCTCCCTTTCCCTTCTTCGTTTCCCCCACATTAAACCTTTAGATAACGTCTTTTACTATCCCTCTTTACCCAACCCTTTCCTTCTCCTTCCACTGTCCCCTTCCTTTTCCTGCCTATCTTGATCTCTCCAATTTCTCCTTCCACTCTTTCACTATCTTTCCCTTACACGTTAGTTACAGTCTTCAGCTGTCTTTCTTTTACTTTTTCTCTCCTTCCATCTCTCTGATAATCTTTATCTGCTTCTTTCACTACTCTCTTCCTAACTGTTGCCTCCTGGGATTCACAGATGCCACGTGGGTGCTTTTTGTCCTCCCTATTTTAGTTCTCACCATCCTTTCCTACCTCTATTTGAAAATTGATCGAAATCAATTCCCGAACAGGTACTTTTTTTTTCTTTAATTCTTTATGTTCTGTATAGCAATACTCTTTTGAAAAAATGTGATTTCATTTCATTACATTCTAAGTATCAAATTTTCAAATTATCTTTTTTAGTTTATATTTTTTCTTCTGGGTTTGTGGAAACTGGGAGACTCCTTGTTTTAATATCTAATAACTAATCATTATTTCTGTTAATCAATTTTTTTCTCTGTTTTATTTGTGGTTTAGGTCCCTTCCTTTTGGGAAATTTATCCCTCGATGGGCGCGAACTCTCATTTTTTCGAATCGAATTTTTGGAATCGTAACACTCAGTGAACTGTTTTGGTTAACTATCGCAATATTTATTTTTGTTTGGTTGTTTTCAAGAGAGACTTGGGCAAGTATGAAAAGCATTGATATCAGATGGGCAGATCTCATCAAAAAGAATAAGAAGACACCGACTGAATTCATGTAACTATCATCTGAAAACCCCAAAGACCCTCCCAAATCCTCAAAAGTCCTGTTTATTCTTTTTGGTTTTTTTTTTGTATTCTTTCATTCCCTTTCTTTTTTTTCATTCTCCATTTCCCTGAGATGCTTCTGTTCTATTATGATCGTTTCATTATTATTTTTTCTTTCTAGTTTCTGAATTATTTTATTTAATCCAAAGTCTCTCCCGATTTTGTTTTTGCTATTATTATTTTGCAGATGGCAATGGAAAATGGACAAGACTTTAGAAAAGTTCGGATTAGTTGCCGGAATAATTGTATCAATTATGTTTTTTCCGGTCGCAAGACGTTCTCCTCTTTTGAGAGCAATTGGAGTTCCTTTCGAAAAAGCAGCAACATATCATAGATGGATTTCACATATTATGTTAACTTGTATGACTATTCATGGAATGGGATATTGGATTTTATGGATTCAAAAAGGAGAATTTAATGAGACTGTAAGAGGTTTTTCTTTCCCCTCTCACCCTTTCCTTTTGACATATGCATCCGTGCTCTAATTTTTCAATATTTCGGTTATTGCGTTTTTATGTCTTGAAGGCTCTCTTTCACAAGATTTTACGCAGCCAATTGCAGTGATATTCGATATAATCGAACGTCTTAATTTTTCTGAACTAAGGTATTGTTTTTGTCTTTATGATTTTTTTCTTGTCCAGGCGTGGCTATGGCAACCACACCATGTAAATTATCTCGCAGGATTTATCTCTCTTGTCTCAGGTATAATTATTTGGATAACTGCAATTTCGCCGATTCGCCGAAAGTTTTTCGAATTGTTTATCAGAACTCATCAGGTAAATTAAAAATATCATCTCAAACCCAAAAAAACATCTTATTACACAAACAGTAAATTATATTGTGCAAAGAAGACCTGAAAACTTGTGATATGTACCGAAAATGCTTGTGACGTTTGGAATCGATCATCGTATCAAATACATTTCAAACATCAGAAATTTTGACATTTTGAAATGTGGGTGTTTTTGGAATGCAGCTCTATTTTATCTTCGTGTTATTTTTCTTGATGCATTTGAAATCCTATTGGTTTGTCATACTATTTCCTTCTCTCCTTATTTACGGGATCGATCGAATTTTAAGAATGTGCCAAGGAATGCACTTGGTCCAAGCGGAAAGTACCGTACTTCACGCCGACGGAACTGTGGAACTCACTTTGCCTACCGCACCAGGTGGGATAACCCTCTGTCTCTCTCTCTCCCCCCTCCCTTCATCTTAGCTACGTCTCTATACTCTGCTTCTGTGAACGTGGTACAACTGGTCGTGAGTTATCCTACTTAGCGATCACCTTTATTCTTCTCTCTTTATCCCTCTCTCTCTGTCCCATTCTCTCTCTCTGTTTTGCTTTTGATTCTCCTCTCTGGATTTGCCATTATTGTATCTCTCCATGACAGTCTCTATATCCGCTCTTTTTTCTTTTAAATTCTCCTCTCTGGGTTTGTCATTTTTGTATCTCTCTGTGACAGACTTTATGCCTCACTCTTATATTTTTTTTCTTTTGAATTGTGTCTTTGCCACTATTCGTACCTCTTTCTATATGATTGTCTTTGACTGTCCCCTCCGTCTGTCTTTACCTCTCCCTCTCCCTCTACTCCCCGTGTTTGTCTCTCCCAACATTTATCACTCATCGTCTTTTCTCCTTTCCCTCTCGCTTCCTCTCATTAGTTACGGATCTTTTTCTATCCTTTTGCAGATTTCAAATACAAACCTTTGGACTCTCTCTTTATAAATATTCCCATCCTCTCTCAACTCCAATGGCATCCCTTCAGTGTCACTTCCTCTCCTCTCGACGGAAATAATAAAATCTGTCTTATAGTGAAGCCCGTAGGGGAGTGGACAAATGGCCTCCAGAAATTGGTGGCCAATCAGGAGCCATTATTGCTCAGAGTGGAGGGACCTTATGGACAAGAACAGGACTATTTTTCCAAGTAAGCTTGTATTTATTTTCTTTTAAAATCCTTCAGATATCCACAGATTTATTTTTGGGATGTTTTGAGGAATTGACTCTTAGATAATGTTTAAATTCTGGAAGAAAATTTTGAAAAAATAGATGAAAAACTTGCTCGATAATTTCATTTATAAAATAATATTTTATTGCATACTTTGGTTGGTACAGGTATGATTCTTTGGTATTAATCGCCGGTGGGAGTGGAATTTCTCCAATTATGTCTCTTCTTCGAGATCTCCTTCACAGATGCAAATCCAATGAACGAAGGTGAAAAAACACCTTAAAAAGACCGCTCCTTAGTATTTTTTCCCTTTTTTGTGTAACTACGAAAAATTTAACTTTCCACGGGATCTGACATGCTGAAAAATGTATGAAATTGCAGCACAATTTAGATCTGAAATTTCTTCTAATGCGTTTACATGATTGCCTTTTGGACTTTAGGCTTCCATCCAGTGTCACATTTGTATGGGCGGTGAAATCATCCTCCTCTCTCCCTCTCCTTGAGGAAATAGAGGCTGCGGCAATTTGTCCTGACTACGATCAATCTTTAAACCTCCGAGTGGAGCTCTTCGTGACGGAAGAGTCGGAAGGAATGTCGGGAAAAGATGCGACAAATGCCTCTCTACCGCTTTTGGAAAGTACTCGACATATGTGGAAAAGCGGCTGCCCTGTAGAACCTCAAGTTGGAGCAGGTTCGTTAAATATCTCTCTCTCTCTCTCTCTCTCTCTCTCTCTCTCTCCCTCTCTCTCTTTTTTTCTCCCTCTCTCTCTCTCTCCCCCCTTTTGGAAAGTACTCGAAAAATGTGGAAAAGCAGTTGTCCTGTAGAGCCTCAAGTTGGAGCAGGTTTGTTAAATCTCTCTCTCTCTCTCTTGCTCTCCCCCTTTTCCTCTCTCTCTCTCTCTCCCTCTCTCTCTCCCTCTCCCGCTCGCTCTCCTTTCTCGCTCCCTATCTCTCCTCATGCTCAGACTGATCTCTATCCCTCTCTCTTTGTCTCTTATACAACTTTGTCCTTCTTTCTCCAGGTCGTGATCTCCTCTCTCTCGCCATATACTGTTTTGTGGGAGGCACCACATTTGCTATGATTGTGGGTTTTCTCAAATGGTTGATGCTCCCTCTCTCTCCAACGCATCGTCGTGTTACACCTTGGTGGGTGGGAGTCACCATATATTATGTCGCATTTTTGGTCGGTTTACTCGCATCCATGGGACTCGTAATCGCCCTTTGGTATCGCGCGAGAAAGGCTCACGCGAGTAATTCGACATCGGTTAGTAATTTGTTTCATTCTTTTTTTGTCCAGTAATTTTATTTCCTTTGTTTTTTTTCTTTTTTGTGTGTTTCTGTGGCATGTTTGTAGTGCAAAATTGCGCTTAGGATAAGTTGATCATATATGGGTAAATGTATTGACTAGATATACTGATAGTAAACCATGTTATTTTTTTGTTTTTTTTTTTCACAGGACGAAGTTCATACTCAGCTTGTGAAGAAAAATGCGAGTACGATGGGTAAAGGGAGTAAACTCACATTTCTATCTGATCCAAAAATCACATATGATGCACGTCCAGATTTCCACGGTATGTAGTTTTCATTGTTCTTCTCTCTAATTGCTAGATTTTATACACTTCATTACATAGATACGATTACTATTTTATTTAAGTACGAATTTTCTCAAAATAATATCATTTTCCCTATTTTGTTCTTTACTTGTGCAGATATTTTGTCGAGAGTAGTGGAAAATGCCATGGTAAAAGACATCGGTGTCCTTGTTTGTGGCCCGAGAGGAATGGAATATAATGTGGCAAATGAATGCAGAGCCTTGAGTCCCGGACCTTTCACTCTTCCTTTTAGTGGAAAGAAACCAGTTCTTAACTTTCACAGTTTGGGTTATGAACTTTAGTGGGAGAAGAAAAATCCACGAGTAGAAAGTGTAGATGAGGAGAGAGATAGGGAAAGGGAGAATCAGGAATAGGGAAAAGCTGTTTTTGTAGTGCTAGGAGAGAAAATATATATGTATGTGTGTGAATAAGAGTGTGGGAGAGAGTAGGTGAAGCTCATTGACAGGTTTGTTTTCCTTGTGTGGTAGTAAACATTACAGGGAAAATGCCAAATCATTCCATGATTTAATAGAAGACTATGTTCAAATTTTCATAATATGTTAGATTTGTCAATATTGCCTGATTGGTTCTATGATTCAGTGGAGTAAATTGTTTACTGCAGTTTGGAAATGTTGTCGTGATGGTTATTTTATCTTGCTTTTTTCTTTTTTTTTACTTGGTTGAAATTTTGTTTCCCTTTTTCATGTGAAATTTATATCTCGTAAGCATTGTTCACAATAGATCGATGGAGAGGAGGGGAAAGCGAGAGGGGAAAGCGAGAGGGGGAGGCAGAGTGAGGGGGAGGTAGAGGGAGAGGGTTTAGGTGTTGGAAGCATATTGAATATTCCATTCCTGCTATTCGTTGTGGGCCAAGAGGAATGTAAATTGATGTCGCAAATGAATGCAGAATCTTGAGTCCCGGACCTTTCACTAGTGGAAAAAAACCAGTTCTTAACTTTCACAGTTTGGTTTACAGAGGGAGAGAAAATTCACGAGATGAAAAGATAGACGAAGAGAGAGATAGAATGTGAAAGTCAGCGAAAGGTAGTGAGTGGAAGAAACTCTTTTTTAAGGGAGAGGGAGTAAATGTACATGTTTGTGTGTGTGCAAGTGAGAGAGAGGCAACAAAATGACTGATAGGTTTCTTTACTGTATCTTTAGTGGGAGAAGATACTAGCGGAAGGTGAAAGATACATGACGAGAGGTAAAAGGTGAGAAATAGGGGAAGGGATAACTTGGGACAGGGAAAAGCTCTTTTCGCAGAGCTAGGAGAGTCGAATAAATGTGCGTTTTTGTGGAGAGAAGGTGAAAAAGCTGATTGAGGTTTATTTTCCTTGTACAAGTGACGCCAGTCATTCCTTGATAAGTCAAATCTTCATAATATGATAAATTTGTAACATATATCACATAAAAAGTCTTTTTTGCAGTTAAAACGAGTAATTGACATCTTCTTTCCCCTTAACCGTCGAGCGAGAGAGTACATGACGGAAGCATAAGCGTCATTTCCGGCGAGTTTTGGTGTATACTTGTTCTGAAACATCTTTCGGAAGTTTTTTGAAGGGATTATTGGGGAGAAGACCAGACAAAATGTAGCCAAATACTAGCCAATTTTTCTTGCTTTTCTTTTATCTCCTTTTGGAGAAATGTTGAGCAAAATTTCCCTAATTCATGGTAAATCCTCAAAGTTGAGGTTTACTGAACATTTTGACCATCTTAGAAGGTCGCCTTACAAATGCGGTACAATTCCTGGCTGCATCAGAAAGAGGAATCGTGTTATTATTATAATTATTAGAATTTTTCAAATTAACTCCTCCCACTCGCACTCGGACTCTCGCTCCCTCTCCTTCTCCCACTCCCACTCCCGCCATAAGAGCAACTTTCCTCACTTTCCTCTCCTTTCCCCTTCTGCATAAAAGTGTCTGTAATTTCCAGCACTCCCCCTCCCATCCCTCCCTCTCCCCTCCTTTCCCACCATCTCGTCCATAACAAAGGTAGATAAATTTTCAGCACACATGAACAAGTACTGGAGTACACCCCTCTAAAACTGCTTCTGTGGTACGGATTTCCCATCTACATTCTCCAGAAACCAAACAGAATGTAGAACTCAACATGTACTCCAAATATTTGTTTCCCTTTATCTTTTCGTCCACAATAATAATCCCTGTCTCTTTCTCTTTTCCCCAATATAAATCAAAAAGTATTTGGTTTATTTTACGGCTCCAGGTGAAAGACGATGGATCGCCGGAATTTGAAACTTCTGTCCCTTTATAAAATAATAAAATATCTCGGAGATTTTTTTCTCTTCGGAAAAGTCTTTCAACCAAGGTGAGAATAAATAAACATTTGAATCTAAAAAAGGGGGAATAACTATGTCTTGTCCTTCTAAAAAACACGATTGTACCTCAGAATCGATTGAACCGAAGTCATGTTTTTGGGTATTTCCTCTTAAAGTGATGGTGATACTTTTAGTCAAAACATTTGATGACCTCTTTTTAATATCAACATCAGTTTTGCAGTCAGACCCATCTCTGTCTATTAAAAAAATATGGTCCTCTCCCTCGTACCGATTATAGTATGGCCAGTTGGTACTAATATAATCAGCAACCCACTTTAAGAAGGCCGCTTTGGCTTTTTTGCGGTTTCTGTGAAAAGCCCAAAAAAAAAAAAACAAAAAAAAAAGCCAAAAAAAAGTCAAAAAGGGGTTGATCAGCGGATGATGCAACCAATGCGAGTGGAAAACTATTTTGTAAATTCTTCTGTATTTCTTATGTAATCTTTTGTATTCTTTTGTATATCATTTGTATTTCCTTTGTATTTCTTTTGTATTTCTTATGTATTCTTTTATACCTTTTTTGAACTCTTTTGTATTCTTTTGTATTTTTTTGTATTTTTTTAAATTCTTTTGAATTATTTTGTATTCATTTATATTATTTTGAATTCTTTTGTTCTTCTTTTGTATTCTTTGTATTCTTTGTATTCTTTGTATTCTTTGTATTCTTTGTATTCTTTGTATTCTTTTGTATTCTTTTGTATTTCTTTTGCTCTTCTTTTGTACTCTTTTGTACTTCTTTTGTATTCTTTTGTTCTTTTGTGTATTCATTTCCTTCTTTTGTTTTCTTTTTTTTTGTTATATTTACACTGTTAACCTTTATTAATATCGTTTTTTAGCAAGTTGTCAGCCGATTTGACAATGGCAAGAGCAAAGATCTAGTTATTTTCTTTTAGTCAAGGGAGATCAAGACCAAAGAGAGAGAGAGAGAGAGAGAGAGAGAGAGAGAGAGAGAGAGAGAGAGAGAGAGAGAGAGAGAGAGAAGAGATCAAAAACCCGAGAAAAATCAGAACAACCTGAGTTCACCTTCTGTCTCTCTCTTAAAAGATTTTGAGTCATTAGGATTATTAACTCTAATCGGAATGGAAAGTGTAACATATTTACACTCACCGGAGAACAAGAGGTACGTAAAAAAAATCCGCCTCCTCCGGGTTTAAAGTACGACAAGAACTTGTCAACATATTCTCCAAAAATAGAAGCTCCTCCGGCCAATCTAAGGATGGAAAATGGTCAAATTGCCACATGTTGAATTCTCCTGGCAACTCATACACATATATTTTTGGTTCCAAAAGGCCTTCCGGAAGGGATAGAGAAACATCGGACCATAAATAGCGTGGACGGGAAATTTGTCTGCATTTGACAGCTCACCACTAAGGACATGTGTCATTTCACAATAATAATAAAAAGACACGTCCCTACAGTTTCTTTCCAATCGCTTTCTTTTTTTTTTGTCTTTTCTGTCTTTGCCTCTCTCCCTCTTTCTCCCTTTCTCTCTATTTGTTTTGTCTTTCATGCGTCTTCTACATGGTAAAATAGAAAGGTTGGATCCCAAAGTTCTTCAATTTCTTTTTTTTCTTGCTTCTACATTTTCTAATAGAAAGAATGTCAGAAAAGGGGTAGGACCTTACTTAATAACATCATTTGCATCACGAAAGAGGGAACAATCGGCTCCAAAAAATCCACGATGACATCGACAAACAAAGCCCACACAGTTTCCATGTCCACTACAGTTACTGAGACAATGGAAAAGAACTGGTCCAATTTCAATCTCGCAAGCCTCTCCTCTCCATTCTGACCCACATCTGTTAACAAGAAAAGAAAAAAACGAACGAGTGGATGTGATGTGACATTAGTTCTCCAATTTCTTTTCAGACTCTTTGTTTTACTACCATGAGTTTGGAGTAACTTTGGTCAAAGTCTACATAATGATTTTATGCGAAGAACGTGACAAATACATACATGAGAAAGAAAAAACATACAACATCAAAAGAAAAAAACTAAAGAAAGAACAGCATTGGACGCTCCATCGGCTTTGATGTACGCTCATAACGAGTATCCAAATGAGTGCTTTCAATTTGGTTCAGCGTCTCGACAGAAACGTGATTCTAACAAAGATTAAAAAGGAAAACAAGTTTGAGGAAGCGTTACTCATGGAGAAGCTTTCAGATCAAAATTCATTCAAATTTCTCCAAAAACAGAAACTAAAGGATAAGGCCAACATTTGTAAACAAAATCCAAATTGAAGGAAACAAATTTCCAAGAAGTAAGGCATAGAAACAGCTCTCGAATCATTCCAAAAAAAAAAATGAAAAAAATGAAAAGAAAACGAAAAGAGAAACAATATACACTGCTGTACTCACTCGCAAGTATGAGTTTCCGCGACACACATCCCGCGTCCGTGACACATGCCAGGACATTCTCTTGGATCTGTATACATCCTCTGGAGACGTTCCCTTTCCGCTAAAATTTCTCTCTCCTTCGTCTCATTCCCAGCTCCATCCGAACTGATCCTAACCTGTTGCCCTTGGTACAATTTCCGCACATCCCTCTCAATACCTCCTCCCTCCCTGAGTTCATTGAAACAGACAGGATTGTACGGTAGCCGAAACTTGTCACACTCCAAACTGCATGCACATGAAGATGCCACACTGCAGAGAGAGATGTATCCTGGCGCCAGTTGACAGGCTGGCATGGCTATATCTTCACACGTGTGACCTGTGAATCCAGACAAACAGTCACATCGTCCAAACTCCTCGTTACATGTGCCATGTCCGTATTTCCAGCAGCCATCTCCGCACTTTGTTTCGACCAATCGTACGACTCCATCATCTGCCACATCAGATGCCACGCATCTGCCACGTCAGCTGCTATGTTCTATACATATGTCAGCTAGGGCTTTTTCTGGAGTTTCCACAGTTTCTGAAGTTTTCCTCGCCATTAAAGGTTTGTAGGCTTTTTAGAGTTTTTTTAGCGTTTTTTACAGCTTCCTTCCTTCGGAAATTTTAAGTTACCAGCTGTCACGTTATTAATTGGCTTGCCAAGTAGGTTTTCCAACTGGATATTCTACAAAATTTAGAGTTTTCATAAGCGCTTCAAGGTTTTTAAGAATTGCAGGCTTCTTCTGGCGTCCATTAGGATTTCCTCCAGGGCTTCGAGCCACCAGCTGCCACGTCATTATTGTTTATTCGCCAAACTAATTCATGGCTGCCACGTCAGCTAATCCTGGAATACAAAAAGACAACTTTTTTCTTCCACATTAATTCAGTATCACTTCCACGTCACCATATGTTTATTCGCCACACGGATTGATGGCGGCCACCTCAGCTTCCACTCAAGTACAATGTGACGTCTACTAGTTCAGCTGCCACGTCATCAAATGCTCATTCGCCACACTAATTATGCCACGTCAGCTACCTCTGAAATACAATGTGTGACTTCTACCAGTTCAGTCTCAGCTGCCACGTCACCTGACGCGCATATGGCTTTGAAGTAAAAATGTGATTTTTACCTTTTCGATCCAAAGCCACGTGTTCGGATGAGGCTTCTCCACTTGGAGGAATGGAAAACGGGAGCAAGAGCAGCCAACCAAGCGCCGCTAGAAGACAACCAAGAACACAAACGAGTAACAAGTGGCGATTATGCCAAAATGCCACGTGGCGGTCGGTCCGCCCCTGCTGGGAGCGGAGGGGAGGCGGCATGGAGAGGAAGAGGAGAGGGGAGAGAGAGAGCGAGAGAGAGAGAGCCTTGGCAGGCGAGCATCGGAAGGAAATGCACTGTAGCTTGGTACCTGCAAAGCTGGAAAGTGGAAACTGAGGGGATGACTCCAACCTTAGATTTTAAATTTTAAAAAGCATGTCTGCAAAACAAAAACGAGTCTAGCAAATATTCGTCCGCTTCTCTTTTCGCACGTGCGAGGCCGGGGTCGCGAAATGAAACGAGAGACTCAAATGGGACACAGGCGTGTATCGATATTAGTGCGATTATTTTTTACGCCTCTAAAACATTTTTTTTCGTGCGTACTTTTCGGATTGGACACCGACTGAGATGGAGCTTGGTACACCGTCGATCGCATTTAGCGTGTTGAACACTAATTCGGCGCCCCTAAATTTTGACCCTTGAACCTTAAATAGAATAAATGACGCTATTTAAGGACGTGGACCATAAATTGCCACGTCTCCTGGCACTGAATTAGAATTAATGACGGTAATTTTTTCTTTACTCTAATAATTTCTACACGCTAAATGCGATCGACGGTGTACTGGAAAGCTGGAAAGTGAATGAAAGGACATATCCGACACACTAATCCAAAAACATAAACCTAAAGAGAAGATTAGATTTTATTTCCAAAGTGAAGATTTTATTGCCAAAATGAAGATTGTATTGCCAAAATAAAGATTTTACTGCCAAAAACGCGATGGTACAAACATCAAATTACAAATTAACGAGTTAAGGGCACTTTCCCATGTGATAAAGTAAGGGTTGATCACAATTCCGTCACATACGTCACAATTTGAAGCAACGATTCAATTGTGTTAAATCGGAACGCTCTGAAAGTGGTACGTAAAATCTTCTCTAAAAGACAAAGTAGCAAGACTAAGTTTCGGTTACATGGGAAACTGCCCTACAGTTGTGACTTTGAAATTTCAGTAGGAAGTTTGCCAACCGTGAGAAAATAGTACACCGTGAATCGCTATTAGCGTAATGAAATAGATAGCGTAATGAAACAATTAGCGTACTTTACGGTAAATTGTGTTTTTTCGGGTACACCATGATACTAATTTATCATGTACTCTAATTTGTAAACTGCTTTGTAAAAATTTTCAGCACGTAATATGTCCACACTAAAACATGTATTTGTACGAAACTGTTCAATTCGTACGCCGTCGCGTTTTTTTGACATCTGCGTTTGCCGGAAAATATTTACGCAATTATATATTATTATATTTTCTGTACTTTTAAATTTAAAAATGTACGAAATAGTACAGATCTGGCAGTCCGTACACCACACTATTTAAAAGAGCACTAAACTACAGTTATGAACCGCATTGAGCGGGGTACCTCAAATAACGTTCAAAAACATTTAGCGTACTTTATTCTATTTGAGAATTTGCCCCAAAAAAAGGGGTACCCCAATTAGCGTCATGTACGCTAATAGCGATTCGCGGTGTACAGTAAACCGCGAATCGTAATTAGAGTAATGAAAAAATTAGAGTACAAAAACTAAAAAAAGAAATTAGAGTAATTAACGCTAGATTATGTGATAGAGCTGTTTCAACTATGAAGTTTACTCTAATTTATTTAAGTACTCTAATTTGGCACGCTAATATCCTCTACTGTAAATAAGGTAATCGTACAGAATTTGGCAAAACGTACAGTTTATCGTCACTATGACGTTTGCACTACGTGTTTGTTTAACCGCAGATACATGACAACTGCCTGTATTAAATCATTATTTGTACTTTTTTACTTAATAAAGTACAATATTGCACGGTCTGACACCGTTCGTACTCCACACTATTTAAAGCGAACATGTAATAGAATTAAAAATGCTAATTAAACTTTACTTTAAATAGAATAATGAAAAAATTAGAGTAATTTACTCTATTTCATGTGATAGAGTCGAAATTTCAAGCGACCGAATTAGAGTAATTTACTCTAATTACGATTCGCGGTGTAGTGTTGTATATCGGTAAAAAACTGATCGCGATAACACCGATACCGATAGTTATCGGTTATCGAACGGTCAGAGGGTCCGATAAATCGGTCCAATACCAACAAATTCCATTTCGGCGATAACTTAAAAAATATATAATACGCATACTATAGTACTTTATAATATACTGAATTACGGTATTTACATTGTATAGCGTGGCATGCCACATATAACAATCAGTTCCGTATCTATATAACTGATAATTTTTACGGACAGGGCAGCACGTAAACGTAGACAAATTTAAAATAATACTTTATAGTTCTAAAACTATACTACCGAAACGAAAATGTTAAAATACATTGTAAAATTCGAGAATCAAAATTTTTAAAAGTGAAAACGAACAGACGAACGAAGCAGACTGAACCGTCAATGTCCAATTCGTACAGATTTTAACTTTTTTACGAAAACTACGTAGTATTCGTCTTTTTCATACTTTTCGTAAAATTCGTGTACATTTCGTTGTACTTCCATGTACAAAAACGTACGAAAAGGTTAAACTCAAAAAATCCTAAAAAATCTTGAAAGTACGGAAACTTATCAGAAATTTACAAAATTGAATGAAAGTGTACCCTAAAATACCTTACGAAATATCTACGGCAGCCGTACTTAAATATAAAGGAAAGTACGGCAATGTACCTTGGAAACCCTAAAAATCACGTAAAATAACCCTAAAATGCACGAAGATAGACGGACACTATACGTAATTGTATAAATATTGTACGGGTACAATTTAAGGTACTTATTTGTTATTTATTTGTTATTAACTTTTCATCATTGTTTGATGCATACCGTACTTAGTATTCGTTACACCGTGAATCATTATTAGCCTTATGTACTCCATAACGACACCCCAAAATTTTGACATTGATACCTTAAATAGAAAAAATTACACTATTTAAATACGTGGACCATAATTTGCCACAAATCTTAACACTAAATTAGAATGAATGACGCTAATTTTTTATTTACACTAATAATTTATATACGCTAATAACGATTCAAGGTGAAGTTTATGACGTGCGTAATATGCGCACGGGACATCTATGGACTGAAAACCTGTCAGAATGCCGTCGTTTACAACCACCATATTTATCTGTACGGTTCGTACATATATCAACAATAGTTATCGATATCGGTGTTATCGCCGATATATACAGATAAATATCAGTTATTTATCGGCGACAACACCGATAACGATATATCGTACCAATATATCGATTATCGGGTACTCGAAAAAAGACCCATATCGATTATCGGCAAATCCTTACCGATGCACAACACTAGAAAAAAACACAAACCGTATTATCGTACCGGAAAATCGTGCAATTACTCGTGCCGAATTGTAAAAACGTCAAAAACGGTACAGTACAGTACACTGTGAATCGCTATTAGTTTTGATGGTTTTTTTTGTCTCTTAAAACATCTTTTCTCCAAACACAATTATCTGATTTTGGATCTGACAGTTGCGATTAAGAGGTGAGATTCTTAGCTTCTGAGTGGTGGATTCAAACTGAAAATCGGACAAGTGTGAACGGAGAAAAGATATTTTAAGTGACGACAACATTATTAACACCAATAGCGATACACGGCAGAGGTCGCAAACGGTCAACCGAAACCATGATCGACCGTTGACCGACCGCCCGCGCCGGATCCGGAACGGATTCGGTTGCCAAATATTGGGGGTCGGGCGGTTACGATCGGTTGATTCACCAAGAAAAACAAAACGGTTGGTTACGTCGGTCAACCATAAAACCAAAAAATATGAAAATTTTGTACTGTCCTTATAATCCAACATTCTTGTACTTTGTACTCTTTGGCATCGTGGAAGTACATGACATCATGATTAGCGTCGCAAATCTGACACGATACTGTAGTAAGCTATTTATTTCGCAAATCAAAAGGAACGCGACAACGCGTCGCAAATCTGACACGGTAGTACACTATTCATTTCGAAAATCTTAAGGACGCGACAAAGCATCGCAAATCTGACACGGTAGTACAATATTCATTTCGCAAATCTTAGGCAACACGACAAAGCGTCGCAAATCTGACACAATAGTATACTATTCATTTCGCAAATCAAAGGGAACGCGACAAAGCTCCGCAAATCTGACACGGTAGTACACTATTCATTTCGCAAATCTTAGGGAACGCGACAAAGCGTCGCAAATCTGACACGGTAGTAACACTATTCATTTCGCAAATCTTAGGGAACGCGACAAATCGTAATTATTGGCTTATTCTGTCGTACATTGATTAATTATGTGCTTTTTCGGTTACGGGCGGGCACGGTTAGTCGCGAAAAATCAAGATTCGGTAAATTATTTTTTTTCGTAAACGACGGTCGGTTAACGGTTAACAATTTTGGAGCGTGACAAAACTCGGTCGGGCGTCGGTTACTCAAATTTTGAGAAAAAAAAAACGTTCGGTTTCGGGTATGATTTTTTTTGACTTAGTCAAAATTTAAGATACCCGAAGCCGACAGCAAAAAAATCAAAATCGGAGTACCCGACACCCGATCGGGTTATGTCACGCACCTAAACTGTTACCTGTTACCTGATACGCTATTGCGAAAATAAAAGTTTAACCAAAACTCGATTTCCCGCAACTACCAGTACCCGCTCGTACCCAAATAAGTACAAAATTACAACGCTCATTGTCAATAGCGTTAAGCAAAATGAAAAATTATAATTAATAATACTATTTGATACAAGGAGTCGTGGCAAGTTGAAGTCCACATCTTTAAATAACGTTGTTAACTCTATTTTGTGATTTTTGGTAATAAATAGTACCGATTTATTAACACTAATAACGATGAGCGGTGTAGTGGTACATCTTCCTTGGCAAAAAAAACAATTCATGTACCTGTTCTTTTGACTATGTTGTCTTTTTGCAATCTCTTTTGTCTTTTTGCAATCTCTCTTGCGGATATTTTTTTTTCTCGACAATAACCTCCCTCAAGATATTTTGTCCTTATTTTGCGTGTTCCTTTAAGATTTAGCTTCCAATTAGACCGATATGTATTTAGACAGAACACTTGACTACCGAAAACCATTAAGCGAGACATATCTGGATTCCGGCCGGTCCATCTCTCATAAGGTGTTTGACCTTTTATAGCTAAAGTAAGAAACCTATTTTTGAGGTAATTAGCACAGTTCATTGCTTCGGCCCAAAACCTTTTTCCTATGTTCTTATCCGACAACATACTTCTAGCACTATCACTTAATGTCCTATTTAATCTTTCAACTACCCCATTCTGTTCCGGGTTTTTCTAAAACTGTCTTTTGGTGTTGGACTCCATCTTCCCTTAAAAAATCCTTAAACTCGTTAGAGGTATACTCTCCACCATTGTCACTCCTTACTCTCTTAATTGGAGTTTCATGTAGTTTTTTGCTCCACGCTTTATTTGCAACTCTGAGACCTCCATATGTCCTCAAAAAGGGCAACTTGCTTTCAGACTCTAGGATAACCCTGAAACCATTGTGTTTTCAGCAAGAATAACTGGCACCCTGGCAGAAAAAAAACTCTCGTCACCTTCAACCCTGTAAAGGGAAGACTCCTATGAGTCGATAGCAAAAAGAATCTTTGAATTTGCTCCCCTAAGCAGTAAGTTATGAAGGGTCATAGTTGACCTTTTGTGAAGAAGCTCTGTGAGAGAGAGGGTCCTATTTACCAAATTTTTCTAAATCCTATCTCTCTCTAAAACTCTATCTATCGACGTACGGCACCAATCATATTACTGTGCCGTACAAAAAGGTATAGCTGTCGGTGTACTTTTTGTACGGACAGTGTACAACATGGCCAAAAAGTCGACACATGTCATATCCGGATTCGTTTCAGTAATCCCTGGAGATGCCAAAATCCATTGTTGTGGAGCCACGTGTCATCCGATGTGGCGGTGACCATAAACAGCCGAAATCCTCTTCCGCGATCTCAACATTCTTTTCGGCTGTACGATCAAATGCCGATTTCAATGGTAGCCGTCATAAATATTTGCGCGGTATTTGTTTCGCTATCGAAACAAATGCGCGGTACTTGTTGCAATTCTGTGTCCTCCATTGGACTACAGAAAACAAGAAGCCTCTCGATAGTATTTAACTAACCCACTTTTAGCCACGACCACTTCTGCCTAAGAAGGCAAACTGACAATTTGACTGCACCCTTGTGTAGCGTGGACTCCCCGAGTCCGTAGCAAAAAGAATCACTGAAAACGGCCAACCAGGCGATAAGTTATGAGCCGGCAAAAATGCCAATTTATACAAAGCTCTCTTAGAGAGAGGTGTCTATCTACCAAATATTTCCTAAGTCCTATCTGATTTTGGATCTGACAGTTGCGATTAAGAGGTGAGATTCTTAGCTTCTGAGTGGTGGATTCAAACTGAAAATCGGACAAGTGTGAACGGAGAAAAGATATTTTAAGTGACGACAACATTATTAACACCAATAGCGATACACGGCAGAGGTCGCAAACGGTCAACCGAAACCATGATCGACCGTTGACCGACCGCCCGCGCCGGATCCGGAACGGATTCGGTTGCCAAATATTGGGGGTCGGGCGGTTACGATCGGTTGATTCACCAAGAAAAACAAAACGGTTGGTTACGTCGGTCAACCATAAAACCAAAAAATATGAAAATTTTGTACTGTCCTTATAATCCAACATTCTTGTACTTTGTACTCTTTGGCATCGTGGAAGTACATGACATCATGATTAGCGTCGCAAATCTGACACGATACTGTAGTAAGCTATTTATTTCGCAAATCAAAAGGAACGCGACAACGCGTCGCAAATCTGACACGGTAGTACACTATTCATTTCGAAAATCTTAAGGACGCGACAAAGCATCGCAAATCTGACACGGTAGTACAATATTCATTTCGCAAATCTTAGGCAACACGACAAAGCGTCGCAAATCTGACACAATAGTATACTATTCATTTCGCAAATCAAAGGGAACGCGACAAAGCTCCGCAAATCTGACACGGTAGTACACTATTCATTTCGCAAATCTTAGGGAACGCAACAAAGCGTCGCAAATCTGACACGGTAGTAACACTATTCATTTCGCAAATCTTAGGGAACGCGACAAATCGTAATTATTGGCTTATTCTGTCGTACATTGATTAATTTTGTACTTTTTCGGTTACAGGCGGGCACGGTTAGTCGCGAAAAATCAAGATTCGATTAATTTTTTTTTTCGTAAACGACTGTCGGTTAACGGTTGACAAATTTGGAGCGTGACAAAACTCGGTCAGGCACCGGTTACTCAGATTTAAAAAAAAAAAAAAAAAACGGTCGATTTCGGGTATGATTTTTTTTGACTTTTGCGACCTCTGGTGTAGTATATTCTAGAGTGTTGTGTATCGGTAAGGATTTGTATCGGTAAAGTATTATTTTAAATTTGTCGACGTTTAAGTGCTGCCCTGTCCGTAATAATTAACAGTTATATAGATACGGAACTGATTGTTATACGTTGCATGCCAAGCTATATAATGTAAATATTGTAATACAATATATTATAAAGTACTATAGTATGCGTAATATATATTTTTAAGTTATCGCCGATATGGAATTTGTTGGTCTCTGAGCGATATATTGGAACCTCTAACCGTTCAATAACCGATGACTATCGGTATCAGTGTTATCGCGATAAGTTTTTTACCGATACACAACACTATAGTAGTATATTCCCTCTCTATCTCCCTCCCTCTCCCCGTCCTCCTATCCCTCCTCTTTACCTCTCCCTCTTTTCCTCTTCCTCTCTATCTTTCTCTTCCTCTCTCCCTCTCCCTCTCCCTCTCCCTCTCCCTCTCCCTCTCCCTCTCCCTCTCCCTCTCTATCTCCATCTCCCTCTCCCTCTCCCTTTCCAACTCCCTCTCCCTATCCCTCTCCCTCTCCCTCTCCCTTTCCCTCTCCCTCTCCCTATCCCTCTTCCCCTTCCTCTCCCTCTCCCTCTCCCTCTCCCTCTCCCCCTCCTTCCGGTCATGGCCGGAGCCAAAGTGACGTGTTCCCGTCTTCTTTAGGTGACACGCGGCATTCTCTACGTGAAGGGCGAATGGCTTCTCGGAAGTTGCCGACTGGTACCACCAAGGATCGTACGGCCTGGTGCTGCCACGTGGCAAAAAATTAGGTTAATTTTCGAGTGGAAGATTGGGGATTTTTTGACTCTAAAGGGTATATGTTAGAAGTTTTTTGTCGTTATCTGCAACAACATTGTGATGACGTGGAATATCAATTAGAAGTTGTTGAAGTGGAGACTATGAAGGTGAGGTGCTCAAAGGGGGATTATATTTTTTTTGTTTTTTTTGTGCTTTTGGAAATTATAAACTTTGGGATGTTCTTTTTATTTTGGGGAATTATAAAATATGGGATTTTTTTTTTGTTTTGGAAAATTTTAGAATATGGATTTTTTTTTGTGGTTTGGTACTTTTATAAAATTTGGGTTTTCTTTCTGATTTTGGAAGTTATAAATTTTTGGGATTTACTTGTGGTTTGGGAAATTATAGATATGGATCAAATGCTCTAAGTAATGGGTGTTTATATATAAATAATGGGTGTTTATATGTATATATATATGAATATATTTAATTATATATTTATAGATAATGTTTTTATGGTGGGGCTATATGTACGGAATTAGTTGTGTAGAGGGAACTTTATGAGAAAATGTGGGCTGCTTGTATTTTTATACATAGGAAATTATTCATGTTTTGGGAAGTTTACATGCAGATTTTTTACTTGTGTTATGAGGGGATTATAAATCTGAATTGCTTGTATTACGAAGTAATTTATACATAAGAAATTACTCATGTTTTACGTACAAAAACAAAAAATATACAGAATATGGAATTTTACATGCAAAACTATGCATATGAAATCATACATACGGATATACTCGCTGAGAGAAAGTGAGTGAGAGAAAGAGGGAGAGAGAGATAGATGGAGAGCAAAAGAGAGAGAGGGAGAGAGCGAGAGAGAGAGGGGGAGAATATGCTTAAAGGAATTTGTATTATGAGGGAATTATACCGTTGGGATAACTTATAGGAGGTGGATTGGCGGAAGCCATGAAATTGTACACAAGAGAAGGATCAATACATTGGAGAGAGGAATTGATTTGTATTTGGGATGATTTCATTAAGTGAGAAGAGTCACTTATATACAAAATATACAATTGCCAATTACTATGAAGTCTGAGCGCTCTACGGTGTGCTGTAACAAAAAGGATCATAGTCTAGGTTTTAATAAATGTATGTAGGACAAAAAGGAAGACTGGACCCTCGCCCAAAGGACTGGACCGTCGCCCAAAGGACTGGACCGACGGTCAAAGGAATTATTCGTAAGAAAAGACTAGACTGACGTATGTAATAAAAGGTACACAAGACTGGACCGACATATGAAAGTACGAACATGACCAAAAGTGAGTTGTCCGGATAAGACGGTCAACAAGAATTGACTGACGTAAGAAAAGTACGGACAGGAAAAAAATAAACTGACCTTTTATTATCCCGTAACACCCCCCCTCAAGCGAAAACTAGGAAGTAGATTGAGATGAAAACAAAGGGAATTTAGCTAGGAGGAGAAGGAAGACGAAGCCCAGAGGAGAGGCGATGTTGCTCAAAGTGAGGGCGATGAAGAGCCTTGGTGAGATAATCGGCCACCTGGTCGGCGGATTTGACATAAAGAAACTGGAGAGTACCATCTTCGACCCGCTCTCAAGAGTAATGATACTGAATGTCAATGTGCTTCGTCCGCTTGTGGTGAACAGGATTGCGGATCAAAACAAGAGCTCCCTGGGAATCGGAAAAGATAAGAGTAGGGGGCTGAAGGGGGAAATCCAAGATTGGAAAGTAGAGTCTGAAGCCAAACTGCTTCCTTGGCCGCGTGACAAGCAGCCATATATTCCGCCTCAGTGCTGGAGCATGCACTGGTAGGTTGCTTTCTACATGACCAAGAGATAAGACCATTGCCCAAAAAGAAGCACGAGTCAGTGGTGGAACGGTGGGAAAGCTCATATTGTGCCCAATCAGAATCAACAAAACCTGTAAGAGTACTAGAGCCAGAGGAAAAATATGTAAGACAAAGAGTTTTAGTGCCCTGTAGATAACGAAAGACACGTTTGGTTGCGACAAGATGATCAAGAGAAGGACGTTGAAGGAATTAACATAGTTTAGTGACAACTGTGGCAATGTCAGGGCGGGTGGCCTGCATGGCGTACATAAGGGCCCCGACCATCGAGCGGTAAGTGGTATGGAGGGAGGGGGAGAGAAGGGAGTAAGTGGAAGAGAGGAGAGGGGCATTGGCATCTAAAGGAGTGGAAAAGGAGGAGCACTGTGCCATGCCAAAGCGTTCCAAAAGATTAGAGATAAATGTCTCCTGAGAGAGAGAGAGGGGGTGCGAGCAGAGCGATTACGAGAAACTTGAATGCCTAAATAATAAGTGAGGCACCTAGATCGGCCATGTCAAAATGGATCTGAAAAAGAGATTTGATTGTGGAGATTTCAAAGGGAGAAGGACCAACAAGAAGGAGATTGTCGACAAAGATGGCAACAATGATCAAGGAGGTGCCGGAGCCACAAGAGTAAATGCTAAAATCGACATCAATTCGGGTAAATCCTTCTTTCCGCATAATGGCATCTATGGTATGGTTCCATACACGTGGGGATTGCTTTAATCCATATATTATTTTAATGAGATGGAAAACCAGATGTTCAGATCCAGGGGAAATATAGCCTTCAGGCTGATGCATGTAAATGTCCTCAGACAATATCCCATTTAAAAAGGCATTTTTAACATCCATCTGATGAATATGGAAATCATGTTCAGCAGCTAAAGCAAGTAAAGTGCGGATAGATGTCAACCGGGCAACAAGAGCAAGTAAAGTGCGTATAGATGTCAACCGGGCAACAAGAGCAAAGGTTTAAGTGAAATCTATACCTTCGATTTGGGAAAAGTCATTCGCCACCAAGCGAGCTTCGTATTTGTCCACGTATCCATCCGCTTTTTGTTTTACACGGAAGACCCATTTCGAACCGATTGCCTTTTTTCTAAGAGGAAGGGGAACACGATTCCATGTTTTGTTGGAAAGTAAGGCGTTGAATTCAGCATCAGCGGCGATTTTCCAAAAGGAGGCATCAGGTCGTTTAAGGGCAACTTTGAGAGAGAGAGGGGCTGAAATAAGAGAGGCAGAGGACCCAGCCGAGTAACCGTAAGCTAGAGAGGCATGGCCTATGGAAGTAATAAGCCGAGAGGGGGGAACTCTAGAGTGTGCGGGGTTTCGAAGAGGTAAAAGAGAGGGGTCAGGAAGAGAGGAAGGCTCAAGCTCGAGAAGTGAAGGCCGAAGAGGAGCAAAAGGCCCTGGAAAAGGTGAGTGGGAAAAAATTGTGGGAGAAAGATTGTCAAAAAGAGGATCATCTTGGGAAAGAGGGGGAGAGGAGGAATTATCTTCAGAATTTGTGACAGGATGAACAGGAAGGGCAGCTGAGTGGTTGGCAGGAGTGATGGCAGTAGCTGGGAAAACAAGAGGGGTAGGAGAAGATGGAGGAGGAGGGGGACTTGAAGATGATGAGGGGAAAAATATGGGAGGATTAAGAGGAGAGGGGTGGGAAGGTGTAAGGTAGGTGAATTCAGATGGCTCAAGAGATTGAAGGGGAAGGTTTAGGGGAAGAGGGTCATAGAGGGTGAGGGAAGGAAAGTCAGATAATAGGAGAAGAGGTGAAGGGAAGGGCATACGAGACAAGGTTTGGAGAAGTGGCGTTTCGTTGAAAGTCACTTATCTGGTGGTGATGACGCGGTGCGGAGAAGGACTCTAGATGCGGTACGCTTTGGAATTTGGAGCGTACCCAACAAAAATGCCACAAAATGCACGAGCGCCCAATTTGCCGTCTGATTAAAGTAGGTCTTTATACCACGCTTCACAACCAAAGATTTTAAGGTGGCGTATATCTGGTTTGACAGAGGACCATGCTTCCATTGGAGTAGATTTTGGTAAAGCGTTAGTAGGACAAAGACTGCGTAAGTAATTTGCGCAAATGACACCCTCTGCCCAAAATTCATAAGTCAAATTTGCAAAGTACAGCATGGAGCGTGACATGTCATGTAATGTTCTATTGTACCTTTCTGCAATGCCATTTTGTTGTGGCGTCCAAGGCACCATAAAATGACGCGAGATTCCATATTGCATGAGAAATTCAAAAAACTGGTTGGACAAAAATTCGCCACAGTTGTCATTGCGCAAGACCTTGATTCGTTTGTTGTGAAAATTTTCTGCCAACGCCTTAAATTCCTGAAATCGGGCAAAGGCATCAAATTTATGACAGATTGGATACACGTGTGAAAAACAAGTGGCGTGGTCAATGAAAGTGACAAAATAAAGCGATCCACTGTAGCTACGAGTGTGCATGGGACCACAAACGTCTGTGTGTACAAGTGCAAGTGGTTCAGTGATGACGGTAGTGCTTGTGGGAAATAAGTGACGCGGCAGTTTTCCTCACACGCAACCTTGACAAAAATCCAAAGATTTGTTAGAGACTGAATTTAGTCCAATTACAAGATTTGGCAAAGTACGCAAACTTTCGCTATTTAAATGACCATATCTTAAATGCCAAAGTGGAAAACTTTCGACGCTAACACTTAAAGCAAATATTTTTTGCGTTTTAAAAGATTGTAGGACGTACATAGAATCTCGTGCTACGCCAAAACCTACAGTTCTATTGACTTTTCTATCAAAAAAAGTTACTCTATCATTATTAAATTTTGCTTTTAAGCCATCAGAAGTGGCGACTTTGACAGAAAATAAATTCCTAGCTAGACTAGAAACAAAGAGTTTGTTCCGAATGTGAATAGACACATTAGGGACGTTGACGTCGTTAGAATGAGTAGCCAACAGAATACGGTCGTCTCCTAAACGAATCTGCATAGGAGATGATAGAGGAGAAAGGTGAGTGAACCAATCGGATCGCGGTGAAAGGTGGTGACTAGCACCACTATCTATTAGCCAATTGTCAAGGGTTTGAGATAGAAAAGCATACCCTTGTGGAAATTGAGTATCCGGGGTGACAAAATTTGGGATATGATGGGCAACATTGCCATATCCAAATTCTGGTGAGGGAGGGAGGACAAAATGGGAAGCTACAAGAGTAGGATAGTTAGAGGGAAAATGTGGGGAGAAAGCGGTCGACCAAGGGAGGTTAACGGGGTTTGAAGAGGCATAGTGCGCTGCGGCGTTAAAAAATTGTGGAAGGGATGGAGAAGGGGAATAATGGCGAGGATAAGGAAAATTTGGAGGGAAAGAAAGGTGTGGAGAGAGTGGGGGGGTGGGAAGAACTGGTGGGTTGGTATGGGCAGCGTTGGCATTCCCTCCAGTTTTAGGGGGATTGGAAGCCTCGGTTGCTTTCCGCCTCGCCAATTTTTGATAGTCTTCAACGGAATGTCCTTCTGTTTTGCAGTAAGCGCAAAACAAACGCTGCACCCCCCCAGAGTTAGTCTTCTGATTTTCAGCAATAAAGGCATTTGCATGAGAGAGATTTGGAGCAGAAAAAGAGAGAAGTTTTGTCTCTTCATGCAAAAGTTTGCTACAAAAGGAGTGAAAGGGAATGGATTGGTCTAGATTGTCAAACGAGGGAACGAAAGGGGAAAAGGTTTTAGGGAGTCCTCCCAAAAGGGTTGAAGAGAGGTCCTCCTCGGAAAGATGCACGCCTATCATGGTGCATTTTCCGGCCGACAATTCGACTGTGCTAATCTAATCATGCATAGATTCCGACGGCTTTTTCATGGAGTTAAAAAACGCTTGTTTTTGAATTCGGCGAGCGGCCCATCCAGTTTGAATGTGAGCTGCTTGAAGACGACTCCTAGCCTCGGCGGAAGAGGAGGCGCCGCGAATAAGACGAGTGCGCTCGGTAGTAAGTGACATCACTAGGCGAGCGTGCGCATCCTCATCATTTTTATTCCATGTAGCTATTGCCAACTCTTTTGTAGCTTTTTCTGCTGGTGTATCAGTAGAGGAAAGAATAGGAGGTTTTGAAATTCCTATAAAATGGTCCCAAATCTTCTCGTGTTTGA
>JBBHKE010002193.1:170000-179012 GCA_037447655.1 Zygnema cylindricum | reverse complement strand
GGGTGAAGTCATTGTTGCAAGAACTGGGATATATGAAGGAGGGAGTGCATGAAATCTTTTGCGATAATCAAGCTGCAATCGCAATTGCAGCCAATCCAAAACACCATTTCAAAGCAAAACATATGGATATAAGATTAAGCTTTGTAAGAGAAAAAGTTGAAAATACAATTTTAAATCTTGTGTATAGACTTGATGAAGAAATAGTGGCTGACATGATGACCAAACCTGTGCCCTCTCCTAAATAAAAATATTGTCTGGAAAAATGCGGGTTGAAAGAAAAATTAAAATTAGACTAGAAAATAAGGGGAGTGTTGAAATTAATAGATTTTTAGAGTATTTTTTAGGTTTAAATATGTTAGTATAAAAGAAAAGAAAAGGACGGGCAACTTGCCTCCACATCCTCTCTTTAGCCCCCATACTTGTTGTAGTCACTGAAGGATAGAGAGGGTGGTTGATCCATGGCTGCCTTAGTTGAACAGGCAGTTATTTTTAGTACGTTACTAAAAATATACCTAACGGACCTAGGATTTGATCCCGGTACTTGCGGTTCGTCAAGTTGGCCGATACCGGTCAGCTATATTCTAAAAGACTAGGACCAATGCTTAATGCTACAGTATGTGATAGATATATATATATATTTAGGGAGGAACAAATCCATTTAACTAAAACTGTATACGGCATACATAGATACAGTTTTATGAAAGTACAAAGTACGATTCTATTTCAAAACGGATTCCACGCATTTTGTTTCGACAGCGAAACAAATGTCGTGCAATTATTTATAACGGCTAAGATTGCGTCCCGCTGCAAATCCAACGGCGCACATCATCGCTAAAATCCTGAAGTGGTCACTTTTGAGTTTTGTGACGTGGCATGACCTGGAGCCACGTGGAGAGATGACATTCAATCATGGGAATTCCGAGGAATGTACGGACGAGTGAAAAGCAGACACGCTTTCGCTTAATAGCCTTGTCGTTCATAGGCCGTACAAAAGGTACACCGGCAGTAGTACTTTTTGGTACGGTATAGTAATTTGATTGGTCCGTACTTCAGTAGATAGAAGTTATTAGGGGGAATCAGGACTTAGAAAATTTGGTAGGTAGTCACCTCTCCCTTGGAGAGTTTGTACAAATT
Source organism: Zygnema cylindricum (assembly GCA_037447655.1). Lineage (NCBI taxonomy): Eukaryota > Viridiplantae > Streptophyta > Zygnematophyceae > Zygnematales > Zygnemataceae > Zygnema > Zygnema cylindricum. Next base: position 177,878 of record JBBHKE010002193.1, on the reverse strand, counting down.
GGCATTGTTACTGCCTCATAACTTATCGGCTGGTTGGCCGTTTTCAGTGATTCTTTTTCCTACGGGCTCAAGGGAGTCCATGCTGCAAAAGGGTGTAGTCAGATTGTCTGCTTGTCTGCTTGGGTAGTAGTGGTTGCCATTGAAAGTGGGTTAGCTAATAACTATCTAGAGGCTTCCTATATCCTGTAGTCCAATGGAGGACACATAATTTCAGTATTACCATGGTTTTTTTTGGGTTTATAGTGGAGGGTTTCCTCTTTTTGTACGCAATCCTTAATAATAGGGTAAAACATATGGCTTTTTAGGCTTTTGTAGATTAAACGGGTGAATAGATTTTTTGTTTAATATAGCATTTGTAAAGGATGTCACCATGAAATATACAATTGTTATATTTTAATTTCCGGTGCTATAAATGACTTCATTTATGTCAATTTACGATATTTCAATTTTTTTCATTTTGTCTTTTGTCATTTTGTTTTATGTTTGTCGTAATAACCTTTTTGTATTGATTTTTTTTATTTGGTCATCGGCATCTTCTCTTTCTTGTATAATCTGTATATGTAGACATTATGACTTGTTTAGGGTTATGTTCATCGCTTACATTGGTCGTGTTGTGTTTTAATTACATGGGTTAATGTGGTTTTTTATTTGTTGCTTTCGTTGTGTTTGTTTCTCACTCAAAATGCTAAGTTGATAGACAATAAACAGGTTGTATTTTTTGATAGTCACTTTATCTATGTATGAAGCAAACTTGCTCTTCGTGGACCAGCGACGAACCTGTTGTTTTTAGGAAGATTTAGTTTCGTACATGCGTGCGCGTATTTGTGTGCGCACGTAATTATTGGAATTACTGTGGAGGCTTGAACAGATTTGCGGATTGGGGGAGTAAGTGTATGAGTGAAATTAAAGTGACGTAAGGAACAAATTGAGTGGTGTGGAATGCTCTTGGAAATAGACGATGGATCGCGAAGCGATCCGATATGAAATGTTTGAAATATTTAAATTGTACGCCGGCCATACGGAACCTAATGTGACTGGCGACAATTATGGAAAGTACGCGATGGTACCAAAGAATCTTTTTGGATAATTATGATTCAATTTTGACGTGCGGCATTTATGACGATGTACGCGGTTTTCGGTACGGACAAGATTTTGATGGTACCGTATTATTTCAACGAGTGGATTGTGTTGTACTTCGAAGGCGGACGGGGTCGGCCGCTTTTTGATGGATCACACTATTTTGAGGATGTATGATCAAGTGGGCCGTACGTATGTGATATCGGCTTGGTGCGTGGACTTATCGACCAGTGACTAAGCAAGTTGTGACTTATGACGCGGATTTGTGGATGCGTCGGTGTAAATATTTGAAACATCAATGTTTTGTCTTATTAGAATTAATGATTTAATGTTGATTAAAATAGGTATTTTTTACGTGATCAATAAGGGTATCGAAAGTTTAATTTGTGTGTCTTTATGTGTTGTATTTGCAGACAAGTGTACGCTTACGATTCCTTGACTTTCAAGTGTGCGCTTACGATTAATTTATTTCTTAGTAATGGGCTATTATGGTTAAATAGAACTTAATGACAGTTACGTAATTTATGTTGGTAATTTTGACACTTATTGATTTGTTGACAGCTCACAAGTGTATATATATGAATGAGCTTTGTTAGGAATTAATCATCAATGCTTAGCATAAAAAGTAGGGACCGAAGATGTAGACTTTTAGGGTTGCCGATTAGGTCATGCATTTAAATGATACATTTATTATTTGATCATACTTTTGTTTATGTGTTATGCATTCATTTATTATTATTTATATGTGTTAATTTTATGTTTGTTTGATATGCATTATTTATGCATTTGTCCTAGGGTTTCTTGTGATTTTCATGTAACCCTAAATGTTTTTCATGCATCTGTGTATGCATGCTTGCTCCGTCTGTGTACAGATGATTGCTCCGCCTGTGTGCGGATGAATGATTACATCTTTCTATGCATGTATGTTAAATAGAGGATGCATTTCAAATGATTGTTCATTGGCCTAGCTTCGCTTAGCTTTTTGCATGATAGTTTGGGTGGCTTATGCGGTCTATTTTAGACCAAATAACAACATAACCAACCTCGCCGCTGTAAGTCCCTGCGATGAGTCAGGGTCGTCGTCTCATGGCACCAAGCCATATGGGCAGACTCTATTGAAAAGTAAGCTTAAGTAAGTCTTACAAATTAGAGTGTAGGACTTAGAAAAATTTTGGACCACCAAGTGTTCAATATTGACCAAATTTAGTGTGGATTTTTGTAGTATCTACACGAATAAATATCTTTAAGTAAATTAGTGTGTACGGCCGCCAATGAATGTGGACGTGATAAATATCTCACGGATTTTTTGGGTGTAGATATTGTTTCTACACAATTTTGGTCCAAGTACTTAGATTTTCGTCAGTAGATATTTAGGTGAACCCTGTACATACGTTTTAGATGTTTTATAGATCTTTTGAGTATTTAGTTTAATTAGGATTGATCAATTCGATACAGAATGTACATTCTACATAGAGTTTAAGGAAATGAGAGCACTAAGTGCACTTTAAGGTGTTTTTTGTTCTATTGTCCTTATTTTGGCTGTGGTATATGTTTGTTTGGTTGTAAGACCTCTCTTACTTAAAGCTACATATCTTACAACATAGATCTAGTAAAATAGGTATTTCTCTTTTGGTTTGCTTTTGCTGCCATATCTAATAATGGCTCAGTCCCTGCTGGTGCAAGTGTGACGCCTAGAGGGAGTGGAACACAACCAAGTCAGAATGTCCATGACCTTCAACAAGTTATGGGCTCACCGCCCAAATTGCCTATTTTTGATGGAACAGATTTTTTATATTGGGAAGATATGCTGAGCTCATATTTTGAGGAGAGGGACTTGTCACCCATTGTGGAAGGAACTGCCGATGAGACGGCAACGGATTGGAGAAAGAAGAATCTCCACTGCCTCAACGTCTTGAAACAGGCAATGACAAAAGATTTGGTAATGTCGTATCTTGATTTAAAGAAAGCTTGTGAAGTTTGGTTTAGCGTACGTGCTATGTATGTTCAGCTAGATGTTACTGTGCAGACTAACATAGCCACTCAGATCTTTGAATTTAAGTATTTAGGAGGTAGTATGTCAGATCATTGTCATGCTATAAAAAGGTTGTTCTTTCAGAGTACCAGTGCAGGTGGGGACTTTTCACCACCTCAGCAGGCTATGTAATTGATGAGAACTTTACCATATGAATATAAGGGAGCCATAGATAGGCTTAGGGCTCTTCCACAACGTTAGTGGAACATAGTATTAGCAATACAGTTTATTTTGAGCGAAGAAGCTAACCAGATTTCTGAAAGATGTAGTAGTAAGTCTGTTCAGGCACTAGCTAGCCAATTTTCAGACTCTAATATTGGTAGTGGCAGTGGTAGTGGTAGTGGTAGAGGTAGTGGTACTAGAAAGTCACCTTTGACATGCTATTACTGTGATGAAAAATGCCATGTTTTTAGGATGTGTCATGCTTACCAGTGAGCTAAAGCTACGGGAAATTTTCGCTGTGGTTGGGACGAAATCCGTGTTCCGTCTACGTCAAATAGACACCGAACAACATTTTCCAACGCACTTCAAGAGGAGGATGTGAGCAGCTTTCCCGATAACAGCGAAAAGAATTACTTTGCGATGGCACAAGCAACGGAAGGCGTGGAGGAAGACGAATGGATTATGGACTCGGGTGCATCTGCACACATGTGCCGCAGTTGCCATCTCTTTGAGAGTATTCAATCTACCACTCCAGTCAAAATTTATTTTAGTGATGATACCTTTGTTGAGTCGAAAGCAAAGGGGAGGGTGTCACTTATGTTGAATGTAAAGGGAAAACCTGTGAAAAGGGTCTTAGAAGATGTGTTGCATATCCTTGCTTTTAAAAGAAACTTTTTCTCTACGTCAGTGGTAGAAAAGAAAGGTTTTAAAACTATATCCGAGAATGGGAAGAAAACAGTGAGTAAGAATGGGAAAATAGCTGCAGAGGGATTTGTTGGTGGAAACAATTTGTATCGATTAAGTCTTGCAAATGATAATGACAATGATGTTATGTACTCAAGTGTAATCAGTGATTGTGATTTATGGCATAAATGTTTAGGACATGTGAATTATGATAGATTGGAAAAGATGGTAAATCAGAAAAAGGTGGAAGGTTTAAAAATTAGTCAAAAACCAGCATCAAATGTATATGATGGTTGTGCAATGGGAAAAATCCATAAGTTGCCTTTCCCTTCGCAAACTGATCATAGAAGTAGCAGGGTGCTAGAACTAATTTATTCAGATGTATGGGGGGCATCTAGATACCCATCTGTGGGAGGGGTTTAGTTTATGCTTACTTTTACGGATGATTATAGTAGGTTTACTACAATTTATTTTTTGAAAAGTAAGGATGAAGTCTTTGCAAAATTTAAAGAGTATAAGGCTCGGGTTGAAAATCTGCATGAGAGAAAGATAGCAAGGTTCAGATCGGATAATGGAGGGGAGTACATTCTAATGAGTTTGCTGAATTCTTAAAATTGCATGGAATCTCACGTTAGCTTACTGTTCCCTATTCTCCGGAACAAAACGGTGTTTCAGAGAGGATGAATAGGACTATATCAGAGTGTGGTACGACAATGATGGTTGATATGGACATAGATTACAAGTTTTGGGCAGAGGCTATGAATTGTGCAGCTTATGTGAGAAACAAGTTAGAAACAAAGGCAGTAAAAGATAAAACTCCCTATGAAATGTGGACTGGACACAAACGAGATGTAAGTCACTTCAAGGATTTTAGAACTAAGGTTTTTATGATAGATAATGATTCGCAAAAATGGAGGCTAGAACCAAAAGGTATACCACGATTATTTCTAGGGTATGATGATCATGCCAAACGTTATAGATGTAGAAATTAATGGTCTTTTTAAGTATTTTCTAGGTCTGAATAGAAATATAGAAAGAAGCCGAGGCAGTCTACCTCTAACTTCTCTCTCCAACTCTCAAACTTGTCGTAGTCACTGAGAAATTGGAGAGGAAGCTAGAGCCATGGCTACCTAGGCTATCGAGAGGTTTACGGGAAATATATATTAGTTTATTTACCGTTAGGGGTTTATTTACTAAAAAGATATATGCCGGCCACACGAATTGATCCTGGTACCTGCTGGAGGTCAAGCAGCCGGTAGCCGGTAGCCTTAGCCGTTAAGTCTATAACTAGTGTTACGTACTATATGGTTTGATAATTAATTAAATATTACCAGGTAGGATAATTCATTTAACAGTAATTGTTTACGGGATACATAGATCCAGTAATGTAAAAGTACGGATTACGCAACGGATAAGAAACCAATACTGTGCATTTATTTCTTTAGCGAAAAGAAAACCCCGCATGTATTTATTACGGCTACGATTAAATGTGAATTTAATCGGACGGCCGAAATTTACGCAGAGATCGCGGAAGAGGATTTCGACGATTTTTGGTCATCGCCACATCAGATGACACGTGGCGAAATGACATTAGATCGCGGCATCTTCGAGGATTAAGGGAGCGAATCCGGATATACCACGTGTCGACAATTAGGCCATGTCGTACAAAGATCGTACAAAAAGTACACCGGCAGCTTTACTTTTGTGTACGGAAGTGCAATCTGATTGGCTCCGTACATCAGTAGATAAAGTCTGTGAGAGAGATAGGACTTAGAAAAATTAGGAGATAGGATGGTCTCTCCAAGAGAGCTTCTGTACAAAAGGTCAACTTTGACCCTCCATAACTTACTGCTCAGGGGAGCAAATTCAGAGATTATTTTTGCTATCGACTCAGGGGAGTCTTGCCTCCACAGGGGTGAAGTTGGTCAGTGTTTTTGTCTACCAAGGTGGCAGTTGTTCTTGCTGAAACACAAAAGGGTCAGGGTAATCCTAGAGGCTTCTTAGAAGCTGTCCACTCTAAGGAATTATGGAGGTCTTAGAGTTTCAGGTTATGGGCCCACCCTCTAGGGTACCAATATTTAATGGAACTGGCTTCATATACTGGGAAAGTATGATGATAGGAGCTCTATGCGAAAAAAGGTTTTGGGGGATGGTGAGTGGACGATTGGGGCGTTCATCAAGTCTTGGAATTCCTCCAGGGTTTGAAGGAAGCAGATTCATAAAGAAACATCTCTAACGGAAGAGACAAAGAAAGGAGAGGTGGTGGACAAAGAAGCGTAGAAGGAGACGACCACACGAATAGCAACTCGTTCAGCATTCATGTCACCTATTCTGAGGAGCGAGGAGAATGATACTGAAACCTAGGATTTCAACAATATGGCAGCAAAGCACTTCATCCTACGCCGTCTTACTCAAGGACTTGCATGTCCTAATTTGTAGGCAGAAAGGGCATCCGATCTGTGGATGGCTATGATAGAGATGTACCGAAGTGGTACGTTTCAGCAACAACAATTAGCTGATCAGAAAGTTAAAGAATATGTATACAAAGGGGGGAAAATGTTGGATTTTTGCAATGAGCTTGCTACACTCTTCATGGAGCTAGAGAGTACGGGAAAAGATTTTGGTGAAAATGAAAAGGTTAACTCTTTATTGATGAAGTTACCCGATGAGTTCGAGAACATAGTCAACCGTGTGCACGACTTGTCAGACTCAAGGTGGATATGGAACTCAGTGGTAGGGATGATTCTCGATCGGGAGAATACGATTGAGATCTGAAGGGGAGGAAAGTGTGGCCAAGCCTTGGCAACTTCGACCGATTAGAGGAACAAGGATTCCCGAAAATCGGTCGGAAACTATGGGGGAAGGGAGCAGAAAAATTAGGCTGACGAGTTCGGGCAAAGGGCTCCCAAAAGTTTATGTCATTTTTGCAAGAAACCGGGGCACTATATGGCAGAGTGCACTAAGCTAACTGAGCTTTGGTTAAAAGAGGGGTAGACCGGTGGTACCTCGAGAGGAAAGAAAAAGGCCCTTGTGACAAAGGTACATGAGGCGGAATCCGAGAACGAGGACGATGAGCTCCTTTTGGATGAGGAGTTGGAGGCGAAAAACAAGGTCGAAATTCCACGAAGGCAGAAATGTGCTTACCGTGGATTGAAAAGTGAAGCAGGCTGGATTATAGATTCATTTGCCTCCATGCACATGTTTAAAGATAGGCACCTGTTCACTAAGATAAGAAAGATTCCCACCGTAGAGATAGAGTACGGGGATGGGAGGATAGTCACCATTACTCTTGTAGGATCGGTAGATCCGAAAGTGTTAGTAGAAGGAAAGACATCCATAGTATCATTCTCCGATCTATTGTTTATTCTGGAGCTGAACAAAAACCTCATCTCTACATTTGTATTGGATGATAAGGGTATTCTTACTAGCACTAGGGAAGGAGTCTTTACTGCTAGTTTTAAGGAGGATGTCTATTTCATTGCTGAGAAAGGTAGTCATGGACTGTTTAGGCTAATTTTAAGTAATGAAACAAAGAAACTTTATTATGCTGGTGTTCATGATATTATGATGTGGCATAAGAGGCTTTGGCATGTAAATCTAGATAAGTTAAGGGAGATGAAAAAAATGGGAGTGGTGGAAGGGATTTAGTTCAACGAGAGTGATAATATAAGTGATTGTAATGGATGTGCTCAAGGTAAAGCACTCTGATTACCCTTTCCTAAAACAGCCACCTATAAGGGAGAAGAATATCTAGATATAGTACACACAGATATTTGGGGATCGGCTAAAGTACCCTTACCGGGGGGGAAGAGATTTATGATGACTATCATTGATGATTGGTCTCGGTATTCTCGAGTGTATTTTTTGAAAAACAAGTCAGAAGCTCAGGATTGTTTTAGACAATATAAAGCATGGAGCGAAAA
>JBBHKE010002193.1:0-165000 GCA_037447655.1 Zygnema cylindricum | reverse complement strand
GAGGAAAAGGAGGCGGAGGAGGAGAAGGAAGAGGAGGAGGAGGAGGAGGAGGGGGAGGAGAAGGAAGAGGGGGAGGAGGAGGAGGCGGTGGAGGAGGAGGAGGAGGAGGTGGAGGAGGAGGAGGAGGAGGGGAGAGGGAGGAGGAAGAAAGAGGGAGGAGGGGAGAGGGATGAGGAGGAGGAGAAGGAGGGAGAGGGGGAGGAGGAGGGTGATGGGAATGGGGAGGTGGTGGGGGTGGGGAAGTTTGAGGAACTTCTTTGGATAAAATCTCTCTTACAAAAACTTAAATTTATACAGTCTAGTTCGCAGGTCATATGGTGTGACAATCAAGCTGCTATTATTATTGCTTCTAATCTTTATCATCAATTTTAGAGTAAACATATTGGTATTAAGCTACACTTTGTCAAGGAAAAGTTGATGGCTAGAATTTTGTAGCTCAACTATTTACCCGATGAGGAAATGCTGGCAGATATGATGACAAAACCCTTGCGTGACCAAAATTGAGATTTTGTAGACAGGCATATAGTGTAAGTGGCTAGTAGAGTCCTAAACTTTTGTGGAGTGTTTTTTGAATACTTTAGTCTTTACTAAGCCTCATATGTGAGAGGAGTGTCTTTGAGGTACTTGGTTTTTTTTGTGGAAGTTTGGTTCAGTGTGAACCAAACTTAGTTTGACAACAAACAGTGAGGGAGTGCACCAAAATTGAAATATTGTAGAGAGGCATATGGTCTAAGTGGCACATGTGCTGGAACAAAGCGGCTTTTACGAATCTGCAACAAACATCTCCAAGGAGTTTCTACTATGAATGTGGCATGAGTGTTTAGACTTCAGCTCAGGGTGGTGTATCTTTAATGGTAGATGTGGCGGAAAAATTTGTAGAAAAAACTCTCCACAATGTTTTGTATGTCCTAGATTTTAAGAAGAATCTATTTTCTACATCATTGGTAGTAAAGGCTTTGAGGTAGTCGTTAAAAGGGGTAAACAAGTGGTTAGCAAGCTACGCAAGGTTGTAGTGACAGGCACTAGAGATGCCAGCAAAATGTGTCTGATGGACATGGTTGAATGCAAAGAAAATGATGTTCTTTATTTAAGTGTTTTATCTAAAAATGAGGTATGGCATAAAAGGTTAGGACATATCAATTATGATAATATGAGGAAACTGGTGAATTTAGGAAAAGATGACGGTGTTTATTTTAACATCTCAGTCAATTAAATCATGTGATGGCTTTTCACTATGAAAGATCCACATATTGCTATTTCCACAAGAATTTGAACACAGATCGGACAAAGTTATGCAGCTTATACACTCGGATGTTCTCGCTCCTTTCGAAGTGGCATCGGCTGGGGGCGTCCACTATATGGATACTTTCACAGATGAATACTCAAAGTATACGAAGGTTTATTTCATGCAGCATAAGAGTGAAGTGTTAACTAAATTCAAACACTACAAAACGTTGGCAAAAAAACTTTATTGATCTTGGGGTTGAGATCAGACAGCGGTGGAGAATATACTTCAAAGGAATTCAAGCAGTTTCTCCTACAGGAAGGTATTAGTCATAATCTGACAGTTTCTTACACAGTTGAACAGAATGGTGACTCTAAAATACTTAATAGAACGGTAATAAAAAGTGCAGGGTCAATGCTTGCAGATAAAGGTCTAGATCTAAAATTCTGGATTGATGCACTTAACTCTGCAGTTTATATCAAAAATATAATTGCATCTCGATCCGTTAACACTACAAGGTAAGAGCTATCGACATGATTGAAACGTGATGTCAGTCATTTTAAAGTCTTTCGCAGTAAGCGTTATATTTTAGATACTTCACAAGATAGATGGGAAATGGAAGCTAAGGGCTTATCGCAAATTTTCATGGGGTATGATAATGATGCAAAAGGTAATGGAGTTTTTGTAGTAGAAAGGAACAAAATGGTTGTATCCACGAATATAGAGATTAAAGATGAACAGGATTCAGTTGATCTTTCAAGGAAACATATCAACTGCCAAAAGAAAAGGATGAGGAGCACGTCATTTTTCATCACACGCAACCAGTTTATTTTCTAATCTAACCACCTTCCTTTGGGACACATCTTCCGTCGGATCCATGGGTGAACCGTACAAATGAATCCTCACAGGATCTAACACAGTTGTAACAAGCTGTCAGATTATCGGATCTGACTCTTGTCACAATTCAAATTAGATAGACAAATTCTAGACTGCCAATGATTTCGGCCTCACAATTACCAAAGGAAAAGAGATCTAACACTCGTCTGCAAGCAAGTTCTCATTTTCTTTTTTTTGCAGCTACATAGAAGCCTCTTAAAATTCAAGAGGCCTTCTCATCACTCAAGAAAAATCACTAGATCAAGGGGGTACACAATGAAATGAAGTTCATTATGGAGGCGCAGACATGGGAGTTGGTGGATCTTCCTCCGATAGAAAAGCCATAGGTAGTAAATGGGTGTTCAACATGAAGCTCAACCCAGACAACACCATTGAAAAATATAACGCAAGACTTGTAGCCAAAGGGTACAATCATAAAGAAGGTTTTGACTTTGAGGAAAACTTCTCTCCGGTTTTTGGATTTCCTACTGTCAGAATTTTGCAAAGTCTACCTGTTATAGAGAATATAGAGATACATCAAATGGATGTTAAAACTGCTTTCTTGTAAGAAGAATTAAAGGAGACGATCAATATGAAAAAGTTTGAATTGTATGAAGAGAAATAAATAGAAAATTTAGTTTGCAAGTTCATGAAAGCTCTATAAGGGTTTAAACAGGCTCATAGACAAAGTAATCTCAAGTTAGATGAATATTTGACCAGGCTAGATTTTAAGAGAATTGGTTCAAATCATTCTGTTAATGTCTTACAAGGGGAAGATGGGATACTTTACACAGGTGTATATGTGGATGACTTATTACTAATAAGGAAGTTAATGGATCAAATAAACCGCATCAAAATAGCTTAAAAGTCTAGATTTGAGATAAATGGCCTCAATCAGGCTGAGTATGTCTTAGGCATACAAGTAAATAGAGACAAATATAAAAAGCTGATGATTATCACTTAGAAAGAAGCAATAGGTAATATGCTGGAAAATTTTGAAAAGAATGAGGTAAAAGGATTGGTAACACCTATGGAATTCAAACAAAAATTGGAGGGAAGTGACTCATACTTAAGCATAATTATTAGCCAAAGTCTAAAGTCACGAGAAGAAGAGTTTATGGCTTCAAAGCCATACACACAAGTAGTTTGAATTCTTATATACTGTATGAACTCTAAAAGACCCGATATTGCATTAGCTATAACGGTCTTGAGTAAGGGACTGCAGAATCCTAAAAGGGCAGATTGAGAAGCAAAAAAAAGGGTTTTGAGATATCAAGCAAGTACTCAAAATCTCAAGGTTGTCCTCGGAGGAGGGAAAGTGAAGTTACAAACTTGGAACGATGCTAATTATGGGGATATGCTAAGCAAGATATCTACAACCAACTTTGTTCCGAAGATTGGAGATGGAACTTGCTGAAGGAGCAGCAAACTACCTAAGGTTTCAACCCAATCTACGATGGATTCCAAATATATGGCACATCTTTCTGCCCTCGAAAAGAACTTCTATGGGTCGAGTCCATTATAGAAGAACATGGCTACATGCATATAGGGGCTAAAGTAATCTAATGTGATAACCAGGAAGCAATTGCTGTTGCCTCTAACTGTAGTCACCACTTTAAGAGCAATCACATGGATTGCAACTCTGTGACCTCCATAGGTCCTCAGAATGGACAGCTTGCAAGAAGCCTCTATGATTACCCTGACCCCTTCGTGTTTCAAAAAGAATAACTACCACCATGGCAGTCAAAAACTCTGACCACCTGCACCCTATAAAGGAAAGACTTTCTTGAGTCGATAGCAAAAAGAATCTCTGAATTTGCTCCCCTGAGCAGTAAGTTACGTAGGGTCAAAGTTGTCCTTTTGTACAGAGCTCTATAGGAGAGAGGGTCCTATCTACCAAATTTTTCTAAATCCTATCTCTCTCTAAAACTCTATCTATTGACGAACGGCACCAATCATATTATTGAACCGTACAAAAAGGTACAGCTGTCGGTGTACTTTATGTACGAACATTGTACGACATGACTAAAATGTCGACACGTGACTTATCTGGATTCATTTTCATAATCCTTGGAGATGCCGAAATCCAATGTCGTGGTGCCACGTGTCATCTGATGTGGCGGCGACCATAAACCGCCGAAATCTTCTTCCGCGATCTCGGCATTTTTTCCGGCCGTACGATTGAATGCCAATTTCAATCATAGTCGTCATAAATATTTGCGATGTATTTTTTTCGCTATCGGAACAAATGCGCGGTACTTATTTCTTCTACGTACTCGTAATCCTTACTTTTCATAACTCACTCTATGTATCGCGTATATAGTTCGCGTCAAATGAATTAGCCTATATGTAAACGTTTATATATTTGTTAAACCCTATATCGTCTACCACTAATCCTATACTAAATCGATGAGGCTACCGGCTACCGGCGGCATTACCCATCCGCAGTTACCAGGATCAAATCCTGTAACCAGCTGCTCTCTTTTTAGTAAATCAACTACTTTACTACCCCGTAAATCTCTGGATAGAATAGGCAACCATGGCACTAGCTTCCTCTCAAAATTCTCAGTGATTACAACAAGTGTGGGAGTTGGAGAGAGAAGTTAGAGACAAACTGCCTTGGCTTCTTTTTCTGCACTTTATTTTAGACCTACAAAATACTAAAAGAACCATCAATTTCTACACTCCCCTTTGTTTCTAGTCACTTTTTTTTGTAGACCACACTTCTCTCTGCAGAAAATAAGCTTAGGGAAAGGCACAGGTTTGGTCATCATATCTGCTTCCATCTCGCTATTTGGTCGGTACTCTAAACTGATTATTTTGTTTTCTACATTCTCTAACAAATCTGAGTCTAATGTCCAAGTGTTTGGCTTTAAAATGATGTTTAGGATTGGCAAAAATAGCGATCGCTGCCTGATTATCACAAAAAAAAACTTGCACACCACTCTTAAGGTGACTAAGCTCACCAAGCAAAGACTTGACCCACATCAATTCTTTTACAGTAGAGCAAAAGGCCATATACTCAGCCTCTATGGTGGACTGAGAAATAACCTTTTACTGTTTGCTACTCCAACAGCAAGCCCCATCACCCACATATAATACATATCCAGAAGTACATCTCCTCATCGGAGCATCACCATAAGTGGCATCACTCCAAGTAGTGATGTCAGTATTCTCCCCACCCAAATGCAACCATAGATCTATAGTTCCTACCAAATATCTAAGGACTCTCTTAGCTGCCTCCCAATCCTTCTTAGTGGGAGCATTTAGACTTCTACTTAGCACTCCTACTGCTGCAGCTAAATCCGGCCGGGTAGAATTCATAAAATAGATTAGATTTCCCACTACTTGCCTGTAAAGAATAGTCTGCATGAACTTCTATTCTTCTGGATATAATTCCTTGTCTAAGACTATGACTCCTCCTTCCTCACTCCCCTCACTTCCCTTCTTCAACTCCATTGGAGTTGTACAACTATTAGCTTTATCCATTTGAATTTTTTTCAAAATGTTCCCTATTGCTTTCTGTAGAGTCAATCTTATAATTTTTCTTTTTCGGTCTCTCTCTACTTGAATTCCCAAAATAAATTTTGCTTGCCCCATATCCTTCATTTCAAATCTCCCCTTAAGATCGGTTTTCAGTTTATTAATTTTTTCCATTGATTTACTTAAAACGAGCAAATCATCAACATAAATTGCAATAAATATAAAACCTTCTCATCTTCGAAAACATAGATTGAGTGATCTGAGCTGATTTGGATATATCCTAGACCGGTAAGAAACTCATCAAGCTTCTTATTTCAGTGTCAAGGCGCCTGTTTCAAACCATAAAGAGATTTAATCAGCCGGCGTACCTTACTCTCGCTCTTTCCTCCACAAATCCTTCGGGATGTCGCATGAAGATCTCCTCTTCCAATTCTCCATGCAAAAAGGTTGTCTTGTTGTCCATCTTGTGCACTTCCATGTCTTCTGCTGGTGTCAGACAGAGAAGTATGCGGACGAAGGGAAATCTGACGACTGGGGCAAAGGTTTCCTCGTAGTTGATTCTTTCTTTCTATGTAAATCCTTTTGCCACTAATTAAGCTTTGTAATGGTCAATGGTGTTATTCGGGTTCAGTTTTAATTTGACAACCCACTTACAACCAATTCGTTTTCGCTTAGATGGACATTCCACCAGCTCCCAAGTATCGGCTACCATAATTGAGGCCATCTCCTCATTGATGGTTGTATCCCACCGGTTCATTTCAAGACAAGTCATCGCCTCTCCATAAGTTTGAGGTTCATCTTGATAAGATAGTTTTGTTACCTTGTTATAAACTTGTTTTTATTGCAATCTTTTGCTACTTCTCCTTCCCCCCTCAAAATCTATAGCTTGAATAGATGGTTCTCGTGGGTCATTTTAAACAATCTCGGCTTCTCCCCTATCCCTTGATTTTGAATCAATTTCCACCACGTTTTCGGCTGCAGGTAGAGTTGTCACTGGAGTTTCCGCAGCCGAGTCCATTTTGGTCTGATTTGTACTTGCAACAATGTTATCTTCTCTAAAACCTGGATAGTTATGAAGCTCAAAGTCATTGGAATTTTTTGACTCAAATCTGATTTTTACTAACTTTGTATACTTGAAGGGATCCACACACTTTTCTTCATCCATAACTACTAGATGCTTTACTAAGATTATATCAACCCGTTTAGATCATAAACTCTATATCCTTTAACATCCTCATCATATCCTAAGAAGTATCCCGGTTTTCCTTTAGGATTTAGCTTCTAATTAGACCGATCTGTATCTAGACAGAATACTTGCCTGCCGAAAACCATTAAGTGAGATATGTCCCGTTTCCAGCCGGTACATCTCTCATAAGGCGTTTGATTTTTATAGCCGAAGTAAGAACTCAATTTTTGAGGTAATTAGCACAGTTCATTACTTCTGCCCAAAACCTTTTTCCAATCTTCTTATCCGACAACATAGTTTTATCACTATCACTTAGTGTCCAATTTAATCTTTCAGCTACCCCATTCTGTTCCCGGTTTACTAGAACTATCTTTTGGTGTTAGACTCCATCTTCCCTCAAAAAATCCTTAAACTGGTTAGAAGTATACTCTCCATGATTGTCACCCCTTACTCTCTTGATTAGAGTTTCATAGAGTTTTTCGCTCCATGCTTTATACTGTCTAAAACAATCTTGGGCTTTTAACTTGTTTTTCAAAAAATACACCCTAGAATACCAAGACCAATCATCAGTGATAGTCATCATAAATCTCTTCCCCCTCGCTGAGGGCACTTTGGCCGGTCACTAAATATCTGTGTGTACTAAATGTAGAATTTTTTCTCCCCTATAGGTGGCTGTTTTGGGAAAGGGCAATCTGTGTGATTTACCTTGAGCACATCCACTACAATCGCTTAGATTTTCACTCTCACCGAATTGAATTCCTTCCTCCACTCCCATCTTCATCTCTCTTAGCTTATCTAGATTCACATGCCAAAGCCTCTTATGCCACATCATTATATCATGAACACCAGCATAATAAAGTTTCTTCTTTTCATTGGTGAAAAGCAGCCTAATTATCTCTTCGCTACCTTTTTCTGCAGTAAAATAATATTCCTGCTCAAAACTAGTAGTAAAGACTCCTTTCCTAGTGCTAGCATCAAAACCATTATCATCTAATACAGACGTAGAGATGAGGTTTTTTTTCCGCTCCGGAATAAACAATACATCGAAGAATGTAACTATGGATGTCTTTCCTTTTACTAACACTTTCAGATCTACCGATCCTACAAGAGTAGTAGTGACAATCCTGCCATCCCCGCACTTTATCTCTAAAGTGGGAATCCTTCTTATCTTAGTGAACAGGTGTTTATCCTTACACATGTGCATGGAGGCACCTAAATCTACAATCCAGCCTGCTTCACCTTTCAATCCACTGAAAGCATATTTGTGCTTTCGTGGAATTTGTACCTCGTTTGTCGCTTCCAACTTCTTTTCCAATAGGAGCTCATCGTCCTCGTCTTCGGATTCCACCTCATGTACCTGTGTCATAAGGGCCTTTTTCTTTCCTCTCGAGGTTCCACTAGTTTACCCCTTCTTTAACCAAAGCTCGGTTAGCTTAGTGCACTCGGCCATATAGTGCCCTGGTATCTTATATAAATAACATAAACCCTTGGGAGCCATTGGTCCAAACTCGTCAGTTCGATTTTTCTGCTCCCCCCCTCTGTAATTTCCGACCGGTCTCCGGGATTCGTTGTTCCTCCAGTCGGTCCCAACTGCCAAGGCTTGCCCACTCTTTCCTCCCCTTCGGATCTCAATTGTATTCTTCCGAACGAGAATCTTTCCTACCACTGAGTTCCATATCCACCTTGAGTTCGGCAAGTCCTGCACACAGTTGACTATGTTCTCGAACTCATCGGGTAACTTCATCAGTAGATAGTTAACCTTTTTTTTTTCACTAAAATCTTTTCCAGCACTCTTTAGCTCCATGAAATGTGTAGCAAGCTCATTGCAAAAATCCAATATCTTCCCCCCTTTGTATACATACTCCTTAACTTTCTGATCAGCCAATTGTTGTTGCTGAATCATACTACTTCCGTACATCTTTATGAGAGCCATCTAAAGATCGGATGCCCTTTCTACCTTTAAATGAGGACATGCAAGTCCTTGAATAAAATGGTGGAGGATAAAGTGCTTTGCCGCCAAATTGTTGAAGTCCCAGGTTTTTTGTATCATTATCCTCGTTTCTCGGTATAGGTGACATGAATGTCAAACCATTTGCTATTGGTGTGGTCATCTCCTTCTTCATACCTTTGTCCACCACCTCTCTTTCCTTTGTCTCCTCTGTTGAAGATGGATCTGCTTTCCTTGTCAATCTCCTTCCTCCAAACCCTGGAGGGATTCCAAGATTTGATGGAAGCACCACTCGTCCACTCACTATCCCCCAAAACCTTTTCTCGCATAGAGCTCCTCTCATCATACTTTCCCAAAATATGAAGCTATATCCATTAAATATGGGTAGCTTAGAGGGTGGGCCCATAACTTGCAACTTTGAGACCTCTATAGGTCCTCGAAATGGACAGCTTGGAAGAAGCCTCTAGGATAACCCTGATCCCTTCGTCTTTCAGAAAGAATAACTACCACCCAAGCCGACAAAAACTCTGACCACCTGCACCCTTGTGAAGGCAAGACTCCCCTCAGTTGGTAGCAGAAAGAATCTCTAAATTTGCTCCCCTAAGCAGTAAGTTATAGAGGGTCAAAGTTGACCTTTTGTACATTAGCTCTCTGGGAGCGAGGGTCCTATCTACCAATTTTTTTTAAGTCCTATTTCTCTCTAAACTCTCTACTAACGTACGGCACCAATCATATTACAGTATCGCGCACGAAGGTACAGTTGTCAGTGTACTTTATGTACGAACATTGTACGACATGACCAAAATATCAACACGTGTCTTATCAGGATTCGTTTCCGTAATCCCTGGAGATGCCGAAATTCAATGTCGTGGTGCCACGTGTCATTTGATGTGGCGGCGACCATAAACTGTCGAAATCTTCTTCCGCGATCTCGGCATTATTTCCGGCCGTCCGATTGAATGCGGATTTCAATCATAGCCGTCATAAATATTTGTGATGTATTTGTTTCGCTATCGAAACAAATGCGCTGTACTTATTTTTTCTTCTTACTTGTAATCCGTAATTTTCATAAGTCACTCTATGTATCACGTATATAGTTGCCGTTAAATGAATTAGCCTATATGTAAACGTTTATATATTTGTTAAACCATATATCGTCTCCCACTGATCTTATACTAAATGGATGAGGCTACTGGCTACCGGCGGCATTACCCAATCCGTAGTTATCAGGATCAAATCCTGTAACCGGCAGCTCTCCTTTTAGTAAATCAACTCATTTACTACCCCGTAAATCTTTGGATAGCATAGGTAGCCATGGCACAAGCTTCCTCTCTAACTTCTCAGTGACCGCAACAAGTGTGGGAGTTGGAGAGAGAAGTTAGAGACAGACTGCCTTGGCTTCTTTTTTAGCACTTTATTTTAGACCTAGAAAATACTAAAAGAACCATCAATGTCTACAGTTAGACTTCATTTTGTCATAGAAAATGTGCTTGCAAAAGCATAAAATTGTGTTATTTGCCCGATGAGAAGATGGTGGCTGACATGTTATCTAAAGCTTTTCCTGCTCCTAAGTTGCAGTATTCCAGAAAGACTATTGGGTTAATTGAGTAACTGAGACTAAAGATTTAGGGGAGATTTGGAATATGAAATCTTTAGTTTTGGTGGATAGAGCTGTGTGGGGAGGATTAAGGACTTAGAATGTTTTTGTAGAAGCATGCTGTAATACTTACCTTGAATAGTGTGATAGTGGCAGAAGTAATTTTTAGTATGTTAAACTTCCAGAGGTATAGGTGTCGGCAAGTGAAGGCTATGCAGGTTTTCTGGAATGGCGCCGACGACCATTTACTCGTGTCACGCATCAGATGAGCGGATTCGCAGAATCGGACGAATGGAGATTGAACCACATACCGGGAAATTTATGGTATGGTATCCCACAGTCACCATTGATTCGAATCGTGTTGATGGACGCAATTCATGCGGAACCACAAGTGACGAAGCACACGCATACGCACTCAGGTTATTCGTACTACACGACCACAGTCGGTTGGACTTTAGTGACCACTGCTTACTAAGTGCCTGAAATATTTATTTTACGGTCATATATTTGTATATATATGTAAAACATTGATTTGTAGTTTAGCTTGATAAAAATTAGTGTTTCACTATCTAGTTTTGGGAAAGTAGCAATTACGGTTTTGGAAGTACTCATGGTACAATGACGTACAATATAGATATTTTGTCATAGAATAGTATTGTATTGTAGTTTCAAGTGTAAACATCTGATTTGATGGTAAGTAGTAGATACTCACTTTGAGTATATAGTTTAGGATTTAGATAATTGTCAGTACCCAATTTTGGGACTATGATAATCTAAGGGCAGTTATTAGGAAACTTCCAAATATCATATCTTATGGTTTACTAAGTCAACTAGGGTGTAATTTTGCGAATTGTCAGATTGTTATATAGTGGATTGCCGTGCTGAATTTGGTGAAAATTAGCTACTTGAGAGAAACTCTGTGTTAGCAGGAAGTTAGATGTTGAAGAAGGTCCTTGATAGTTTCTGTTGTTTACATGTCTACTTCCACTACTACTGTAGGTTCTCCTCTTGCAACTGTGGTTGTAGAACAACGGGCACGAAAATGAGCTAGACTTGTACGAAAATACACTTTTTCTAGTAATGAACCTCAATTTTTGCCTGATGGAAGTTCACCCTTATTTGTACGTTTATACAAAATTTCTAGCAATTTTAGTACGGAGTGACGCATTTTGTACATCGCATTAATCGACACTAATGAAATTGTTCCTATACGATTGTATTGTAGTGTAATGGAAAAAACAAAATTACTAATTTAGTAATCCTAACTAAGGATTAACGGACGTTTTTTAAGGTCTTCGACATATTGTTATCAACACTAATAGTGATTCACGGTGTACAATTTTAGGAAAATGAAAAAAAAGGAACTATTTTCACCTCGGAGTCTTTCTGTTCCCATCTCATTGTCCACAATTTGCAAAACCGTACGATAGTCGTACTTTCAATCTAAAAAAAAGTACATTGCTTTGGCAGTAACGAATGAAACCCCGAAACATGGTCGGTGTCCGTACATATTTTGTCGATGGGGCTGTGGGTGGATGTGCACAGTGAACCGTAAAAACAAGAGGGTGTGAAATTAACAAGAGGCTGTGAAACTATAGGGCACACGCTCACATTGTAACGTATTTTTATCTTGTCTTAGCTAATCTTGTCGTATACGACGATGGGGTTCGAGTAACCTAATTCTGGTCGATCTTTCTATTTGGAAGAAAGTCTTCGCAGGTCCGTTGATTTTTACGCTAACAGAGGGTTCTCTGTTACAACAGAAAACCTTCATCTCACTTTGTTTCGGTAACTTTTTTTTGTCCAGGGACCAGTGAATGGAAACCACGAAATTTTCAGGGCAAGAAGTCTGATTGGACGCGCATGTTAAAGTTAGGTCTGGTAGTCTAGGAGCGTAGGCTGACGATACTGTAGTGGACAGTAGGACTGACGCATCATATTTGTTGGCTACGAAGAGCCCCAGGGCTAGGGGGGCCAGGCGCTCATCAGGCCATTTTTTTCGTACGATTTTGGATTTTTAATGATCGGCGAATCCTCACCGTCCAGATGGAAACTGTACGGACAAAATCTCAAAATGACAAGAAGTGTGGTCCTAAGGTGACGTGACATTGGCCGGGTAGGGCTCAACTGTAGCCCTCGGGGCTGGTGCACACGAAGCTTTGTTTGTTTGTGCTTTATTTTTTTTTTACGGTTGCTGAGATATTTTTAGTGGCAGTACATTTTGTCGTTTCTGATACCAGTAAGACAGAATTCACATGTAAAAGTACGTTTTTGACCAAAACGACAAGAACAACGGCCGGAAATGTTTCGAAAAAATGGGATTTAAAGACTTCTCACGAGCCACGTAGAATGTATGTCCGTACAAGGATTGGGTTGCAACAAGTTTCACAAATGGACATTTGTTGTGAGTGATTAAACAAACAGTTACACAATAATGATTGCACGTGGGAGCTTCAAGAAACTGCCACAACTTTTTCCAAAGATTGTTTTGGCTTTTTGTGCAAGCTCGGATCCGATCGTATTTTGACAACTAGCAAAAATCGGTCCCCGATACGCAGGATCTTTAAATATTGGACCCTCCATAACCACAAATCCGTACAATTCTGGCGAGCAAATCAACGGCGCCAAATATTTCTCGACGCGTGTCAGACTTCGAATCAAAAAAGACTACAACCGCGAATCGTTATTAGCGTCAAGGTTTTTTGCGCCACTTAAAACATCTTTTCTCCGTGCACACTTGTCAGGTTTTCAATTTATGGCCGCCAATTGGAAGCTGAGAATCTTACCTTTCAGTCGCAACCGTCAGATCCACAATCCGACAGGTGTGTACGGTGAAAATATGTTTTAAGTGGCGAAAAAATCCTTGATGCTAATAAGGGTACGTCCCCATGTAGGCGATACTTTGAAAAAGTATTTTGGACTGTAGTGAAGTGTTCCGTACTACTTTGAAAAGCGTCCCTATGTGCGAAAATGAAATCGGAACTTTGGAATGTGACGGGTGTAGATGTGGGTACAACTTGCGACGGTTGGAAACGACTACGAAACTTACTATGAATGATGACGTACGCGATAACTACGACGGTTGTAAACGTCTACAATACACGCGGCAATTGGTGACGTCTCAAAAACTAACGACGGATGTTCACGTCTACAATGACAAATGTTGTCACAACTCCCGCGACATCACGTGACATCGTAATGTTGACCGTGACATTGTAGACATCAGACCACATCAGACCATGAGTGTTACCGCTGTCACACTCCTACCCTGCTACCACTGTCACACTCCTACTGTAGGTTCTCCTCTTGCAAATGTGGTTGTGTAACGTTTAGGAAAAGGTGGAGAAGGAACAGGGGGAGGGGGAGGAAGAGTAGGAGGAGGGGGAGGAGGAGGGGAGAGGGAGGAGGGGAGAGGGAGGAGGAGGGGAGGCAGAGGAGGGGGAGGAGGAGTAGGCGGAAGAGGAGGAGGAGGAGGAAGAAGAGGGGGTGGGGAGAGGGAGGAGAGAGGGAGGAGAGAGGGAGGAGGGGGAGGATATGGGGAAGGAGATGGGGGGGAGGGGGAGGAGAAGGAGGAGGCGGAGGAGGAGGAAGAGGCGGAGGAGGCGGAGAAGGAGGAGGAGGAGGAGGAGAAGGGGAGGAGGAGAGAGGGAAGAGAAAGGGAGGAGAGAGGGAGGATAGAGGGAGGATAAAGGGAGGAAAGAGGGAGGAGGGGGAGGAGAAGGGGGGGAGAAAGAGGAGGAGGGGGAGGAGAAAAAGAAGGAGGAGGAGCACGAGGAGGAGGAGGAGGAGGAGGAGCAGAAGCAGAACGAGGGAAGAGGGAGGAGGAGGTGAGAGGGAGGAAGAGGAGGAGGAGGAAGGGGAGAGGGAGGAAGGGTGGAGAAAGGGGAGGGGGAGGGGGAGGGGGAGGGGGAGGAGGGGGGAGGGGGAGGGGGAGGGGGAGGAGAAGGGGGAGGGGGATGTAACTCTGATACCTCCATAAGTCCTCAAAGTGGACAACTTCCAAGAAGCCTCTAGGATAACTCTGACCCCTTTGTGTTTCAGCAAAAACAACTGCCACCCTGGCAGACAAAAACTCTATACACCTGCACCCCTGTGAAGGCAAGACTCCCCTGAGTCGATAGCAAAAATAATCTCTAAATTTGCTCCCCTGAGCAGTAAGTTATGAAGGGTCAAAGTTGACCTTTTGTACAAAAGCTCTCTGGGAGAGAGGGTCCTATCTCCTAATTTTTCTAAGTCCTATCTTTCTCATAGACTCTATCGATTGATGTACGGAACCAATCAGATTACAGTTCCGTACACAAAAGTATAGCTGCCGGTGTACTTTATGTACAGACATTGTACGACATGACCTAAATGTTGACAATTGTCATATCCGAATTCGGTGCCATAATCTCTGGAAATACCACGATCCAATGTAATTTTGCCACGTGTCATCCGATGTGGCGATGGCCACAAACCGCCGAAATCTTCTTTTGCGATCTCGGTGCTAATTCCGGCCGTCCGATTTAATTTGATTTTAATCGTAGCGGTAATAAATACATGCGCAGTATTCGTTTCACTAAAGAAATAAATGCGCGGTATTGATTTTTTGTCCGTACCGTAATCCGTACTTATACATTACCGGATCTATGTATCTCGTAAACAATTACAGTTAAATGATTTATCTTACGTATTCATGTTTTAATAAATATCAAACCATGTACTACGTAACATTAGTTCTAGACTTAACGGCTTAGGCTACTGGCAAACTGTTGTCTGCTAGCCAGTAGGTACCACGATCAAATCCTGTGGCCGGCACATACCTTTTAGTAAATAAACCCCTAACTAATATAAATTTCCCGTAAACCTCTGGATAGCCTAGGTAGCCATGGCTCTAGCTCCCTCTCCAATTTCTCAGTGACTGCGACAAGTTTGAGAGTTGGAGAAAGAAGTTAGAGGTAGACTGCCTCGACTTCTTTCTATATTACTATTTAGACCTAGAAAATGCTTAAAATGGACCATTACTTTCTACACTCCCCTTATTTTCTAGTTAATCTTTAATTTCAGACCACACTTCTCCCTGTAGAAAAGTAGCTTAGGGGAAGGCACAGGTTTGGTCATCATATCTGCTACCATCTCACTGTCAGGTTTGTACTCTAAACTGATTATTTTGTTTTCAACTTTCTCTCTAACAAAGCTGAGTTTGATGTCCATGTGTTTGGCCTTAAAATGATGTTTAGGATTGGCAGAAATAGCGATTGCTGCCTGATTATCACAAAAAAAATTCTGCACACCACTCTTAAGGTGACCAAGCTCACTAAGCAAAGACTTGACCCACATCAATTCTTTTACAGCAGAGCAAGAGGCCATATACTCAGCCTGTATGGTGGACTGAGCAATAACTTTTTGTTGTTTGCTACTCGAACTGCAAGCCCCATCACCCACATACAATACATATCCAGAAGTGCATCTCCTTATCGGAGCATCACCATAACTGGCATCACTCCAAGTAGTGATGTCAGTATTCTCCCCACCCAAATGCAACCATAGATCCCTAGTTCCTATCAAATATCTAAGGACTCTCTTATTTGCTTCCTTATCCCTCTTAGTGGGAGCATTTAGACTTCTACTCAGCACTACTACAGCTGTAGCTAAATCCGTCTGGGTAAAATTTATATAATAGATTAGACTTCCCAATACTTGCCTGTAAGGAATAGTCTGCATGAACTTCTATTCTTCAGGATATAATTCCTTGTCTAAGACTATGACTCCTCTTTCCTCACTCCCCTCACTTCCCTTCTTTAACTCCATTGGAGTTGTACAACTATTAGCTTTATCTATTTGAAATTTTCTAGCGTGTTCCTTATTGCTTCCTTTTGAGTCAATCTTATAATTTTTCTTTTTCGGTCTCTCTCTACTTCATTTCCCAAAATACATTTTGCCTCCCCCATATCGTTCATTTGAAATCTCCCCTTAAGATCGGTTTTCAGTTTATTAATTTTTTCCATTGATTTACTTAAAACGAGCAAATGATCAACATAAATTGCAATAAATATAAAACCTTCTTCATCTTCAAAAACATAGATTGAGTGATTTGAGCTGATTTGAATATATCCCAAACTGGTAAGAAACTCATCAAGCTTCTTATTCTACTGTCAAGGCGCCTGTTTCAAACCATAAAGAGATTTAATTAGCCGCCATACCTTACTCTCCTCTCCTTCCTCCACAAACCCTTTGGGTTGTCGCATGAAGATCTCCTCTTCCAATTCTCCATGCAAAAAGGCTGTTTTGATATCCATCTGGTGCACTTCCATGTCTTCCGCTGCTGCGAGGCTGAGAAGTATGCGGACTGAGGGAAATCTGACCACCGGGGGAAAGGTTTCCTCGTAGTCAATTCCCTCTTTTTGTGTAAATCCCTTTGCCACTAGTCGGGCCTTGTAGCGCTCAATTGTGTTATCTGGGTTCAGTTTTAATTTGATAACCTACTTACAAGCGATTGGTTTTCGGTTAGTTGGATAATCAGCCAGCTCCCAATTATCGGCTGCCATAATAGAGGCGATCTCCTCATTGATGGCTGTCTTCCACCGATTTCTTTCTGGACAAGTCATCGCCTCTCCATAAGTTTGAGGTTCATCTTGATGAGATAGTTTAGTTACTTTGTTATTAACCTGTTTTTCTTGCAGTCTTTTGCTACTTCTCCTTCCCCCCTCAAAATCTGAGGCCGGAATAGATGGTTCTCGTGGATTTTTTCGAACAAACTCGGCTTCTCCCCTATCCCTTGATTCCAAATCAATTTCCACCACGTCTTTCCCTTCGGGTAGAGTTGTCACTGGAGTTTCCACAGCCGAGTCCTTTTCGGTCTGATTTGTACCTGCAAGAATGTCATCTTCTCTAAAACTTGGATATTTGGAAAGCTCAAAGTCATCGAAATTTTCTGACTCAAATCTGATTTTTACTGACTTTGTATACTTGAAGGGATCCACAGACTTTCCTTCATCCATAACTACTAGATGCTTTACTAAGATTATATCTTCTATTTTTAGATCATAAACTCTATATCCTTTAACATCCTCATCATATCGTAATAAGTATCCCGGTTTTCCTTTAGGATCTAGCTTCGAATAGGACCGATCACTATCTAGCCTGAATACTTAACTGCCGAATACCTTTAAGTGAGATATGTCTGGTTTCTGGCCTGTCCATCTCTCATAAGGTGTTTGATCTTTTATAGCTGAAGTAAGATCTCTATTTTTGAGGTAATTAGCAAAGTTCATTGCTTTTGCCCAAAACCTTTTTCCTATCTTCTTATCTAACAACATACTTCTAGCACTATCACTTAGTGTTCTATTTAACCTTTCAGCTACCCCATTCTGTTCCGGGTTTTCTGGAACTGTCTTTTGGTGTTGGACCCCATCTTCCCTCAGAAAATCCTCAAACTGGTTAGAAGTATAATCTCCACCATTGTCACTCCGTATTCTCTTGATTGGAGTTTCATGGAGTTTTTCGCTCCATGCTTTATATTGTCTAAAACAATCCTGAGCTTCTGACTTGTTTTTCAAAAAATACACTCGGGAATACTGAGACCAATCATCAATGGTCATCATAAATCTCTTCCCCCCCGGTGAGGGTACTTTAGCCGGTCCCCAAATATCTGTGTGTACTAGATCCAGAAGTTATTCTCCCTTATAGGTTGCTGTTTTAGGAAAGGGTAATTTATGTGTTTTACCTTGAGCACATCCACTATAATCACTTATATTATCATTCTCACTGAACTTAATCCCTTCCACCACTCCCATCTTTTTCATCTCTCTTAACTTCTCTACATTCACATGCCTAAGCCTCTTATGTCATATCATAATATCATGAACACCAGCATAATAAAGTTTCTTCTTTTCATTACTTAAAACCAGCCTAAACATCCCATGGCTACCTTTCTCTACAATGAAATAGAGATCCTCCTCAAAACTAGCAGTAAAGACTCCTTCCCTAGTGCTAGTAAAAAAACCTTTATCATCTAATACGGATGTAGAGATGAGGTTTTTGTTCAGCTCCGAAATAAACAACACATATGAGAATGTTACTATGGATGTCTTTCTATCTTCAAACACTTTCAGATCTACCGATCCTACAAGAGTAGTGGTGACTATCCTCCCATCCCCATACTCTATCTCTACGGTGGGAATCTTTATTATCTTAGTGAACAGGTGCCTATCTTTACACATGTGCATGGAGGCATATGAATCTATAATCCAGCCTGCTTCACTTTTCAATCCACGGTAAGCACATTTCTGCCTTCGTGGAATTTCGACCTCGTTTTTCGCCTCGAACTCCTCATCCAAAAGGAGCTCATCGTCCTCGTTCTCGGATTCCGCCTCATGTACTTGTGTCACAAGGGCCTTTTTCTTTCCTCTCCGGGTACCACCGGCCTGCCCCTCCTTTAACCGAAGCTCAGTTAGCTTAGTGCACTCTGCTATATAGTGCCCAGGTTTCTTACAAAAATGACATAAACCTTTGGGAGCCCTTGGTCCAAACTCGTCGGTCTGATTTTTCTGCTCCCTCCCCCCATAGTTTTTGACCGGTTTCCGTGAATCCTTGTTCCTCCAATCATTCGCAGTTGCCAAGGTTTGGCCAGTCTTTCCTCCCCTTCGCATCTCAATCGTATTCTCCCAAACAAGAATCATCCCTACCACTAAGTTCCACATCCACCTTGAGTCCGGCAAGTCCTGCACACGGTTGACAATGTTTTTGAACTCATCGGGTAACTTCATCACTAAACAGTTAACCTTTTCTTTTTCACTAAAATCTTTTCCCGCACTCTCTAGCTCCATGAAATGTGTGGCAAGCTCATTGGAAAAATCCAACATTCCCCCCCTTTGTATACATACTCTTTAACTTTCTGATCAGCCAACTGTTGTTGCTCAATCGTACCACTTCGGTACATCTCTATGAGAGCCATCCAAAGATCGGATGCCCTTTCTATCTGCAAATGAGGACATGCAAGTTATTGAGTGAGATGGCGTAGGATGAAGTGCTTTGCCGCCATATTGTTGAAGTCCCAAGTTTTAGTATCATTCTCCTCGTTCCTCGAAATAGGTGAAATGAATGCCGAACTAGTTGCTATTGGTGTGGTCGCCTCCTTCTACTTTCCTTTGTCCACCACTTCTACTTCCTTTGTTTCCTCCATTGAAGGAGGATCCTATTTCCTGCTCAATCTGCTTCCTCCAAACCTTGGAGGTATTCCAAGATTTGATGGACGCCCCAACTGTCCACTCACTATCCCCGAAAACCTTTTTTCGCATAGTGCTCCTATCATCATACTTTCCCAGTATATGAAGCCTGTTCCATTAAATATTTGTACCCTACAGGGTGGGCCCATAACCTGTAACTCTGAGACCTCAAAGTGTACCGCTTCTAAGAAGCCTCTAGGATAACTCTAACCCCTTTGTGTTTCAGCAAAAACAAATGCCATCCTAGCTGACAAAAACTTTGAACACCTGCACCCATGTGAAGGCAAGACTCCCTTGAGTCGCTAGCAAAAATAATCTCTGAATTTGCTCCCCTGAGCAGTAAGTTATGGAGGGTCAAAGTTAACCTTTTGTACAGAAGCTCCTTTGGGAGAGAGGGTCCTATCTCCTAATTTTTCTAAGTCCTATCTCTCTCACAGACTCTATCTATTGATGCACGGAACCAATGAGATTACAGTTGTGTACGCAAAAGTACACCTGCCGGTGTACTTTATGTACGACATTGTACGACATGGCCTAAATGTCGACACATGTCATATCCGGATTCGGTGCCATAATCTCCAGAGATACCACGATTCAATGTAATTTTGCCACTTGTCATCCGATGTGGCGATGGCCACAAACCGCCGAAATCTTCTTCCGCGATCTCGGCGCTAATTCTGGACGTCCGATTAAATTCGATTTTAATCGTAGACGTAATAAATACATGCGCGATATTCGTTTCACCAAAGAAATAAATGCGCGGTATTGATTTCTTCTCCGCACCGTAATCCGTACTTTTACATTACTGGATCTATGTATTTCGTAAACAATTACAGTTAAATGATTTATCCTACGTATTCATGTTTAGATAAATATCAAACCATATACTACGTAACATTAGTTCTAGACTTAACGGCTAAGGCTACCGGCTAACTGTTGTCTGCCGGCCGGTAAGTACCAGGATCAAATCCTGTGGCCGGCACATACCTTTTAGTAAATAAACCACTAACTAATATAAATTTCCCATAAACCTCTGGATAGCCTAGGTAGCCATGGCTCTAGCTCCCTCTCCAATTTCCCAGTGACTGCGACAAGTTTGAGAGTTGGAGAAAGAAGTTAAAGGTAGACTGCCTCGGCTTCTTTCTATATTTAAATTTAGACCTAGAAAATACATAAAATGGACCATGAATTTCTACAGGGGAGGGGGAGGGGGAGGGGGAGGAGAAAGGGGAGGGGGGAGGGGGAAGTGGAGGGGGAGGGGAGAGGGAGGCGGAGGTGGAGGAGGAGGGAGAGGGGGAGAGGGAGAGGGAAGAGGAGGGGGAGGAGGATGAGGAGTAGGAGGGGAAGAGGAAGGAGGAGGAGGAAGAGGAGGGAGAGGAGGAGGAGGAGGAGGGGGAGCAAGAGGAGGAGGAGGAGGAGGAGAGGGAGGGGGAGGGGGAGGTGGAGGAGGGGGAGGGTAAGGGGGAAGGGGAGGGGGAGGGAAGGGGGAGGGGGAGGTGGAGGTGGAGGGGGAGGGAGAGGGGGGGGGAGGGGGGGAGGAGTGAGAGGGGGCGGAGGAGGGGGAGGGAGGGCTGGAGGAGGAGGAGGATGAGGAGCAGGAGGAAAAGGAGGAGGAGGAGGAGGAGGAGGAGGAGGGGGAGGGGGAGAGGGAGGGGGGGGGAGAGGGGGAGGAGGAGAAGGAGGAGGAGGAGGAGGAGGAGGAGGAGGAAGAGGAGGGGGAGCGGGAGGTTGAGGAGGGGGAGGGGGAGGGGGAGGGGGAGGGGGAGGGGGGGGGGAGGGGGAGGGGCAGGGGGGTGGGGAGGGGAATGGGGCGGAGGAGGGGGTGGGGGTGGGGTGTAGGAGGGGTAGTGGGAGGAGGAGGGGGAGGAGGAGGGGGAGGAGTAGGGGGAGGAGGGGGAGGAGGAGGAGGATGAGGGGGAAAAGGGGGGGGGAGGAGGGTGGGGAGGGGGAGGATGGGGAGGAGGGAGAGGCGGGGGAGGAGGAGGGGGAGGGGGATGAGTGGGGGGAGGGGAGGAAGGGTGGGGAGGGGGGGGAGGGAGGGAGGAGGAGGAGGGGGAGGAGAAGGGGGAGGAGGAGGAGGAGGAGGAGGAGGAGGGGGGGGAGGAGGGGGGGGGGAGGATGGGGAGGAGGGGGAGGAGGGGAAAGAGGGGGAGGAGGGGGAGGAGGAGAGGGAGGGGGATGAGGGGGGGGAGGTGAGGAAGGGTGGGGAGGGGTGGGAGGTAAGGAAGAGGAGGGGGAGGAGAGGGAAGAGGGGGAGGAGGGGGGGAGGGGAGGGAGGGGAGGGGGGGGAGGGGGGGGAGGTGGGGGAGGGGGGGGAGGAGCTGGTTGAGGTGGGTGAGGGGGAGGAGGTTGAAGGGGATGAGGTGGATGAGGGGGACGAAGAGTTGGAGGAGGGGAGGGGGAAGAGGGGGAGGAGGGGTAAGGGGGGGAGGGGGAGTAGTGGGAGGAGGGGGAGGAAGAGGAGGAGGGGGAGGGGGGGAAGGGGGGGAGGGGGGGGAGGGGGTGAGGGGGGGAGGGGGGGAGAGGGGTACGGCGGGGAAGGGGAGGAGGGGGAGTAGGGGTAGGAGGGGGAGGAGAGGTAGGAGGGGTAGGAGGGGTAGGAGGGGTAGGAGGAGTTCCATGGGACAAGAAGTGAGGTTGTTTACAGAAATCTAAACCATTCCGTACTACGTTGTACCTCAAATTTTGTTTTTATTTGTAAACAAGATTAAAAGAATCTTGCCAATATTCTCCAAAGGTCTAGGTTGTAACATTAACCGTTGGATATGATGAAAAGAGATAATTAATAGTTCACTTCTCTATTTTAGTTTTTAAAGAAAAAGAGTAAGGATCAAAGGCACGCCATGGCTGCCGCCATATTTAGAAAGTTGCAGATTTTGAAGTATAAAATATTTTACTAAAATGTTGTCTAAGTCCAGATTTGAACCTAGGTCTGTGGACTTCTATATAGTCATACGTCTTAACCACTAAGGCGTTATCGAAACGATACACGTGCCGGGTTTCAAAGATATATATACATTAACGCAATAGCTAATTAACAGAAGACTAACCAAAAGGAGCAATTCATGCATTTACGCAAATTTCAACCGTGTAAAATATGTTTTGATCAGACGGTCGGCATTATAACCGCCACGCGAAGTGAGATTTTGGCGGCATACAGAGATAGCGTCACGCGGTGCCACGTGGCGCCACATTATTTGATATCGGAGAAAATGGGAGGAGGAACCATGGCTCCGATTTAACAGGTGTCACCTTGTATACCTTGTCGTACAATGGACGTACAATAAGTATGAAACTCTGAGACCTCCATTGGCCCTCAGAGTATGCAGATCCAAAAGAAGCTAATCTAGATAGTGCCGACTCCAAGTTAATATAAACCCAAGTGACTGACCCCTTGACAGTCAGAACCTCAATATAGATTCACCCCTGTGAAATAACACTTTCTGTGTGCTCAGTTCCACCACAGAATGCAAAGTTAGAATATGAGATTTGGACACATTCACCCACTTTGACTTTCCCTTGGAAATGCAGCCACCCTGGCAGACAAAAACTCTGACCGACTACACCCCTGTGTAGCCTAAACTCCCCTAAGTCCGCAGCAAAAAGAATCACTGAAAATGGTCAAGTAAATTGATAGTTATGGCTGCCCAAAGTTAGCCATTTATACAAGGTGCTCTCTGGGAGAGACAGCTATCTACCCAAAATTTCCTAAGTCTTATTCCCCCTCTAAAACTCTATCTACTGAAGTACGGCACCAATCAAATTACTGTGTCGTACATAAAAGTACAGGTGCCGGTGTACTTTCTGTACGGCCATTGTACAACATGGCCAAATTGTCGACACGTGTCATAGCTGGATTTGTTTCCACAATCTCCGGAGTCGCCGCAATCCAACATTGTCGCGCCACGTGTCACATTACGTGGCGATGGATGAAAAACGCCAAAAGTACATGTTCCGTGATCGCGGCACCTATCGTGGCCGTCCGATCAAAACCGGCTACAATCCTAGCCGCTGAAATTCGACGCGCGGTATTTGTTTCGCGATCGAAACAAATGCGCGGTATTTGTTTCGCTGTCGAAACAAATGCGCGGTATTTGTTTCGCTATCGAAACAAATGCGCGGTATCCGTTCTGCCCCCATTCCGTACTTCGTACTAAATTAAACTGTATCTATGTACTAAGTATCTATTAGCCGTTAAACGGATTAATCTACATATAACGATTTATATATCTGTCAAACCCTATATATCGTAATATCTGTTCTAGGCATAACGGCTAGAGCTAACGGCTACTGAGGATTGACGGACGGTAGGTACCAGGATCAATTCTTGGGTCCGTCATCTAACTTTTGGTAAGTCTACCTAATTTACCCCTTGTCTTCTCTAGAGAGACTAGGCAGCCATGGCTCTAGCTCCCTATCCAGCCTTCAGTGACTACAACAAGTATGGGGGCTTGGAAAGGGGAGTTAGAGGCAGACCGCCTCAGCTCTTTTTCTAAATTGTTGTTTGTTGCGTTTGTGAACGCATTTGTGTCATTTGGAGGATGCATTTCAATATGGTAGTTCATTGGCCTAGCTTTGCTTAGCTTTTTGTTTGATAGTTTGGGTGGCTTCCACGGTCTATTTTAGACTAAAGAACAACAGACAGGGGAGAGGTGGGGAGGGGAGGGGAGGGGGGTGAAGAGGAGAGGGGGAGAGAGGAGGGGAGAGAAGAGGATAGGAGAGAGGGAGGAGGAGAGAAAAGAGGAGGGAGGAGAGGAGAGAGGAGAGGAGAGGAGAGGAGAGGAGAAAGGAGTAGAGGAGAGGAGAGGAGAGGAGAAGAGAGGGGTGAGGAGGGGAGAGTAGGGGAGGGTTGGGGAGGAGAGGGGAGTGGATGGGAGAGGAATGGAGGGGAGGGGAGCGGAGAGGAATGGAGGGGAGAAGAGAGGAGAGGAGAGGAGAGGAAAGGGGAGAATATGGGAGAGGAGGGGAGAGGAGGGTAGGGGAGGGGAGAGGAGGTGAGAGAAGAGGAGGGAGAGGAGGAAGATGAGGGGAGAGGAGGAGAGGGGAGAGGTGGGGAGGGGAGGGGAAGGGGGTGAAGGGGAAGGAGGGGGGAGAGGAGGGGAGGGTAGAGGATAGGAGAGTGGGAGGATGAGGGGAGAGAGAAGGGAGGAGAGGAGAGATGAGAGGAGAAAGGAGGAGAGGAGAGGAGAGGAGAGGAGAAGAGAGGGGTAGAGGGGAGGGTAGGGGAGGGTTGGGGAGGGGAGGGGAGTGGATGATAGAGGAGGGGAGGGGAGTGGAGAGGAATGGAGGGGAGAATAGAGGAGAGGATAGGAGAGGAGGGTAAAGGGGAGAAGATGGGAGATGAGGGGAAAAGAGGGTAGGGGAGGGGAGAGAAGGTGAGAGAAGAGGAGGGAGAGGAGGGAGAGGAGGGGAGAGGAGGAGAGGGGATAGGTGGGGAGGGGAGGAGAGGGGGGTGAAGGGGAAGGGGGGGGGAGAGGAGGGGAGGGGAGAGGATAAGAGAGAGGGAGGAGAAGGGTAGATAGGAGGGAGGAGAGAAGAGAGGAGAGGAGAAAGGAGGAGAGGAGAGGAGAAGAGAGGAGAGGAGAGGAGAGGAGGAGAGTTGAGTGGAGAGGAGAGGAAAGTGGAGAAAAGGGGAGAGGAGGGGAGAGGAGGGTAGGGTTGGGGAGGGGAGGGGAGTGGATGGTAGAGGAGGGGAGGGGAGGGGAGCGGAGAGGAATGGAGGGGAGAGGAGAGGAGAGGAGAGGAGAGGAGAGTAAAGGGGAGAAGATGGGAGAGGAGGGGAGAGGGGGTAGGGGAGGGGAGAGAAGGTGAGAGGAGAGGAGGGGAGAGGAGGGTAGGGGAGGGGAGGGGAGAGGTGGGGAGGGGAGGGGAGGGGGGTGAAGGGGAGGGGGGGGGAGAGGAGGGGAGGGGAAAGGAAAGGAGAGAGGGACGAGGAGGGGAGAGAGGAGAGAGGAGAGGAGAGGGGAGGAGAGGAGAAGAGAGGGGTGAGGAGGGGAGAGGAGGGGAGGAGAGGAGAGGAGAGGAGAGGTGAGGAGAGGAGAGGGGAGGACATGGGAGGAGAGGGGAGGGGAGGGGATTGGAGGGGAGAGAGTAGAGAAAAGGAGAGGAGAGGAGAGGAGAGGAGAGAAGAGGGGAGGGGAGGGGAGGGAAGAAGAGGGGAGAGGAGGGGAGGAAAGGGGAGAGGAGGGGAGGGGTGGGGAGGGGAGGTGAGAGGAAGGGAGGGTTGGGGAGGGGAGGTGAGAAGTGGGGAGAGGAGGGGAGAGGAGGGGAGGGGAGGGGAGAGGAGGTGAGTGGAGAGGAGGGAGAGGAGGGGAGAGGAGGAGAAGGTAGAGGTGGTGAAAGGAGGGGAGGGAAGTGAAGGGGAGGGCAGAGAAGGGGAGAGGAGGGGAGAGAGGGGAGAGGAGGGAAGAGAGGAGAGAGGAAAAGAGATAGGAGGAGAGGAGAGGAGAGTAAAGGAGAGGAGGGGATAGGAAAGGAGAGGAGAGGAGGGGAGGGGAGTGGAGGGGAGAGAGGAGAGAGTAGAGAAAAGGAGAGGAGAGGAGAGGAGATAAGAGGAGAGGAGAGGAGAGGAGAGGGGAGAGGAGGGGAGGGAAGGGGAGGGGAGGGGAGGGGAGGGGAGGGGAGGGGAGGGGAGGGAATGGGGGGGAGGATAGGGTAGGGGAGGGGAGGGGAGGGGAGGGGAGGGGAGGGGAGAGGAGTGGATGGGAGAGGAGGGGAGGGGAGGGGAGTGGTGAGGAATGGAGGGGAGAGGAGAGGAGAGGAGAGGAAATGGGAGAAGAGGGGAGAGGAGGGGAGAGGAGGGGAAGGGAGGGGAGAGGAGGTGAGAGGAGAGGAGGGAGAGGAGGGGAGAGGAGGAGAGGGGAGAGGTGGGGAGGGGAGGGGAGGGGAGGGGAGGGAAGAGGAGATAGAGAAGAGGAGGGGAGAGAGGAGAAAAGAGGAGAGGAGAGGAGAGAAGAGAGGGGTGAGGAGGTGAGAGGAGAGGATGGGAGGGGAGGGAAGGAGATAAGAGGAGAGGGTAGGGGAGGGGAGGAGGGGAGAGGATAGGAGAGGAGGGTTGTTTTGAAAAGTTAATATCGTGCGTACGCGTCGTTTCGTGCGTACACGATGTTTATTGAATACAATACGCGATTTTAATGCGTTTGCTATCTGGATTTACTGTGGAGGATCGAATGGATTTGCGGATTGGGGGTGTAATGGTACTAATTGTTTTGGGACGTACGGCACTATTTGAGTGGCGTGAACATACATAAGAAAAGGTACGGAATGTTCAAGTCAAATATAAGGCGGATCGCGAAGCGATCCGAGTTGGAATGTTTTGGAAAGGTACGCTGCAGGTACGAATCATAATGATGACGAAAGGATTTCGAACTGAAAGTGGCGTGAGCGGCACTTATTGGAAAAGGACGCCGACAGTACGGACTAATTTGGATGAGGTGACGTCAGCTTATCAAGTGGATTGTGTGAACAAGCGACACGACATCAAGGATGCCGAATAAGATCTACGGACAGCGGCGCCGTCAGTTTGGTGAGGGACGCGAAATCGCTTCCATCACATGATATTTATTTTGGACGGTCGTGATTCGTTTGACGGAATTCGTAAGACTTGTAAATATTTAACAATGATTTTTCCTGTGTATTAATTATTAGTGTAGATCTCAGGTACACTCACATTAATAGAGGTAGTTGATTAATTACGTACGGCTGGTATTCCTCCGTACAGCTTAGTCATTTTTAGACCTAGGAACTTTTGGACAAAAACTGTTTTTGCTCCTTTTTGGTAATTTTCAACTGAGGATTGCTCTCAGATATATTGGCAGAATTATCTGAAATTTTGCATGTGTGTTCCTCCTTGTATTGGAAATATTGCGGAAAATTTGCAGACCTAGTGTATGTCTTGTTTGCTTGGGGCTTCATTGTGAAGTTGGTCAGATTTATCAAAGTTCTGGCAGGCTGTTTTTCTACAACTTTGACTAGGTGATGTGGGAATTCTGGTTGGTACATTTATATTAGAATTTGTGGGAATACGTAGTGGCCTAGGAACTATCTTTTTGTGTAGTTTCAGCTTGGTTTGGTAATTCTGTAGAATTCTGAGTGGAATCAAAGTAGGCTGTTTTGGGGTAGTCTGTGGTGCTTCCGAGGGGAAATCCATGGCTGAAAATGGCTATGGACAACAAGGAGATGGGAGGACGGGGAGGAGAGGGGTGGGAAGTGTTGTTTTGAGTTAACTGCTGGTAGCGAAGACGATGAGGATGCAAGAGTAGTCATCTCATAATTACAACAAGCAAGAAGCTTTCACCAAAACCGGTGTGAAAAACATCAACTTCAACAGTTGATAATTCAGAAGTTAGAGACACAATAATCCACCAAAATGTACATAACAACAGGAGGAACACACACACAAAATTAATCAAAATTCTGATTACAGAGATAAAATTACCAAAAATAGCATAATACGTTTTTGATACACAATTGTTCCTAACTGCAAAATGGACTAAGTCCTACTCATATACACTGAAGCTTCACTGCTGAATGTATTGAGGCATACCAGTCCTACAACTAACTACCTCACGCAATTAATACTGTGCATATACCCAAAATGAACAAGGTATGTCATACAAAATAATCCTACATTAATTCACTAATCATAAGAAAACAAAATTCTGTTAAGACAAATATTTACATCTAAGTAGGATTCTGTATGCCACGCCTGATCATCGTGTACATGGTCCACTCTGACCAGCATTTGTCGGCGGTCTGCGTCAGCCGCTTGCGTATCAGATTCGGTACCGTAGGTGAACCTCCATGTGTCTTTTCGGTCCTCACGTGTATCCGTACACCAACACACAAATATTCTGGAATGTGGTCTCCTTGTACCGACACGTGTCCAGCAAGTGTATATATCGGTGTACTCTTTACTGAGTCACTGTAACACCAAATCTTGTTCGTACTGAACTAGGCTTACAAAAATATTCTAAGTCATGAAACTCTCTCCCCCTCATTCAAGGCATAGAGAGGACTAATGCTTTCCAAATCTAGGGGGGGGGAGGGGAGAGGAGAGGAGAGGAGAGGAGAGGAGAGAGGAGGGGAGAAAAGGGGAGAAGAGGGGAGGGGAGGGGAGGGGAGAGGAGGGGAGGGGAGGGGAGGGAAGAGGAGCGTGAAGGGAGGTTAGGGGAGGGGAGGGGAGGGGAGGGGAGGGGAGGGGAGGGGAGGGGAGGGGAGGGGAGGGGAGGGGAGGGGAGGGGAGGGGAGGGGAGGGGAGGGGAGGGGAGGGGAGGGGAGGGGAGAGGAGCGGAGGGGAAGGGAGGTTAGGGGAGGGGAGGGGAGGGGAGGGGAGGGGAGGGGAGGGGAGGGGAGGGGAGGGGAGGGGAGGGGAGGGGAGGGGAGTGGAGGGGAGAGGAGGAGAGGAGAGGAGAGGAGAGGAGAGGAGAGGAGAGGAGAGGAGAGGAGAGGGAGGAGATGAGGGAGGAGAGGTGAGAGGAGAGGGAGGAAGGGAAGGAAGTTAAATAACGCAAGAGATACAAATGTAAGCAATTATGTTAGAATAAAAATTAAGAACGCCATTAATAGTTGAATATTGACAAAACTTTAGAGCAAAAAGGGAAAAAAAGGGCGAACAAGGCAAAAAGACAAAAAAATCAATCTATCAAAAAGCAAATATAATTATGTTAAAAATTTATTGTACGATGATTTTTAGTGTTATGATGTTAGAAGTTAGAACAATATTGATACAGATAAAACTAAAAAACAAATAAATGATTAGTTATAGGGAATGGAAAAAATAAGAAAAAAAAGAAAACAAGACGAATAATTGTTAAAAAGACGGGAAAGTTGACACAGTCGATAAATATATAAACATGGCTTAAAAATAAAAATAAGCCCAAGAAGTTATTAATATTTTTTTTCAGAAAACGATGACAATAAAAAAGAAAAAAGGAAAAAAAAAAATTACACCTCAGTCAAATTTCTGAACAAGTACACAACAGGTATTAATGATTTATTTATTTCTAAATTTTCCAAAAACGTTAAAACTCCCAGTAACCTTTTCACCTATGTACATTCAATCTTCAAAAACTAAAAACGAAAAAAAAAAAAAAAAAAAAAAAGGACGAAGGCTATATTTATACATATTAACTTCAAATTTTCAATTTCAATTAGTTGTTGATTATACAACAAAACCCCAACGTCAAAAAATATACTATCCCGTCCCACTCCTTCCCCTCTCTCCCCTCTCCCTCTTCTCTCGTCTTCTCCCTCTCCCCCTCGTGTTATTTTGTTTCTTTCTTTTCAGCTTCCAAAATTTTATTTCTTTAGATTATTTTTCGATTTTTTCTATTTTTATGTCAAAAGATTCTTTTTCAAACCCAAAATGGAACTCGTCGATTCCGAAAGATTTTGTTCTTGAAATCTCGATTTTGCCGAAAGTCGAAAATTTCCCGAAATTAATCCCAAAACTCCTTTTGCGTCGATTTTCCGTTTTTTCGCGAGCAATTCCAATTTACGGTCTCCATTTAATAGTTCCGTTTTTCCGTTTTTCCGAGTAAATTTTTGCGACGAAATCGAAAAAGAAACGTTTTTTCCGACCGTTTTTTTCGAAGGAGACGAAAGCATCGAAGTCGAAAAGATCGAAGAAGCTTGTATTCTCGCTCATTTATCTTTTAAATTTTGATCAAATTTTCGCTTGAAATTTGTATTAGAAGCTATTTCGGAATCTTCTGCAGAAGGCGGTAAAAGACGAATTCCAAGTCCTCGACTTCTCGCTTTGGCTTCTTCTGACGCAACTCTCTTTTTTTGAGCCTGAAAGGGGAGAGAGAGAGAGGGAGAGTGGAATGAGAGGATATGTTAGTGTAGAGGGGAAGGGTGGAGGGTGGAGGGTGGAAGGGGGAGAGGGGAGAGGAAACAGAAAGAGAGAGGAAAAGGGTTAAGGGGAGAATGTGTTAATGTGAGAGAGGGCGAAGGAGAAAAAGAGAAGAACGAACGAGAGTTATATGTTGAGGGACAAAGAGGGAGAAGGGAAAGGAGGAGATGAAATGTGCATGTGGGGGAGTGGGAATGGGGGAGAAGGGAGAGAAAGAGAGAGTGGAAGAGAAGGAAACCAAAAAAGTTCGATGAGAGAGGCAAAAATTGAAAGTTTAATAAAAAGACTACGTTTTTCTACAAAAAGAATTTCTCTAAATATCACAACAAAAACATCCAAAACTTGATGA
This sequence comes from Zygnema cylindricum, assembly GCA_037447655.1. NCBI lineage: Eukaryota > Viridiplantae > Streptophyta > Zygnematophyceae > Zygnematales > Zygnemataceae > Zygnema > Zygnema cylindricum. Next base: position 134,275 of record JBBHKE010002193.1, on the reverse strand, counting down.
ACTTGTTCAAAATGTTAAAAGAAAACAATAGAAAAAGAAACTATCGTTTTTTTTTCTTTGCAATTCCAGTGTAAGGCCCTCCCTCTCCCTCCCTCCCACCATGCCTCCCCCCATCCTTGCCTGCCTCCCCTCCCTCCCTCACTCCCTCCCTCCTTCCCTCCCTCCATCCCTCCCGCCCTTGATATGCATTCAATTTCTTGAACAAATTTTCCTTTTTTTGTTAACTATTTTTCTTATACAATTTCATTTTCATGTAAGGCTTAATAATTATTTATTTTTTTACTGTTTCTTTTCACTTACACTCAACCCATTCGTAAAGCGCCCCCCCCCCAAAAAAAAACCCTCTCTCTTCAAAAAAAACCTTTCATTATATAAACTTTGACCCGCTTTTCCTTGAATTTTTACTCTATATTTTCCTCTCTAAAATTTTCTTTTCCATTTTTATTTCCAAAATAAACCAATTTACTTATTTTAAAACGTCCAATCTTGTGTCTTATTGGTTATTTTTTCTTTTTTTTCTTCTTTTTCCTTTATTTTCCTAGAGTTTCCTTTCCAGATTTCTAACACTTCTCACTTTTATTCTATTGTTCGTCTTTTTGTATGTTTGCTTCTTTCTCTTTTTTTGTTTCGCCATTTTTGTATTTTTTTTTTTTTTTTTTTTTTTGTTTTAGCAATTTAGCATATTTCCGGATAATTACTGAAATTGTAAGACAAACAAAAGACACTTTAAAAAAATAAAAGAACATTTAAAAAAAATGGGATGTGGGTATCAGTTTTTTGAAATTTTTGGTCTAAATTATTGGAGATGTCTTTTCATTTATTTATTGTTGTTATTATTGTCATCTACCTTATTTTGTTTTATTTTATTTTATTGTATTATATTTTATTTTATTTAGAATATATGGATGTGGTAATCAGTTCTTGAAATTCGTGCTCTAGATGATTGCAGCCTTGTTTTTTTTGTGTGTTTTTTGTGTTTTTTTTTTTTTTTTTGTTTGTTTTTTAAGAGTTTCCCACTGCCACGTCAGCATTTCCATGCTCCAGTTTGAAGAACGGATCCTGGAGTTTTTCCCTTTCTGGGGGAGGAGGGGGAGGGAGGGAGAGAGGGGGGGACAGAGGGGGGGAAAGAGGGAGGGTCAAAATTGGTATATATGACAGAAAAAAGGAAAAAAAAGGGGGGTTAAGCCATTGCCACATCATTATTTACATGCTCCAATTTGAAGAACGGATTTTAGAGTTTCTCTGTTTCTGGGGGGGGGGGGGAGGGAGAGAGGGGGCGAGAGGAGGGGGCGGATGGAGAGGGAGAGTCGAAAGAGGTAAAAAGAAGGGAACAAAAAAAATAAAAAAGGGTTTCCATTCCCCAATTTAAAAAACATATCCTAGAGACTTTACGTTTCTAGCAGGGAGAGGGAGGGGGAGGGGGAGGGGGATGGGGAGGGGGAGGGGGAGGGGGAGGGGGAGGGGGAGGGAAAGGGGGAGAGGGAGGGGGAGAGGGAGAGGGAGAGGGAGAGGGAGAGGGAGAGGGAGAGGGAGAGGGAGAGGGAGAGGGAGAGGGAGAGGGAGAGGGAGAGGGAGAGGGAGAGGGAGAGGGAGAGGGAGAGGGAGAGGGAGAGGGAGAGGGAGAGGGAGAGGGAGAGGGAGAGGGAGAGGGAGAGGGAGAGGGAGAGGGAGAGGGAGAGGGAGAGGGAGAGGGAGAGGGAGAGGGAGAGGGAGAGGGAGAGGGAGAGGGAGAGGGAGAGGGAGAGGGAGAGGGAGAGGGAGAGGGAGAGGGAGAGGAGAGGGAGAGGGAGAGGGAGAGGGAGAGGGAGAGGGAGAGGGAGAGGGAGAGGGAGAGGGAGAGGGAGAGAGGAAGAGAGAGACGGAGAGGGATAGGAGAGGAAGAGGGAAAGGGGGAGGGAGAGGGAGAGGGAGTGGGAGAGGGAGAGGGAGTGGGAGAGGGAGTGGGAGAGGGAGAGAGAGAGAGAGGGGAGGTGAAGGGAAAAGGAGAGGGAAATGGAGAGGGAAAGAGAGAGACGGAGAGGAAAAGGGAGAGAAAGAGGGAGAAGGAGAAAGAGGGGAAGAAAAGGGAAAGGGCGAGAGGTGGCCAATCAGAACTTTCAACAACAAAGGACGAAAATGGTACAGAAAAAGATATCGAAAGTTGAAAAAAGAAAAAAGAAATACAGAAGCAGTTGAAATTTGACATTAAATGTCAAAGTTCGCAAACAGAAGAAAAGTCAAAGTTGCTAAACAGCGAAAAAGTAAAAGCTTGTCAACGGGAAAAAGACAAAGGTAAGAAAATTGTACCTTCCGGGTCAGGAAGTGCGAGGGTTTCGGCGTCCTCCGTGGGTAAACTCCTCCACTTTCTTTTCTGCCCCACTTACCTGGGAGAGGGAGGGAAAGAGAGGGAGAAGGAGGAGGAGAGAGAGAGACAGAAAGTGAGGGAGAGAGAATTAACATCATCGAGAAAAAGAAGAGAGCGAGAGACAGAAGAAAAAATAAATATGAGAAATAGGAGATAAAAAACAACCACACACAAAAAAAAGAACCAAAAAACAAGAAAAAAAAAACCAATAATAAAAAACATACCACCATCTTAGTCGCAATTTTTTTGGGTCCGTTTGAATTTCTATTTCGTGCTGACAGCAGGGAGAGGTCATTTTGAAACTCCATATCTGAGAGAAAAGTGAGAGAGAGAGGATAGAGAGAGAGAGAGAAAGGAGAGAGGGAGAGAATGAAAGGAGAGAGGGAGAGCGAGAGAGGGAGAGAAAGAGCGACAGAGAGAGAGGGAGAGAGAGAGACGTTAGTGACCAAACTTCACACAAAAAAGACAAGGCATTTAAACGTGAAATAACCATACTTTGTTGTGAATATGTAAAAAGCGACGTGAAAGTGGAAGAGGGAGCGGGAAAGAGAAAGGGAGAGGGAGAGGGAGTGGAAGGGAGAGTAGGAGGGAGAGGGAGAGGGGAGGGATGGAAGGAAGGAATGGATGGATAATGAAATGAAATGGAATGGAATTAAAGATCCTTAAAACCCTGATCCAAATAATAAAAAACCCAAACGTGATACCAACACATCATATAACACACACTTACCCGACAAACATTAAAATTATTATCTTTATTATTATTACGTATTACGCAGCATTATTATATATATATATATACATTATTATATATATATATATATATTATTAGAGATTATATATTATTGCATATATATTATTACTCATATATAACACATATATTACAGGCAAAGATATTATTATATACCGCATTGACGCATTAATATTATTAACATTATTAAAATGATAATATTACATATTATTATGTGCATACATTATTACATTATTATATATTGCATATATATATATATATATGCATATATGTATTATGACACATGTATATATATATTATATGATATATATTATTGATAGACATAATATATGCAAAGATATATATATTGTATATATACAATAAATATATTATATAGTAAATATATGTACATGTGTAAAAAAACGAGGAAAAAAGGAGAAAAAAACCACGTAAATAAACGCAAGTTTATACACCCCATTTTCTCACCTTAGTGGAAAAATAGTTCCCAACTTGTTTTTTTTCGGCGTTAAATCTCACCCCCTTGGCAATCATGGCCTTGCATCCTCCACACCAAATGTGGAACGGCATTTCAAACCTGGAGGGAGGGAAGGGAAGGAAGGGGGGGGGGGGGGGGGGGAGAGAGGAAGAGTGGGGAGGTGGAGAGTGAGAACGGGAGAGGGAGGGGACCAAGGAAACGGGACAGAGCAAGGGAAAATGAGAGAGAGACAGAGAGAGAGAGAGGGAGAGTGGGGAAAGAGATCAGATCAAAAAATGAACTTTGAATTGGAAACGCCCAGGAACAAGTGAAAAAAAAAAAGGGAGGATAACATAGACGTGCATTTACATATAGCAAAAAAAAAAAATGGAAATATATAAATACATGTTAACCAAAAATAATAAAAAAAAGAACAACAATAACAAAAATAACAACAATAATAACAACAAGAATAATAACAAATAAAATAACAACAATAACAATAGTAGCAACAACAATAATAATAATAACAGCAATAAGAACAACAATAATGATAATAATAATAACAGCAATAATAATATAATAACAACACTATTAGCAACACAAATAGCAAAAATAATAACAATAACAAAACAACATGACAACAACTTTAAAAACAACAACAACACCAATAACATTAATACTAACAATAAAACTAACAATAGTACTAAAGGGGGTAAATACCTGATAACGAGTATCCCCTGGTCTATCTTCTTGGCTCTCTCTTGCAGCGCATGCTGCCCCTGGAACTTGTTCAGACCGCCCTGGGAGGGGGGGAGGGGGAGGGAGGGAGAGGGAGGGAGAGGGAGGGAGAGGGAGGGGGAGGGAGGGGGAGGGGGGGGGGGGGGGGGGGGGGGAGGGGGGGGGGGGGGGGGGGGAGGGGAGGGGGGAGAAAGGGAGAGGGTGGAAAGAGGGGGAGGCGAGGGGGGGAAGGAGGGGGGGAAGTGGAGGGGAAGGGGGAATAGGGTGGGCGAAAGAGGGTGGCGAGAGGGGGCGCAAGGGAGGGAGAGGGGAGGAGGGGGAGAAGGGGTAGAGGGAGAGGGGTAGGGGGGTGGGAGAAGGGATGGGGAGGAGAGGAGAGAGGGGGAGAGGGCGGGGGTGTGGGAGGGTGGGAGAGGGACAAGGAGGGGGGAAGAAAGGGAGAAGGGAAGAAGAAAAGGAGGGGAGGAAGTAAGAGGGGGAGAGGGGCAGAAACGAAGAGAGAAGAGAGATAGAGGGGGCGACAGTAGGAAGGGTGGGGGAGGGGGAGAGGTTGGGGAGGGGGGGGGGGGGAAGAGAAGAGAGGAGCGGAGAGAGAGAAAAGGACAAAACAAAAAAGTATTGAAAAATGAACAACATAAAAAATAATAAATTTGAAAGCCAAATTCACCCAAAAAAGTAATAAATTGATAAGGAGAAGGAAGAGAAACTCGAAATCCAAAATAAAAAAAAGGCATTTACCATATGAAAAAAAAAAAAAAAAAAAAAAAAACGAACCTTTTTGGGGGTCCATTCCGGTGGATAGTAAAAATTGTCCGCCCGGGCAGCCGCTAAGGTGGACTGGGGGGGTGGAGGGAGAGGAAGAGAGAGGGGTAGGGAGAGAGAGAGGGGAGAGATAGAGGGGGGGGAGAGAGGGGGGGGAGAGAGGGGGTGAGAGAGAGGGGAGAGTGGAAGAGGGAGATAGAGGGAGGGGAAGAGGGAGGGGGGGGAGAGGGAGGGTGAGAGAGGGAGGAGAGGAAGGGAGTGAGAGAGGGAGGGAGAGAGATAGGGAGGGAGAGGGGGAGGAGGAGAGAGGGAAGGGGAGAGGCGAGAGAGGAATAAAAGATGGAGAGGAAGAAAGAGATAAGAGTTGGAGATGGAAAGGAGAAGCGACAGGGGAAGGGGGAGAGGGAAGGAAACGAAAGAGCGGGGAGGGACGGGACAGAGAGAGAAGACAAAAAGGGAAAAGAAACAAGAAATAAAACAAAATGTTAAGAATGTTAAAAAAAAAAAGGTGATGGTTACTAATGATGGGAAGACTATAATTGACCAAAAAAAAAAAAATGTAATTTTGACTTTCAATTTCGATTTTTATTTTTATTTTTATCTTTTATTTTTATTTTAAGTTAAATATATTTTTATTGTAATTAATTTTAATCTGTCTTTCTTCCCTTTAATTTTTTTTTTCACAATTAATTGGTAGGGCAGGCTGAGGGACAGGGGGTGGGGGAGCTAGAGGGGGAGGTTTAGGGAGGGAGGGAGGGAGGAAGGGTGGGAGGGAGGAAGGGCTGGAGGGCGGGGGAAGGGCGGGGATTAGGGAAGGACAGAAGTTACCCTACTTTTTCTCTCCCTCCTCCCTCCCCTCCCCCTCCCCCTTCTAACCCTCTCTCATAGACAGCAAAACCCTAATCTCCACTTAAGAAAAACTGTATATTTTTGACATAATACCCTTATAACCCTAAAATTACGAAACCTAAAATAACTTCGAGAAGTAATTCAAATAATACTTCAAAAGTCCTTCGAATAAAACCCTAAAAATGAAAAACTACCGATTCCTAAAAACGCAAAAATGTCAAACCCTAAAAAAGTAAAATTGTCAAACCCTAAAAATATAACACTGGTCAACGTTAAAAATGTTAAAAAATGGTAAATTTGTAAATATGTGCCCCATACAAATCATAATATCAAGACATGAAATAACTATGGAAACACAAATAATATGAAATTTTCAAAGAAAAAGTAAAGATTTCTCACCATATTTGAAAATTAGGGCAAACGAAATCGCCAAACGTAGAGGAAAAAATACAGAATCGTTCCAAAATTAGGTTTACCGTTTCAAAATCTTGAACCGCCAAACCCTAACTTTGTGTTTTAGACCAATTAGGGTTTTTTTTAGGTTTCCTGTACAAAAAATGGACGTCCAGGCTTTCCGTAAAAAAGTTAAACTGAAAGTTACGAAACGCAGAAAAAGGTTTTAGTTCTTAGTTCCAGGTGGGAGCTATATTCGCCTTCTTTATTTTGCTATTTTCACCGTCTTGTACTCTTGTACCCTTTAAACGTTGCCGTACTCATTTCATGTACGGTAAACGTACAAGAGGTGCTAACTTCATTTCCGAACAATTAAAATTATCGGTGTTTGTACTCAGGGAGGAAGTACGAACCGCAAAATGACAAAGTATAAAGATTCGATGTACTTTTCTTCAGTGTGAACGGTGGTACTGAATCTAAACAATACGAATCTGTAAAAAAGACAGCTTGGTTGATCGTGGCCGTTTAAGCTGACATTTAAAAAACATCATTGTTGTTCGTACTGTCGCAGACGAAGTATTGTACACGTGGAGCAATACAAAAAATGCCTATTGTATGTAAAACATACAATATGACCTTAAGACCCATATTGTATTGGTCGCAAAATGAAAAAAAATAGTAATAGGGTTGAGTTGCACATCGATCGATAGAGAATTAAACGTCATATCTAAATTTTGTAAAATATTCGGACAAAAAAAAAAATACTGTGAGTTTTGAGGTATTTTTAATTAAAACCGTCAGATTTGGACGATCGGACGGTCGCTGATCAATGTAGCGATCTAAGAAGATCACATGAAAAGCCCATAACACAACTTACGATAGGACTATCTGTCATATTTGCGTTTGCAATTTTGAACGTCCACTTGTTTTAGTTCGCTAAAAAATTTCGTCCGTCGGCGTGCGCTATACTATGATCATACTGCAGATTCGTACGTGCGTACAAGAGTGTGCACAACGCACACACATACAGTATGCCCCTTCCACGCGAGTTTTGTGCCAAGTTTTGTGCGCCTACCAAAGGCCTAACATAAAAACGCCTACTTTTGAACTATGATCTAAACAATACAAATCTGTAAATTAGACACCCTGGTTGATCGTGGTCGTTTAAGCAGACATTTAAAGAAGGAAAAACTTTATTACAGAAAGTGCGATGGAAAAAATACCAAAGTACAAAAGGGGTAAAAAAAAAAAAAACACATTTAAAGACTACAAGAGCTAACAATTACTACAACAAAACAAATCAAACAAATGAGGAAACCAAAGGCACTAAGCCAACTAGCAAGACAAAACAAAATACCAAAGATGACTAGACAAAAAAGAAAAAACCCACTCTACATGATGTCTTACAACCCTAACAAGCTAAATCCCACAGCCACGAAGATCGTGAATGTGGACTGGATCTCGAGAAGGAAGGTCCAGGAAGCCCCGTCTATCATCCGCCACCGTGCTTCGTCGAAGAAGGGCTGCAGCTTGAGCTCGTTGAAGTGCAACCGATACACGTTGATGGTAAAATGCAATAAGAAGACTTGAAGGAGGACTCCTCGGGCCCCTGGATTCAAAAGCTTTCTTAGCACAGTTACGAAAAAAATCATCGAAAGACTTGCCCAAAGAATGAAAAATCTCTGCTGCAAATAGGACAAAATGGTCCGCAAGGTCTCGATGAGCGTAATCCTTTTCTTTAGAAGTCGCTGCGTCCTGAGCCGCCACACATATATGCACTGCTGCACGAGAAGAAATGTGGGTCCCTGTCGGATCAGTAAGGACCACATCACCCAAGGTCCGCCCAGACCCGTGGAGGAAAACCAAGTCTACCATAACACTTCGGAAAACAGTGGATTGGGAACGAGGAGGTAAAATATGGGAAACTTCTTGCTTCACAGTGTAGCCTGCTTCGACGCCAATTGCAGCAATCACAGCCCAAACCAAATCATGTGCGAATGTACTTTCACCCCCACGCGAGCAACGAAGTAAATGGATGACGTCGAAGTCAATTGGTTGGTTACATTCACACTTGGGGCGCCCAAAAAGCGGAGGGTGAGGCAAACCCAGACGAAGGCGGGTAGTAGAGGTGAACTGGTCAGACGCCAAACGGAGTGTGGAAAAAATGGGTGTTGCTAGAAACCATGCACCAGCCCCCGGCCCAGAACACAAGCGTAAACGAGCACGCGGTTGAGCCGAAGGTAGCGCGTTTAATAGAACATTTAAAGAACATCATTGTTGTTCATTTTGTCGTAGACGAAATACTGTACACGTGCAGCATTATAGAGTCGTTTGATATTGCTAAAACACTCTTATTGAGGGTGTGGTTACATCGGGGGAAAAGTGAGGTTTAGGGTGAACCTCCATCAGGCGAAAAGTGAGGTTTATAATTGGAAAAAATGTATTTTCGTACACGTCCAACTCATTTTCGTACTTAACCATACTGTAATTTTTTTTTTTAAACATTTTTACTGGAGATTCGTTATGATTCTCTAAGCTTTTTGGCAAAAACTTCCACCGTCCGATTTTGAATTTCCGATGCAAACGCCTCTTCTATCCAGTTTCTGGGAGTCTCCTCAATTGTCCTCAGGAGGAGACTAGGAGACTTGCCAGAAACTGGACGTGTCTATTGGTCCACTTGGAAACAAAAGGTGTCATCCACGGCGGACGAGCGATGACGACCTCACAATTTCCAAAGGCCACGTGCCTTCGTACAGGACGGATTTCAAAGCGACGAAAAAATCTCTGTCGGAGGATATCTTTATGACAACACTTCTCCTTCATGGAAAGGACCTTGCTTATAAGACCAAATAGCAAACAATAAAGTACAAATTTTCATTTTGAAAAGGATTTACAAATGGTTAGTACAACGAAATGACAAGAACGTACAAATTGTACATTCGCGTAGCGATCATAGATATTTTAATCTGCGTTCGTCCGTAGATATGTCGTCCAAATTTTGTGATTTTCAAATCTTTCATATATCCCAGCCGGCTGAATAAGATCTTAAGTGGTTCCATTCGAAATCCAACACGTAATCATTTTCTGTTTCGCCGGCACGACTTGATGGAGAAGTGATACAAATATTACTGCCAGTAAACGTGGCTGTACGATTACTGAGAATAACTGATGGAGGTTCACCCATAATCATAGACGTCTCATGCGCATAAAACGCACGCATGAAACGCCAAAAAATACAAATATGCGCATGAAACAAAGTTCAAAATTAATAAAATGCGTTGACCGACTTTGACTCCATACTAAAAATAAAAATTAAAAAATATCAAAACATTTAATTGATAACCAAAAATACGACGACATCTTAGGGTGTGTGCCCATGTGTTCAAGTAAGGGTTTTTTTCCATCGTTTTCATAGAAAATGGGACTTGCAACGAGAAAATATTACGCCGTACAAAAAATGGGCAAAAACACAAGTACATTTTGCGTCATCTTGGAACTTGGAAGGTACGGCAATTTGGCGTTATTATCATCGCGACCTACTCGTAACTCATCTTCGAACTTGTTGTCCATAGCGTATTTCAATCATGGATTACTCACGGAAAAAAACCCACAGACTACCCCAAAACAGTTGTGTTTCAGACAACACAGATTACTCCACAATATACAGATCACCTCAAACTGCACCTATATGCAGTATATACTAGACACTATAACTTCCCAAAATTAGAGCCTGTTCCACAAAGGAATTCAAAAGTTATGAGCTCCAGAGTTTCCTAAAAAAAGTTGACAGCTTAACAAACTAACCAAGTAAATCTCTCACAGAATTCTACAGAAACAACAGAAAGGAATGAAACTACACAAACATATATTTTCTATATCATTAAAAATCGAAGCAAAGTTTCATAACAAGATATCAATCAGAGTGATCACACTGACAGGTCAAAGATGCGGAAAAATAGTCTGTCATTACTTTGATAAACTCAGCTGATGTTGAAAATAAAACTAAGTCCTACATTTTATACTCACATAGCTATCTACTGAGCCTTGTACTAATCAAGGTACTACACGTGTAACTAAGTACTGTACCCTAATAAAGTCATTGTACGTCAACGGTACGTCTACTGTACCGGAAATACGTCCAAAATCCTAATTGTAACTTTTATCCTATTTCAGTAATGTAACACTAAAAACTAATTCACTACATACAAATCAATGTTGTTTCAGATATTTACAGATAGTGGCCGTACATACATTGTGCCACTTGCTTAGTCAACAATTGGCGAATCTGTCCAAATTACTGTTAGCGTGCGTACTAGTCAATTTCGAATTCACGGATCGTCGTAAGATGTAAAGTAGATCTTCGCGATGGACGACACGCGTCCAAATCATTATCTGTGGTCCCATTTCAAATTGACGTTGAGTCAACATTGTTCACATAAGTCTAACCGACTGTTGTTGTGCGGTACGAAGCATTTGGGTGCGTAGGGCGTGCTTCGTCAATTGTGGTCCCGCGCGAATTGCGTCCGTCGACACGATTCAAATCAACGTTCAATACTAAATCCGTACAATAAATATACTGGATGTCCGGTCCAAATTACGCCCGTCCAATTCTGCGAATCTGTTCGTTCGATATGCGACACGTGTATGTGAGTATCGGCGCCATTCCGAAATACCTGCAAAAACCTCATATGCCGACGCGTGTCCCTGTAGAAGTACGGTACACTCTTTTGTCTTTATACTACTGTAACACTATTAGGGGTCAGTACTAAAGTGTGTATACCAAAAATATTCTAAGTATTAATCCCTCTCTCACTGACCCATTTACTGAGTACTAAAGTTTTCAAATCACAACAACACTTGCATTGGAATCAAATCGCGATCTGATTTTAATCAAAATACTACCCTATTGACGCGTAGAAAACTTGGATTCAACGCATCAAACGTTTTCAAAAAAAAATTGCACGAAGAAAAGAACACCCGATTTTTTTCACTGCTCGTCACGAGCATGCACACAAGAAAATGACAAACATGTACGGAAAAAAACTTGCAAGGGTCTCGGAACCTCCACTTTCTTTCACGGGTCCTTTGCAAAAGTTTACGTCATCCTCGTATCTCTTGCTTTTTCACACTCGATCGCTCTTATTTCTCTCTCCCCTAAATGAAATGCGGCAATGATGGTTTCAAATGAAAGATATATTTTTTCATCTTATTTTTTAATATCTGTGGTCGTAGTTTGATGACATATCGAATGATTAAATATAAGTAAATGAAGTCGGAAGCTATGGCAGAAATTTTACGTACTAATGACGTCACAACGTGGCGTGACTTCGTAATGTCAAAACCCTAAACATCTACAATAATAGAAAAAACTCGACGTCTACAAAAGTCGTCGTTTTTGTAGACGTCACTTATTTTAGTAAGTTTCGTTGTAGTCTACATTTGGTTTTGTAGTCTGTCGCACATTTTGTAGACGTCTACGACAATCACAAATTTGAAGTAATGAAAGCGCAAGTAATAAATGACATAGAAACACTTTGAAAAGTACATCGTAAAATCTACGCTAAAATCCAAAGTAACATTTCAAAGTTTCGGTTACATGGGCACACGCCCTTAATCAAAATTACAAAAGTTCTAAACAAAGCCAACGACAACGATTTGTTGGATGTTGAACCCGCAACCAACGATCAGATTGTCACGTTGCTAGCGACCAGACTGCCTCGGCGTTGGACTCGTCGCCAGCGCTCCAGCGCCGAGGCAGCGCCGGCGCTCCAGCGCCGAGGCAGCGCCGGCGCCCTGTCAGCGAGATGCCAGCGCTTGCCCTTGTTACAACATGTCACCATTCACAAGTTTACAGTTGAAGCAAAAAATAACCATTTTTGTTTTTCAAATTGGATAATGACAAAATCATAATTGGAAAAAAAAACATTATATCCATTTCGAGCCTTAACATGCTCCCACTCTAGTCCTTGAGGCCTACACATGGTTGCCTATGAAGGGGTTCGTGGAAGCTTCAAGTTTGGCTTCAATCGAGGCTTCAATGGCGGATTCAATGGCGGCTTCGTTGTAATGATGAACCGTACAAATTTCTTTCAAATTTCGCGCTCAAAATAAAACTTCACTTTTTAGAACTTTCCGTTCATTGTATCCGTATCGTACAAATTTCTTTCAAACTCCGTGCGCGGAAAAAATACGTCATTTTTTTGAAATTTCCGCACATAATGTTCGTACGTTTTTTCTGTATGAAAAGTATACGCATTTAACAAAAGATTCAAAATCTAGAAAAATAACGAATTTTCGTAAATAATGTTAAAATCCGTACGAATGAGACATCTATGGTTTTAATACATAATTTTTTACTTGCCCGTAACATGCCATACTATATTTTCGTGTTACGCAAAATAAGATTGCGAATGTCTAAGTATCGGGGAGAAAAAATCGACCGTCCGATTACATTTTGGTCTTCATCTGCAAAGCAATCGCTCCATCCGCCTTTGTTATGTGAACCCACCTCGCGGAGGTGAGTTCACCATTACATAACTAGTCAACTTGCTACACTTGGAAAATGGACACGTGGGTGGACGAAAAATGAATTTTTTTACACGTCCCCGAAGTCACGTGCCTTCGGACAAGGTGACCGTAAAATCTTTGCCGAAAAGAAATACGGTTTTTTTCCTGAAAATCAGCAGAGTGAAGGAGATCTCTGAGGTACATTGACGCGGTACACTTGCAAAGTACACGTACATAATACGCAAGTACGGATCTCCATACGAAAATGGTCGGTTTCCAAAACTTTGACGATTTTAAAGATTTGATCGTCAACATACTTAGAACCACTCAAATCATAACATGTATGTAAAAGCTTATTTACAAACTATAAACAATGTAACCAAGGCCTTTGTAATACATAAATTTTGTTGTTTGTACTATTGCATAGACCTCCTAATGTAACCATACCCTATCTACCAAATGAAAAAAAAATGTTCGAACGACACAGATTTGTTGGTTTGAAGCAATTCCAGCCATGAATTTACCCTCGGAAGCACCACAGACTACCCCAAAAACAGCCAACTTTGAAACTACTCAGAATTCCACTGAATCACCAAATCAATCTGAAACCTCATAAACAGATATTTGCTAGGCCATTAAGTATTCCCACAAATTTTTATATAAATATGCCAAATAGAATTATCACACCACCTAGTCAAAGTTGCAGAAAAACAGCCTGCCATAACTTCGATAAATCTGACCAACTTCACAATGAAGCCCCGAAAATATCAGAAACACAACAGGTCTGAAAATTTGCCACAATATTGCCAATACAAAGAGGAACACACATGCAAAATTTCAGATAATTCTGCCAATAGAACTGAGAGCAATTCTTAGATGAAATTCCCAAAAAGGAGTAGAAACAGTTTCTGTCCAAAAAGTTCCCTGAGTCCAAAATGACGAAGTCCTACAAATATACACTACACCGCCAATCGCTATTAGCGTTATGTACGCTAATTCCGTCCCGCTTTTTTTTTTTTTTTCTCAAATAGAATTATCCATACTATTTAAGAAAAACCCTAATTCCAAATTAGAGTTAACGATTTCTTCGAAAATTTCCAAATTCCCAATTAGCGTAAACCACGCTAATTATTTGTATACGCTAAAGAAACTTCTACGCTAATAGCGATAGGCGGTGTAGAGCTCACTACTGAATGTACGCAGGCATACCAGCCGTACGTAACCCGAATACTTTGTGACATGTCAAAATGAATAGATCTACACTAACACCTAATACACATAGGACAAAACATTGTTGCAAATAATTACAAACCTTACAAATTTCATCAAACGAATCTGGACCGTTCAATATAAATATAATGTGATGGACGCGATTTCGCGTCCCACTTAATTACTTTTTCACGTCCCTTTAATTTTCCTCGTACATCTACTCCCCCAATCCGCAACCATTCGAACCACCACATTAATTTTGGTAATTAAATACAGACGCGAACACGCGCACGCACGAAACGTCGTGTGTGAACCAAACTAACTTTTCAAAAACCAACAAGATTAAGGGTGTGTGCCCATGTAACCGAAACTTAGAAATGTTACTTTTGATTTTAGCGCAGATTTTACAATGTACTTTTCAAACTTTTCCTATGTCAATCACAACGTGCGTCTCATTACTTCAAATATGTGATAGTTATAGACGTCTACAAAATATGAGTCAGTCTACTAAACAAAATGTAGACATCTACGAAACTTCAAACCTTCCTTGGTGACGTCTACAAAAACTGCGACAGTTGTAGACGTCGAGGTGGTTGTGACGTTGTAGATGTTTAGGGTTTTGCGACATAGCGAAGTCATGCTACCATGTGACGTCATCAATACGTGGATTTTCCGCCACAGCTTATCGATTTCGTTTTCTTATTTTTTATCACTCAAAATCCCATCAAAATCAGACCAAAAATATTCAAAAACAAGAAAAATTATATATCTTTCATTTGATACTATTATTGCATTCTCACACTTAAGATGTAAAAAAAATTGTCGTCTTGCGTTTTTTTGACCCACTATCACGTCATCTTCAAACTTATCATAAACCTCATCGACAATGTGTTTTAAGCTAAGAAAAATCCTTAAAAAATCCTAGAACGTACGAGAAACATACGGAAATGTACGGTATTGTACGAAAGCTGCACCCTAAAATACCTAGGAGTACGGATAATGTAAGGAAAGTTGTACTGTAATTTATCGAAATGTACGAAATGCACGGGAACTACCCTGAATACCCCAAAATTTCCCCTTCAATAACCCTAAAAGTACCAAGGAAAACATATTCCCACGTGATAAAAGTTTTCAAAAGTTTTTGGAGACCGAAAAAAGTACAAGGTTGTTCGTTTTTGTCCGCATGCACCTTGTACAGTTTTTTTTCGAAGGGGTTTTGATCGTGCAGTGTCATTTCACGTAAAGGTGTAAAATCTACGAAGGTGAAAAATCTGCCAAGTTATGGCGGTCGGACAAGAGAGGTTTACCCAAAGGCGTGTCGTACAGCCACGGCTGCAAGGTTGCACGTCTACGATGTCACGCAATGACATGCGACATGCCAAATCGTTTCAAATATTACGATGTGTCTTGCAACGCTTCAAAAAGTTTTAAAAAATACGGTGCGGCAAGACAGATTGTGCACGTTGACAGTAATTATGCATTGTCGACGTATACGATTGTTACAAACTTAAGTAACAATTTCGAGTTATCACATAGAGACACCTGAAATCCGGGTCTGCTGGATCCGCGCTAAAATGCAAAGTAAATTCGCTAAGTTACAATTACATGCGGCCATACCCTAAGTTTTGATTATATAGAAAAGTGCCCTTATTTTTTTTTATTCAAAGGCGGGCCGTCCAATGTGTTATTATTATTATTTTTTTTTTAATTAAATGCAGCTTTTGGCGCGGAGTTTTCGATGAGACTCAGTAGTACAGTTTGTTACTACATTACAGCTTATTTCGGCGGTATGGCTTATTATGGCGGTACAATTTTCTTTTTATTTATTACCGAGGATTCACGTGTAGAAGTTGAAGCCTTCCATTGGATGTAAATCGTCGTCGCTAATGAAAGTTGAGGTGTATTTTTTGAAATTTTGAAACTCTATAGAGTGCTCAATATCTATATACCCCTATCTTATTTCGATAAATAATTTATTGAAACATGTGGGCGATTCGATGGGTGCCCATAATTGACCAGTAATTGTACGGTAAAGGTGTTGGAAGAGTGAACCCCCATCAGGCGAAAAGTGAGGTTGTTTACTGCAAAAAATGCATTTCAGGATAAGGTCGTACTATTTTTTTCTTATTTTTAAATTTAATTTCTAAAGATTCGATAAGATACTCCAAAATTTTGGGAGACAACGTCGACCGTCTGATTCTGTGTTTTCGAAATAAGCGATCATCTTACCTTGTCTGGCTAGTCTCCTCATTTATTTTCAAGGAGGAGACTAGCTCTGCACACTGGACGTAGAAAGGTCACATACGATCCACGATGGATGTGAGATATTGTTGCATTCACATTGGAAATGGATGATGAATGAGATGAGGAAACAAATAACCCCGTACCATTCATTCCGCAAAAAAACAAAAATAGAGGCGCCAAACAGGTTGACCGCTCGCCAGTCAACCTTTTTGGAGCGTAGCGACGGACAAAACATACGGTCAAATACGCCAAAACTCGACAACCGTGGTAAGTCATCTTCTTTTCCGGAAATCCTTTTCGGAATGCAAAAATCCGGCTTTGAAAAAACATGAACTCATATCCCGAATGAATGATCCGTACTGTCCCAACCCATAAACAAATAGCCAATCAAAATTATCTAAAATATGATGTAAAAAAATGTAAACTATAAACCTTTTTTGGAACTTTGACGAAACGTCCACCCCCCTTCTTTACAATGGTTTGGTAGGAACGGATTTTGGTCATCTGCGCCTAATCGTACGACAACATGAATCACATGGCGACGTTTTAGTTGACGTGAGATGACATCAAGGGCGATTCACGTCCAAACAAAACAAAAGGACATTTGTTTCCTCATCTCATTCATCATCCATTTCCAGTGTGAATGCAATAATATGAACCTTACATGCATTGCTGCATTCACACTAGAAATGGATGATGAATGAGATGAGGAAATGCATGTCTTTTTTTTTTTTGGACGTGAATCACCCTTGACGTCATCTTACGTCAAGAAAAACGTCGCGGTGTGATTCATGCTGCCGTACAATTTGTAGGCGATGAGTCAAATCCGTCCGTACCAAACCATCGTTAAGAAGGGGGGCGGAAGTTTCGTCAAATTCCCAAAGAAGTTTTAAGCCTAGCATATTTTTACGTTCTATTTTAGATGATTTTGATTGGCTATTTGTTTATGGGTTAGCATTTTATAAAATTTCGTTACAGTACAAAACATAGTGCAGAAGTAGGTGAAAGTGGGCCCATACAATATGCCTATTGTATGTAAAACATACAATATGACCTTAAGACCCATATTGTATTGGTCAAAAAGTGAAAAAAAAATAGTTACAGGGTTGAGTTGCACATCGATCGATAGAGAATTAAACGTCATGTCTAAATTCCAAAAAAAAATAGGACAAAAAAAATAATTCTGTGAGTTTTGAGGTAAAACTTATTTAAACCGTCAGATTCGGATGATCGGACGGTCGCTGATCAATGTAGCGATCTAAGAAGATCACATGAAAAGCCCATAACACAACTTACGATGGGACTATCTATCATATTTGTGTCTGCAATTTTGAACGTCCGCGTGTTTTAGTTCGCTAAAAAAATTCGTCCGTCGGCGTGTTGGTCATACCTCAGATTCGTACGTCCATACAATAGTGTCCACAACGCACACCCATACAATATGCCACCCTACGCGAGTTTAGTGCCAAGTTTTGTGCGCCTACCAAAGGCCTACCATAAAAACGCCTACTTTTGAACTATGGTAAAAATCATTCATTCGGGATACGACATATTTTTCCAATGTCGAATTTCTGTATTCCGAAAAGGGTTTCCTGAAGAAAAGATGACTTACCACAGTTGTCAAGTTTTGACGCACTTGACCGTATGCTTTGTCCGTCCCTACGCTCCAAATAGTATATTTTGTCCGTCACTACGCTCCAAAAAGGTTGACAGCCTAGCGGTCGACCTGTTTGGCGCCTCTGTTTTTGTTTTTTTGCGGAATGAATGGTACGGGATTATTCGTTTTTTTATCTCATTCATCATCCATTTCTAGTGTGAATGCAGCAATAGGCTCACTCCTTCGGACAGGCTGGAATCAAATCCAAATAAATCTTTGCTAAAGATTGTGCTAAAGATTGTTCCGTGACGCCTCCTTCACCATCTATTGACATCCGAGGTTTGCGGCGCCTCCTTTTTTCAATTTTTCATCGACAAAATACGAACGACAAGACAATGACAAAAACGACAAAACACGAACGTACAAATTGTACATTCACGCAATTTTCATTTGCGGCTGGTCTACAGATACGAGTTTTAGATTTTGTGCTTTTGTAATCTCTGAATATGGACCTACATGGATCCATTTGAAACAAAGCACGTAGGCGATAAATTCCTTGCTGATACGACTTGATGGAGAAGTGAACAAAATACTCCAGCCAGGAAATTTTTCCGTACGATTACTGTCGGCCCCTCATGAGAAGACGCCGCCGATTACGATCAACGCCTGAAGAGGTTTTTAGTGTATAGGTTCAGGGTAAAGGTTTTTTCGCCGCGTAAAACATCTTTTATCCCTGTACACATGTCCAAATTTTTGATTGGATACCATCAAACGAACGGCGAGAGCCTTTTATTTCAAACTCAACCGTCGGACTAGAAAAACCTGACAAGAATGTACGGAGAAATGATGTCTTACTTGACGAAAAAAGCACAAGTTCTGTAGAAAACTTAAGTCAAACCGTGTACTTGAAATGAAACGAAACCGTTGAAAAAGTACCGATTCCACCGTACATTTGAGTAAAGGACGAAAACCAGAACTAAGTACAGGACAGCCTAGTACTGTACAGTTCTATCCGGTACAAGTTCTGTACAAAACTTAAGTCAAACCGTATAACAAGAAATGAAACGAAACCGTCGGAAAAGTACAGACTCTCAATTGTACGTTACTACACAAGGAAAAAGACGAAGACCAAAAGTACAAGCATTGTTTTAAAATCTTAAATCAAACCGTTTACACGAGAGAAAACGTAGACGTTGAAAAGTGCCGACGTAAAACGCGTCACGTGGCATGGGACCAAATAAAGCCATGATATCAACGAAGCTGTTAGGATTTCAATATATAAATCTAGTTATAGTTAAGGGTACGTCCCCATGTATTAAAGTACATACTTTTCTCTGTCTTTTTGCCCTAAAATTCAGGGAACTTTGAAAAAAACTTTAACCGTACGAAGAAATTATGTTTACTAAATTAAAGTATACGTCAATTCATACTTTGGATGTACGACATGTTTGTCGTTATGTGAACGCATTTTGGCGTTTTCCCCTTTTCGACCCCCCGGGCAAGAGAATCCAGCCCAGAAAAAAACTTATCCAAAATCACCTCGAGGAGGTGATTTTAGTGAAGTACAACGAATGAAAAACGAACCACGCACGCGCCACACGATTTGTAAAATTTTTGGACGAGGGAGAGTCCTCGCTATTTTTCTCCGTCCCCGTCACGCGCTATGTACGGAAAAAAAATTGCAGGGGTCTCGAACTTCCATTTGAATTCATGGGTCCTTTGCATAATTTTTCGCCGTCGCGCCTCTCCTCTCTCCCTCTCACACTATCGCTTGTATCTCACACTTTTTAGAATGCGACACGACAATATTGGTATAAAAGGAAAGATCTTCAAAAATTTACTTTTTTAATTTTTTTACTTTTTTATTTAATGGCAAATCGAGTGAGGACAGTAGAAAAAGCGAAATCGGGAAACCATGGCGGAAAGTTATTGAATCAGTGACGTCGACGTTGTTACAAGTGAGCGTGACGTCACAATATCACCAAACCCTAAACATCTACGATTTCACAAAAATCTAAACGTCTACAACTGTCGCTGTTTTTGTTGGCGTCACTAATCGTCGGAAGTTTCGAAGTCGTCTTCAGTCGTCATCAGTAGTACCTTGCATCTACAACCGTCACATTTCAAAGTTCCGATTTCATATTTGCGCATAGGGACGCTCTTCAAAGTAGTACAGAGAATCTATACTACAGTCCAAAATACTTTGCCAAAGTACCGATTACATGGGGACGTACCCTAAGTTGCAGTTCCGTTCGGTAACTGTGATGTTCAGTTTACGTTTTGACGAAACTTTGTCGCGTCTAGTTTGATTTCAGTTTTATTTCGTCTTTGTACTTTTGTATTGATTCTGTAAGTTTAGTGCGTGGAACGTTTTGATTTGGTAAGCACGTCTGTCGTTCGGTTACAGTTTCGGTGAGTGTGTGTCTTGTACGGCGTGGCGTGAATTATTCCGCGCGCCAAAAGTGTCTTGTACGGCGCACGTTTCACTTGTTGTCTGCGGCGCCTTTTGGAGTCTTTTACTTAGTGCTTTTCAGAGGAGGTTTTTCTTTGTAGTTTTGTTGACTTGTTGTCTTGTGTTAGGAAGAGTGTATTTTAAAAGTGTAAAGTAGTTTCAGAGATCAAAAAAAGGAATTGAAGCGAAGGGAGGATGGGGATGTAAAAATTCGATTGAATATATTTTTCTATTCCGTCGATTTCCAGTTCTATCTGTGATTCTGAACTTGTTTTGATGTCTGGCGATTTCTGAATGCTTCCGCTGTAAATGCCAACGATCCTACTTATAACAAGCATTATATAATTGACATCAAACACACTCACAGATTCATATCTACCTAGGCAAAACCTACCAGGAATTTACGTTTCTTTCTCCCCTTCTCTCCCACTCCCTCTACCTCTGTCACCTCGTCGCCCTTCCCTTCTTCTCTCCACCCTCCCTCTTCAACCGCCAATGTTCGGAGAAAGAAGAGAGAGAGGCATTGGGCCAAGGCCCTAGGAAAGCATCAGCCAATGGCAGGCCGATTTCGCACGTGTGATGTGGGAAATCTAAGGAGTGGCGCATTTATGATCCTCTTTGTCGTCACGCTGCTTGGAGGACTCAGAGGTAAGGGGAGGGAGAGGAGGAAGGAGGGGGGAGAGGGGGAGGAGGGAGGGGGGAGAGGGGGGGGGAAGGGGTGAGACGCGATAGAAGTGAAAGCCTGCTCGAGGGCGTGGCGGCGGGGGAGGGATAGGAGGTGAGGAAGGGAGTGGTAGAGGGGAGTCGGAGGGAGAGGCTGAGGGTCAGGGGGAGAGGAAGCATCACGAGGAGTCGTGGGAAGGGGTTAAGGAGATAAATGATAAGGAGGTAGTTTAAAGGGTGGTACAAAGGAGACAAAATAGTTTTTTAAGGAAATGGCAGAGGAACAGTGAGGACTTGGAGAAGGTAAACAAAAAGGGAGGGTGATTGGGGGTTTATATGTAGTTATTTTTGGGGGGAGGGGTTGTTTCAATTTTCATTTTAGCGTTTTTTTAAGTCCCATTGTCATTCGATGTCCTACATTTGTCGTTACTTGCCTTTTTTTTTAACTCTGTTCTTATCTTCCAAACCTGACTATTTTTCTGACTTACATTTTTTTCTTATTTCTCTGCTGTTTTTGTGTGCTGTCTTCTCTCCCTGCCCTCTCTCTAACCACCCTACCTGTCCCTGGCTTTATTCTTTCCGAATGTTCTTCCCTCTCTAACTCCCATCACCTCTCCCTACCTTTCACCTCTATCCTGCTTCTCCGCCCATTCCCCCTTATTTCTCTCCCCTCCCTACTTCCCCCTCTATCACCCTCCCCCTCTCCCCCTCTAAATGACCTTCCACCACCTTTTCCCCCTCACCCGCCTCCTCCCTCCCTCCCCTTACCCCTCTCCCCCTCTCTCCCTCCTCCTCCTCACCTCCACCTTAACACCCTCTTACCACCCCCACACCCTCTAACCACCCCCTCTCCCCGCGCTCCCTCCTCCCTCTCACTCCCCCCATTCCTCCCTCCTTCCCTTCCTCCCCTCTCTCTCCCCACGTCCCAGATACCTCTGCTTCCTGTGCCCTCCTCCTCGATTCCTACGACCCCGGAATTGATTATTTTGTCAGTGGCACCGGTTATCCGTACAACTATACTATCCTGGATTGTCAAAGTAACTGTACGGCCAACTGCAACTGCGTAGCGTACGAGTTCGCAGACGAATATGCCATTTCGGCGGATGAGAGGGCATACACGTGCTTCTTATTCACTATATTGAACGATCAGCGAAGCACAAGTACCACCCGGGTGTTTTACGAGCGACAAGGTACATTCGCCAGCCATAGTGTGTACTACATTGTACGGTACTGTGTTGTACTGTACGGTGCTGTACGGTACTGTATTGTACCGTACTCAAGCGTGTCGTGTCTTGACGTTTTGCCTCCTCTGTTTTCATTCGAGAATGATGACTGGCAATCTGTGAGATTGAACTTATTTTAAATCTTGTCGTTTTGTGCATGTGCTGACAGTTCCATCGCCGCCACCACCGTCTCCCCCTCCAAGTCCTCCCCCTCCCCCGAGTCCTCCCCCTCCCCCTCGTCCACCCCCTCCCCCAAGCCCTCCCCCTCCGCCAAGTCCCCTCCCTCCCCCGAGTCCTACCACTTCCCCAAGTTCTAGTCCCTCTGGAGGTGTGCTTTATTCGTATTTGAACTTCCCTACCTTCTTGCTTTTGCATTTTAATACTTTACTTTTAGCCTTAAGTTTTCCCTTTTTATTTACTTCTTAAATTGGCCAATGCGCAAAACATGAAAAACAATAATAAATACTACAACCTCCTCCTCCTCCTCCTCCTACTTCTACTACTACTACTCATCCTCTTTCCTCATTTCTCCCTCCTCCGTCTTCAACACTCTTCTTCTTTATACTTTCTCAAATACCACCTCTCTCCACACCATCCAATGGACCTCGTCTTTCTTCACATCTTTTTTTCAAAACATTGCCTTTCCTTTTTTTTCTATGCAAACAAACTTTAAGTACGATATTTATGTGTTAGAGTAACTGTAATTGAAATAAATATTGAAATCCACATACACATCTTGGGAACTTTCTTTTTTTTAGTGTTTCCAAGATATTTCCAAAATTTCTATGCTCTTTATGAATTTCGAACCACAAAGAGTCAACGAGGAATGTCTCGTAATGGTACCTTAACCCTAGAAAAACCTTACCCTAGATCAAAATTGCAAGTAATTACTTTGAAACCCTAAGCACTATGAAAGCCCGGAAAATCCATAACCAAACCATAGTCTTTTTTTTTCCGTTCTAAACCCCAGGGGGAGGAAATACCATTGCCATAGTTGGAGGGGTTGTCGGAGGAGTTGTCTTCTTGTTGCTTATTGGAGGTCTATTTCTTTTCTTCTTCTTCCGAAGAAAAAAAGAAGAAAACGGTTATGCAAAACCTTATGTTGAACCTGGTGAGAACCTCGCACTTTGTAGACCATTGTAATGCAAGAAAATTTTGTCAAATTATAATTGGTTGGGAATATATTCACTTCTAAATGTTTTGATTGGGTGTATGTTTTTTTTTTCTTTTTCTGAAAGACGAGATTTATATGATAAACTGACTACATTAATGGCTATTCTTATGTTTTTTTAAATAAAAAAAATGGTAATTTTCCTGCAACAGAATTTTTTTTCTTTTAGCATAATTTTGCCAATTATACCCGGAATTTTGCAATACCCATTTGACATGGACTTTTGCTATTCTTAACTGGATTTTGTAGATTCTAACTCACATCTTTTATTTCAGAAATTGTGATAGCTGAAATTTTGGAACCGGAAATTAAATTCTGTAATTTTAACATAAATTTTGCAATTTTAAATTGGTTTTTGCAGTTATCGCACAATCGACAGTTTAAGAGTAAATTGCAAAAAATCTCTCCAATGCATATGTTTTACAAACCAATTCCAAGAGAAGTCTGGGAGTGAATAAAATTCTCTTTTGGATGTATAAATTGATCTTTTCATTTAAAACCTTTTTGACAAATGTTTGCAATGACCATAATAGTATAGAGTAGGCTTATCATGTTTCTTTTCCTACTTTCTAGTTTTTTATTTATTGAATGTCACACATTGGCACTGTCGTAAACTAAAGTGAAGCAAGTGAAGCAATATAGAGTTGCTGTTGGGTACATTGTGAAACGCAGTCTCAGATTT
Organism: Zygnema cylindricum; assembly: GCA_037447655.1. Lineage (NCBI taxonomy): Eukaryota > Viridiplantae > Streptophyta > Zygnematophyceae > Zygnematales > Zygnemataceae > Zygnema > Zygnema cylindricum. The sequence goes on along the minus strand of JBBHKE010002193.1, from coordinate 110,233 downwards.
GTTGAGCACCGGAGAATACGATTTGTGTTCGCAGTTCTAGTTTTACTTACCGTTTTAGTTACCAGTTAGCGTCTATGTTTTCTGTGCGTGTTCAGTTTAGTTTCGTCCATTTCGTACTTTATGTAGTTTCGTACGCTGGTACTTTATGTAGTTTCGTGCTCTGGTACTTTATGTAGTTTTGTTAGCTTTGTGTCCACTCGCTCGTCCGTAGTACTTTTGTAATATGGGCGTTCACTTTGTAAAGAACGTTTTTGTTGAGGGAGGGCAACAAATTAATGATTTATGTATTGAATGACTGATATTGACATTGTCACAAGTGAGCATGATGTCACAATGTCACCAAACCCGTAACATCTACAATATTTATACAAATTATAGACCTTTGGTCGTCCGTTTGAAAATCTTTAAATAGGCCGACTTTCTGTTCGTTTGCACCAGTAAACGGCGTGTCCCCCAACCGACGTCACCAAACGGGTAGCTTTGTCTCTCTGCTAACGTCAGCAAACGAGTAACTTTCAAAGTACTCCCTCGGCAATTGTTTTTGACCGTCAAATCTTGGTTGCTAGAATTGTGTCAAAGAATTAAGATAAAGCCGCCACGTGCACCAAAGAGTTTTCAGCCGTCAATCCTTCATTCGTGATTGTCCGATTACAGGATGCTGACAGTTCAGAAGCTACACCGCGAATCGTTATTAGTGTCAAAGTATAATTAGTGTTGATAAAAATATATCGTTATTAATGTTAATCAAGAATTTGAAAATTAAAAGGTGTATTCTAATTTTCGCGTTAATGCTAATTCGGGAGTTGCGAAAAAAAGGAACAATCGTCGTACAATTGTATACATTAATATATGTATCCGTACAAAATATTAGAAATCGTACGCCGTCGCGAAATTTAAATGTCTGTACATGTCAGACTAATTTACGGCGGCTATGCGATTAGATTGAATCCCGTTTTTTGAGCGCACATTCCTATGCGTCCGCGTCTGAGTTAATTCATTTTTTGTAATTTTTCACTTGAAAAGGTACATTTATGTACTGTCTGACATCGATCTTTCACCACACTATTTAGATGTTATTGTACTTTCATTCTTTACGCTATTTTGTACTGTACCTTAATTAATGCAATGGAAAAATTAAAATCATGTATACTAATAAAAAAAAACCAAAATTTTTGGAACCCAAATTAGAGTTATATATTTTAATAACTAATGTTGTGTACCGGTAAGGATTTGTCGATAACCGATATGGACATTTTTTCGAGTTCCCGATAATCGATATATTGGTCTAATATTTCGCCATCGATGTTATCGCCGATAAATAACCGATATTTATCAGTTATTATCGGCGATAACACTGATATCGATAACTGTACAGACTGTACAGTTAAATATGGTGGTTGCAAATGGCGGTAGTCTGATAGATGTGTTAAGTCTGCTCAATTCGTCTGTTAATTTTTTTTCCGATAAGTTTGATTCTCGAATTCTACAATGTATTTTTATTTTTTCTTTTCTGTAGTATAATTTTAGAACTATGAATGATTATTTTAAATTTGTCTACGTTTACGTACTTCGTTGTCCGTAATAATTTTCAGCTAAATAGATACGGAACAGATTGTTATACGTGGCATGCCACGCTATATAACGTAAATAATATAATACAATATATTATAAAGTACTATACTATGCGTAGTATATATTTTTTAAGTTATTGCCGATATGGAATTTGTTGGTCTCGAACCGTTATATAGGGACCTCTAACCATTCGATAACCGATAACTATCGATATCGGCGTTATCGTGATAAGTTTTTTAACGATACACTACACTACTAATTACGATTCGCGGTGTAGCTGTCCTTTTCAACAAGTACGATTTCGTGTCCTAAATTCTTCGCTCGATTTTTTGTCAATCGTTGTGTTGATTTGGGTCGCGTCTACAAATATCCGTACGAAACACTTGAATAGTACAACAGTACTAATACGTTTTGATGAACAGAACATGGTCCATGCCCGTGTAACGTGCATTGATTTACCGCACCGCCAATCGCTTTTAGAGTATATAACACACTAATACGGTGCCCTTTTTTCAAATAAAAAAACCTGAAATACAATCCATAATTCTAATTTTTCCGTTATTATAATTAGTAGTGTTGTGTATCGGGTAATTTCATATCGCGATAATTTCGATATTCAATATATCGAATATCGAAATTATCAAAGTTCTCGATTTATCGTACCTATCGCGATATATATCGCAAAAAATGGGTGTCCGTACAGATAAAGTACGGAAAAATTGTACGGAAATTTGAACGGAATCCCTCCCCCCCCACTGAGCGTCCGCCACGGGGGGGGGGGGGGCTTTTTGAAAAAAAATCGGAAAAAAAAAAAATTATTCCATAAATATCCGGATATTTAGGTTCTCCCTTCATGGATGCGATATATTGATTATCGGGTACCTAAAATTTGATATATATCGAATATCGACAATAGGTCCTCGATACCCAACACTAATAATTAGGGTTTTTTTTTCAATTAGTGTTAATAATGGAAGTACACTGCGATGGAAATAGTGTGGCGTACGGACAAGGTACCTCCGTATGAAATGGTACTTTTTGAATTACAAAGGCATAAAAAGACACTTAACATTATTGTGCACACATGTGAATGTGCACTGGAAGAAAGAAACGCAAACTCGTCGACAAAAATCACGTTCTCATATGTTCGTCCGTTGACCGTGTGAACAACGCGACGGCGTACGAATTGTCAGATTTTGTACGGTTACACATATTACTGTAGACATCGAAAGGGCGGGTATTTATTATTCAGGACAACCCAAATTACAATTAGGGATTAATTAGTATATATATTTAAAAAATAAATAAATTCCCGATTAGTGTTAATAACACTATTTTTTTTTACGCTATTTATTCCTTTACTCTAATAGCGGTTGACGGTGTAGTTTCACAAATATCTACACCGCCAATCATTATTAGTGTCATCAACTCTAATTTTTGTTCTTAAAATTTTGATTTTTTTCCTCAAATAGGATACATGATTTTAATTTTTCCTTAGACGTTAATTAAGGTTCCTTACAGAATAGCGTTAAGAATGAAAGAACATTAATATCTAAATAGTGTGGTGTACGGTCGATGTCTGACCGTACATAAATGTACCTTTTCAAATGAAAATTTTACTAAAAATGAATTATATTAGACGCGCACGCATGGGAACGTGCGCTCAAAAAACGGGATTAGTCTGACACGTAAATTAGTCTGACATGTACGTATATTTAAATTTCACGACGGCGTACGATTTCTAATATATTGTACGGATACATATATTAATGTATATAATCGTACAGAAAATATTCCATTTTTGCTGTTCCAAATTAGCATTAACACTGAAATTACAAAAACCTTTTTGTTTCTAATTTTTAAATTCTTAATTAGCATCAATGACGGTAAATTTACTTCCACACTATCTAAACCTTGACACTAATAACGATGGGCGGTGTAGACGTGGTTGGCGTCACTACACCGCGCATCGTTATTAGTGTCAAAGTCACTAATTTGGGTTCTTAAAATTTTGATTTTTTTCCTCAAATAGGATACATGATTTTAATTTTTCCTTGACGTTTAATTGAGGTACCGTACATAATAGCTTAAAGAACTAAAGTTCAATAAGATCTAAATAGCGTGGTGTACGGTCGATGTCAGACCGTACATAAATGTACCTTTTCAAGTGAAAATTTAACAAAAATTGAATTAAATCGGATTCGTTCGCATAGGAACGTGCGCTAAAAAAACGGGATTTGTCTGAGACTTAAATTGGTCTGACATGTACGGATATTTAAATTTCACTACGGTGTACGATTTTTTATATTTTGTACGAATACATATAATAATGTATATAATCGTACAGAAGATTTGAAATTAGAATAAACCTATTTTTATTTTATTTTCAAATTCTTAATTAGCGTCAATGACGGTATATTTACTTACACACTGTTTAAACTTTGACACTAATAACGATGCGCGGTGTACTGTAATCGTCTGAAGATTCGTAGTCCGCTTCAATCGTCACAAGTTGTACCTACGTCTACAAGCGTCACATTTCAAAGTTCCGATTTCATTTTCGCACATTCGGACAGTCCAAAATATTTTATCAAAGTACCGATTACATGGGGACGTACCCTTAAAATTGAATGTATTCGTAACCGTTTCATGTCCACGTCAACTGACTTTTAAATTGCACGTGTTCGTTAACCGTGAGATGTTGACGTCAATTGACTTTTACGTTCGTCGAACTTTTTTGAAGTCATTGCCAAAATTTGTCATGGTTTCAAGTTACACTTAAAGATTACCGTACCGTACATAGCCTTCAAATAGTCAGTACTGTACTGTAATCGAACAGAATCGTATCGCTGCACTACAGTACTTTCTACTGGGCCTCGTAACGAACCATGACTAGTACAAAAGGTTGCAAGATCCAGGACTGCACACCGCCAATCGCTATTAGCGTAGAAGTTTTTTTAGCGTATACGAATAAGTAGCGTGGTTTACGCTAATTGGGAATTTGGAAATTTTCGAAGAAATCGTCTACTCTAATTAGGAATTAGGGTTTTTTAAATAGTGTGGATAATTATATTTGAGAATAATAAAAAAAAAAGCGGGACGGAATTAGCGTACACAACGCTAATAGCGATTGGCGGTGTAATCGCTATAAGCGTAGAAGTTTCTTTAGCGTGTATAAAAAATTACCATGGTTTACGCTAATTAAGAATTTGGAAATTTTGAAAAAAAACATACATTCTAATTGTTTAATTATGTTAATTTGAGATCTTTGAAAAAAAAAATGTCGGTCGCAAAAATTCTTACACTAACATAGGTCATCGTACAAAATCTGACAAATCGTACACAAATCGTACGTTCACACAGTCGAAACGAGGCTATCGGACGAATATGTGCGAAGGGAATTTTTTATGACCTGGTTTTTTTCCCTTTTTAGAACGCACATTCTCATGCATCTGCGGTTACTAAAACTAATTAATTGTACTTTTTAACTTAAAAATGTACATATATGTACGGTTTGACACTGACCGTACACCACTCTATTTAAGAGACAACGTACTTTCGTTTTGTACGGTACTTGGAAAATAACCCTAAATATAGTAAAGAAAAAAACAGAATAAACTACGCTATTTGAGAATAAATTAAAAAAAAGGCGTGACGGAATTAGCGTACACTACGCAATTATAGCGATTAGCGGTGTGTACTCTAACTTTTTTCTTTTACCCTATTCTAGGGCTGAACTTGTCTGGCCACGATTGAATTTTATAGCAGCCTCATGTGACCAAAGTTCAAAAGTACTAAATCACGACGGAACGCTAAATCTTGTTTTACCTTATTATACCCTTATTATAAAGAGTTTTTAAAGGTATTATAAACGTATAGTATAGGACAAACACATGCGGTGTAGCCTTTTGGTGCATTTTCGCACATTAAGCTGTGCTAAATAACACGACGTATTTGCAACTCCCCCTCTTTCCACTGTTAGCCTTGTCATCCTCTCCCTCTCCAATTCTTGTTATTGTATTCCCCAGTTCCTTTTGTTTCTCGTCCCCCATCTATCCCTCCACCCATTAAATTTCATTCTCTTTTTACTTTTCTTTGCCCTCTGACTTCAGTCACCGGCATTCAGAAACAGAAGAGGGAAGAGCTTTTGATCAAAGGCTTGGAAGTGCATCAGCCAATTACGGGCAGAGAGCGCACGTGTGATAGGAGGAGTTTGAATGTTGTGTCAATGCTGCTGCTCTTCATTGCTAAATTGATGGGCGTAATCAGAGGTAAAGAGGGGAGGTGTAGAGGGTTCGAGAGAGAGAGAGAGAGAGGAAACTGTTGATGGGAAGGAGATAAATGGAGATGGGTAGAGGGGGGAGTTAGAGAGGGAGGGGAAAGCTGAGAGTTGCCATCACGAGGAATGGCCAGAAGGTAAAGCTGAATGTGTGGGGAGGTAAGTTGGAAAAAAATGGTTAATCTAAAGGAATGGCTGAGGTGGAAGACACGACGTGCATGACTTTTGTGTGCAATTAAATACTTTACTACCGATTCTTACAGACTTTTAACGACTGTTAGGTAGTCTCTATCTAAAACATAGTGGCTCTATAGTAACATGGAACTCCGAATTCAAATACCCCCCCCTCGATTGAAACACGGATTAGTCATGACGAACATGAGAAAATAGATATTTGTCAAACAATGGTCGAGGGAGCGGTTCGGTAAAAAAATCAACAATGCTAGTTGGAGGTAGTGTATAACGAAATGGTGACATCAACAATTTTCTCACGATTGAAGTGACATTGAATATCAATATGTTTAGTGCGAATGTGATGAATAAGATATTCATTAGGGTGAGAACGCCTTGAAAATCACAAAAAATAAGAGTGGGGGTTGTCTGATGAAAGGAAAGATCAGTTAAAAGTCAACGAAGCCAAACGACAGTTGCCACGTGTATGCGTCATATGTGGCATATAAACATAGCCACGTTCCATTAAAGGTTGGCTCACTTTGAACGAAATTCGGAATAATGCCATCTAATTAAACGATTACGCGAGACAACGCGACCAAATCCCTATCCTTCCACGCAATTATGGCGTATCGAGTTCCCATATAATTGTCGTTATGTTCCGCAGGAAGGATTAGAATTTGTATGTCACCAATCATATGCCCTTATAGTTTCTCAAAGCTAAAAAGGTGTCGCATTTGAAATTTCCAGTTATAAAAGTCATGGCCTATGAATTTATGAATTGAATAAGACATGGCACATACCTTCGACCAATAACCTAATAGGTTAGCAACCATAACGCCAAAAATAACATAATGCAAAAAGACAACATAAGAGACTCTCTCCAAAATTACATATGCTTCTTCGATTTTTGAAAATGTATCTTATCTCTCGTCTATTAACTTCTATCTTTTGGCTCTTCCAAAATGTACCTAATCTCTCTTGAGATTAATTACTTGTTCCACAAAAAATTCAATTCAAAGCTTGAAAATCGAGACTTCAAGACCAAAACTTCAATATCAAAGCTTAAAAATTAGAAATTTATGTTAGGTTCAATTATAGAATAAAATGACGCAGTACTCCGCGCTTTTGTGAGTCGGCCTCCTAGTTTGGTCTTATGACCTTTCGGTCAAGCGTTGGTCACTATAGTTTCATTAGCACTTATACTACCTTATTTTTCTTTCGTTAGCACCTTATGATAGGCATTCAGCTTTGTAAAATGTACGGTTTGTTATGTAATGTTTGCAATGTTTTATACAAGCAAAGTGAGCGAACCAAAAAGTAATTCTAAAAGAAAATTCCTCTATGGAATATATTGACTTAGGTGGAGTGGTACTTTTGTGTGTGAGATTTATTATTGCTTCTGTTTGCTTTGCACATTTTATCTTTTGTTTATCAATCCATCAAGTTGTATCACAGCCTTTTGTGCTCCTTTGAGTGTTGAACATGGCCAGCTTGGCGGCCATAAGGGGAAAAAAGAAAAACCCAAGTTGGACTCATACTCCTTCTCTTCCTCCTCTTTAGGATCCGGATCCGCCGGTTCGGTCAGACTCTTCACCAAACCAAAACATACATGCATATCCTTTACTTTGGGAGGGGGCGGCCTTTGAGGTGTCTCTTCCACCCGATCCGCTTGGTTAAAAGGAGGGAAGGAAAAAGGAGAAGGGTGACATAGCGAAAGAGCATTTTCAAAAACTCATTGAGGGTCTTTGCCGCCGCGCCAACGAATTTCCGAAGGAAATCCAAATGGGAAATCTTTGTTATTTGGAGATCTTAATCCGGATTTAAGCGACGGCAATCCGGATGGAAAGAGTAAACGACAAGGAGTGGAGGAAGGAGCATATTCGGAAGGGGAAACTTCCGATCTTGATGAGTGGAGTGAAAATGAGGAGCTGGTCGAACAAATGCCCGAAAAGATTGTGCTCTTCAAAGGAAAGAATTGCAAAGTGTGGAAGAAGTATATCAACTGTCAATTGATTCTTCGCCGCCTTTGAAAGGTGGTAAATGGAGAATGGGATCGGAAGGCAAGAAGACTTTGGAAACGAAAAAATATTCCCCCCATTTCCGGATTGATGCAATTGTGCACCGTATCAGTCCACGATCACTTTCTCACACCTAAACTTGCACACAAATGATGGACGACATTAGAGAATCAATTTTATAATGTTGTGCAAAATAACGGACAATACTCGTTCACGGATTTCAATTCCTTTAAAATGAAGCCGAGAGAATCAATCATGAAGCTTCAAAAATATATAACATAATCATCGAGCAGCTTGCAAACAATGGCAAAATTATAAAGAAAGGCAAATTAGGAATTGTTTTTTATCAATGCCCGTTCAGGGGAATTATTTTGTTGAAGGTTGACTACGTCATCCATTACCTCAAATAGACCGAGGGCAATAAATATAGCTCTTCACGAGGCACTCCGACGACCGATACAATGAATGCTAAGTCGCGGATCTACGTTATCTCCGTGGAAAAGGTGGAAGAAGAGGATGAATGGGTAGAGGTCAAAAAAGAGGCGAGAAACCTTCTGCCTAGCCTTCATACCAAGATCTCAACAATGTTGTTTTCTTTCAATGCGACAAGCTGGGACATATGTTGGCATATTGTCCCGACCAGAAAAGCAATGTCATTTCTATGGCAAATTCGGCCACTTCATCTCACAATGTTACTCCAAGAATTATAATGGTGACGGTAGAAGAGACTGAAGTGGTCGGAATGGTAATCGCGACACCAACCGACATCGTGGTTGTGTCGAACGTGGCAGGCGTTTCGATGGAGTACATTATATGGTGGAAATTTTTTTTGAAGGTGACGAAGGCGCGCAAACTTTTGCCTTTCTCAACCTTTCTATTCGTCTGTTGGCGCCCGCCACAAAACCCATAAAATAGTCAATTATTAACATGTGTGTTTTGCACCATGTGTGTAGCAACAGAAATTTATTTGACAACATGGGCCAACTTACCCTATTGTAGCTCATTACGGTTACGAGCGGACAAACTCTTTCCATCAGTAGAGTTGGCATGGTCCGGGTAGATCTCCCTACTTGGGATTCTAGCGGATCTAATTTGATTATTCAAACCAAATTGGTTGACGCACTTTACATACCCAACAAAAATGTAAGTCTTCTTTTACTACAACCTGTGGGCGCCACCGTTTACGCTTTGGAAGATTCTTCCACCATCCGGATTGTATGATCGGACGATGAAAGTAATGGAGAAGGCGAAGGTTGTAGGATCCATGAACAACTGACAGCTATGGCGTTGACCGAAATCTTGTCTTGTCTTGTCACGATATGCCAAATCTCAAAATTACATGGCTATCTTACTGTTTGGCACCATGTGGTGTTCGATCATCAGAAGGTAGCCTTTGCCATATGATTAAAAATAAGTGTGTTATAGGATTGGATTTGGCAACGGGTGAGAAAATCAATGGATGTGATGGTTAGAGTAAGGGGAGGCAAATTTGAAAGCCCCATCCGGCACAGGATCTGATTTATTGCGCTCGACATTTGCTTGAATTGGTGCACGATTTATGAGGCGACATCAAGCCGAAAACGATGGGGGGAAATAAATACATTATGGTTGTCTTTGATGATTCCTCTCAATTTACATAGGTAACGTTGCTGAAAAATGAATCCGATGCCTTTTAACGATCCATGGATGGCATGTAATGGCTAAAGGGCACTGTGATAGGAAACTAAATCCTTTAGATCGAATAATGGAGGCGAATTTATGATTTTTGATCCATATTGTGAGGAATGGGGAATTCAACAGGAATATAACGCATCGTAATATCGGAATCCAATACCGCATCGTAATAATCGGAACCCAATGGCATTGCTGATAGGAAAATTGCAACTTCAAGAAATGGCGCTCCTTATGATTCACGAACCCGGCTGAAAAATCAATTTTTGGGGTGAAGTTATTCTAAGTGTCAACTACATGTGGAATTGGTGGTTAACTTTGAGGGAATGCCCTACGAATTAAGGTATGGCCATCACATGCGGATGTGGTGGTGTCGTGCGACGATTTATTTTCAATCTCGAAAGAGGAAAGGGAAGTTTACATCTCAAAGTCGGTCTGGTTATTTCGTTTCTTATAGCTCCAAAGCGAGCCTTTATTGGATCTAGCTTCCTATTCGTAATATCATTGGGGAATCTCGCAATGTGGCCATGAGGATCTTTTATCAACAATTTTCCGATCAGCATAAAGGAATTCGAACACAGATTTTTATGAAAAGTATGACATCAACAATTTTACCGACATTGAGAGTTCGGATTCGGACATTGAGCTGGATCGGCCACCAATGTTAAGAGGGAAATTTTCTAAAAATTTGGAATTAGATAACATTGGAGGTAATTCCTGAAGCGAAAATTCCCAAATTTCTTCGGACACTCAGAAATCATCAGCTTCTATCATTGAAGAAGATTCGGAAAAAGAGACGGAATTTGAGCTACGACGAAGTATGAGGGAGAATAAGGGGAAGACGCCGGCCAGCCTTTCACGTGACCGTAAAGGGGGAAATGTTAAAAACTCACAGTATTACAATTCAACGGCTAAGGAGGAGGAGTTCCTCTTATAGCAATCACTATGTGAAAACCTGCGGGAAGATCCACAGTTGCACGCCAAAACTCGTATTGCAAATTAGATTCAAGAAGTATATGCATGTGCCTTGTTCCCAAATGTTGTTGTTGGTGGTGTCAAGTGGTGGTCTTTGCAAGCGAGACGCTTGCCCAAGTCAGCTGTACAGCATAATTAAGAAATTTGGGGTTCTTTTATATACCACGCAATTAGGAATGTACGAATTTTTGGCCAAAACTTTAAGTTCCTTTCTCTTGGCCCTGCTTGTAGAAAAGGTTCTTATCATTATACGATGCTAAATTTATGCATTTTCTTTTCATAACAGATACTACATCATATTTATCTGAAGGCTTCTCAAGCAATTCACCGCTGAATTATTCAGGAAACGCAACAATTAACGGCACGACTTTGCAACTTACCTCCGATATTCTTCAATTTGGACAAGCCTGGCCGTCTGGAGAAGCTCTTAAAGTGCTACGTGACATTGAAAACTCTAAATGCCAATCAGCATCTTTTGAAGTCCAGTTTTCTTTTACCAATCCAAGAATCGATGGTAGTGTCTAAGAAGGCGATGGACTCGCCTTTTTTGTACTGGCTTCCAATGTTAATCTGACCAAAATGGAGGGCTTTGCTGATTACTTTGGATTAGTTGATTATGGAGAAGATGTAGGAGTTCTTTCTGTCGTGTTCGACACGTATCTAAATACCGGCATTGACCCATTAAACATATTTGTGGGCATAAGGCAAAACCTTACTGATCTTTGTGTCAAATGTGCACAAACCGATATTCAATTGATCACGTCAATCGCAAGTATGTATGGGTGAAATATGACAGAGAACAAGAATTCTTGTCTGCACACTTGGCCTTAAGTCCAACAAAGCCTCTTATACATTGTCACTTTGCGATTAGTTGCGGCTATCCCGCGGTGACAAATGTAGCACTGTGACATGTTAGGATATTGTACTGAGCACTTACTTAGCGACGAGATACTCTCGTAGCTAAAGTAGCGACGACTAGCGACGAAAGTTGTCTCGTCGCTAGATATTTGAAGTGATGTAGAAGTTAGCGACGAAGTGGTTTTGTCGCTGGATATTTGAAGTGACGTAGAAATTAAGTGTTCATTTCGTTTCACGTATGTTTGAATAGTACTATAGAAGTGACGTGGAAATTGCTTGGTAGTTTCGGTTCACGTAAGTTCAAGTCGTACCGTGTGATTCAAGTTGGTTCGCGGTTGACTTTCCTAGTCGTACCGTGTTGTTCAAGTCGGTTCAACTTATTGGTCGTGCATTTAACCACGTTGATTCCTACGCGTTTCTAGTAGTGTACCTATATATATTAGTTGAGACTTCGTGGTAGATTTATCTTTTGGAGGCGTAGCTTGTTAAGGAGGCGTAGCTTGTTAAGGAGGCGTAGAAAGATCATAACTAAAAGGAAGGAAGAAAAGAAGTTGTATTTGCATTGTGCTTAATACATATTGAATGTTTTTGGAGGAACACCATTGTTGTGTGTGTATTTTATTAGATTTGTAATCTTACAATTGGTATCGGAGCGGGTTACTGGCAACACTTGCCGGTATGGCAGAGAAAGGGAAATCCCCGGCGGAACCTAGTGGAGGAGCTTGTGGGGGAGTTAGTGGAGGAGGAGTTACAGGAACACAATATGATGAGTATGACGAGTGGGGGGAGAAAAATGTGAAGATGGACGAAGGAACGTTTGAACGCTTTCAAGAGTTTCTCAAAACACAAGAAGATGATGGAGATGGAGGAGTAAGTGGAGACTCACGCAACTCTAAGAAAATAAAACAAAAGAAGGGGAAATCTAAACTTTATGAGGAAGAGGAGGAGAGCGAAGATGATGATTTTAAAGTGTTTATTAAAACCATCGTCTTCACGGGTTTCAACCATGCAATTTGGAAGAGATACATTCGAGGAGCATTCACACCAAAAAAACTTTGGGACATCGTTATCGGAGAAGAAACACGACCGGATCCTTCCGTGGATCCAGCCGGAGCACATAAGTGGGACAAGAAAGATATGGCGGCCTCCACCGCACTTATACAAAGTTGTGCTAGTTCTATGCATGAACACTTACTTACTCATGATAGGGCTTTTGATTGTTGGACCGCTTTGCAAAACGCGTTTGAAAATGGATTTGAGGCAAATGAAAATTATCTATTTGAGGAGTATATTGGGTTTAGAATAAAGGATAATGAGTCCATTGATGATGGAGTCAAAAGGTTTAATGTTATCATAGAACAACTTAACTCACTCAATAACTTCCCTACAGAAAAAGAGAGGTTGTTTGTTTTCATGAAGAGTCTTCCAAGCAAGTTTGCGGTAGCAAAGGAGGTCATCAAGGGGCGAGAGAAACCAACAATGGCATACGCTATCAATCACTTGAAAAGTACGGAGAAGGAGAAAGCAACACCGAAAGAGGAAAACAAGGGGTCATCCTACCAGAGTTATCAAGAGGAGGATGACGGAGGAGCTTACAACTTTAGGGGATCTAGGGGGAGAGGAGGTGGACATCGTGGACGAGGAGGCAGGTCACAGGGCACAGGGAGAGGCTCATATCAACGTGATACCTCTCAAATGACTTGTTACAATTGTAACGAGATTGGGCATGGCTCTTTTGAATGCCCAGATAAAAGTAAACAGTGTAACGTTTGTCATAAATGGGGACACACTGGTCGCGGTTGTTATCAAAACAAGGGAAACAATCGCGGAGGGGGACAATTTAGAGGCGGAGGAAGTGGAGGAAGTGGAAGTAGCTCATCAGGTAGAGGGGATTTTGTTGGGGATGGGCCAATGGGACTGGATCAAGAATTTTTTGTTGCACTTATCAAGGAATCACAGGAAAAGGAGGATATTCTATTTCACACACGAGGCAAGGAGAGTAAGTGAAAATTTAACAGTTGGATCATAGATTCAGGTGCCACACATCACATGTGTTCAGATCCAGGACTATTCAGTGACATTAGAAAACTCACTATACCAAAATCCATCATAGTGGCTAATGGTTCAATGATGGTCATCGATACAGTGGGAATAGTACGGTTGGATCTACCAACACAAGATAGGGAAGGGAAAATTAGAGTCAATAAAGTACGCTTTAACAATGTGCTTTATAATCCAGGGGGGTGCATTAATCTCTTAAGTGTCCCACAGCTTCAAAAGAAAGGAGGAAGAGCCACATGCTTGGAAAGAGGTAGAATTATTTTGAGTGGTAAAACAGGGCCATTTGCAGAAGGCATTGTGACTGAAAATATGCAAAGTAGGCTGATTTGGAGAAAACCAGAAAATAGGACGGCAGATGAGGAAGGTCATCTCCATTCGGCAAAGTCAACAAGGAGGACATGACGTTGTGGCACCATCGTATGTGTCACACTTCAAAGAGTAACATTAATGAGATGATTCGTCATGGGGCGGTTTTAGGGCTAGATGTGGCAATAGCAGAGAAAGTCATTGGATGTGTTGGATGCACAAAAGGAAAACATAAAAGGGAGCCTCATCTGGTGAAAGATCTTCAATTCAAAGCAAATGCCCCTCTAGATCTAGTCCATGTAGATCTTTGTGGGGACACACATCTAGAAACCATTGGAAAAAATAAGTACATTATGGTGATAGTTGATGATTTCAGCAGAAAGACATGGGTAAATCTTTTAAAAGCTAAGTCAGCCGCTCTTGAAACATTTAAGGACTTTGTGGTCATGGCTGTGAGGGAAAGTGGGAGGCAGGTAAAGGCGGTACGCTCAGACCGAGGAGGTGAATTTCTTGCTTTCGCCGATTACTGTAAAGAGACGGGGATTAAGCAGCAGTTCACGGCTCTATATTCCCCACAATCGAATGGAATTGCAGAGAGGAAGAATCGGACATTGCAAGAAATGGTACGAGCCATGCTCCATACGACGAAACTCACGCATCGTCTTTGGGGAGAAGCAATCACGGCAGCTAACTATGTTACCAACAGGAGAATAAACTCCGCTTGGGGTAACAAAACACCGGAGGAACTTTGGAGTGGACAAACACCTACGGTAAAACACTTAAGGATTTGGGATGTGAGGCTATGGGATACATAGAGGAAAGAAATCGGGAGGGAAAGTTTGCTGCACGGTCATGGGAAGGATATTTTGTGGGATATAGTGAGAACTCAATGCAGTATAGGATTTACAACCCAGTCACTAGAAGGGTTAAAGAGTCTAGAAATGTAGAGTTTAATGAGAACTTGGAATGGATGGTGAAGGTAGCTAATGAGTCCAAACGAGCTCAAGATTATGAGGAGGAAAGTCATTATGAGAAGTTCACTGGAGAGGAGGAGGAAGAGGACGAAGTTTTGTCACAGGTAGGGACGAACAAAAAAGTGCGATTTTTAGAGAAACCTTTAGAGAAAGTTTCGACACCTAAGCTTAGCGGCACCAAATCACAAGGAGACAAGGTCACCAGAGAATCATCCACAGGCATTGACAACGTAACATCAGAAGAGACACCCCTAGAGAAGGAGGATGAGGACAAGATTGAGAACAGTGATTCAGATAAAGAATTTGCAGATGACGTACGGAGAAGTAAAAGATCCACTAAAGGGAAGGCACCGGAACGATTTTAACCTGGACAGTCATATAAAAAGCTAACCAGCTACCAGAGGGCAATTTCCGAAATTAGAGAAGGAAGGGTGGAATCCTTTCTCTTATGAAAGGCAATTACCGAAAATCGTCCGGCGGATCCTCAATCATACCAAGAGGCTCGAGACTCGGACGAATGGGAGGAGAAGTGGAAACCGACGTTTATCAAAGAATTTAAGTCTGTAAAATCGAATGGGTGTTTTGAAGAGGTAGATTTACCGGTTGGTAAGAAGGCGATTGACTCAAAGTGGGTTTTTAAGACAAAGACGGGAGCTTCGGGAGAAATTCTTAAGTATAAGGCGCGGTTAGTATGTAAAGGCTTTCAGCAGAAGGAGGGTATTGATTATTCTGAGACTTTTGCTCCTGTGGTTAAGTTTGATTCTTTGCGAGCAATTATTGCAATGGCGGCGGCGGAAGGAATGCATATCCAACAGATGGATGTAGAGACAGCTTTCTGAAATGGAGAATTAGAAGAGGAGGTGTATATGAAAATTCCAGAAGGAGTTCCTAGAAAGAATGAAAAAGTATGGAGGTTGTGGAAGGCTTTGTATGGTTTGAAGCAGGAACCAAGAACATGGAACCATAAGCTTCACAAGGTCTTACTAATTTTGGGATTTAGGAGGCTTATTGCAGATTGTAGAGTGTATATTCGGGGAGAAGGTAGGGATATGGTAATTTTTAGTGTTTACGTAGATGATTTCATTTCTATCTCTCACAACTTGGATTTACTTGGAGAATTAAAGATTGAATTTCGGAAGTATTTTAAAATCACAAACTTAGGAGATGCACAATACATTCTGGGAGTTCAGATTCAGAGAAGGAGGACCGGAGATATTAAGTTAAGCTAGGAACAATATGCAAAAGAGGTACTTTAAAGATTTGGGTTTTTCGATTGTAAGCCACTTGGAACTCCCGTTGATCCTCGTGATAAGCTTTCTAATTTTGTTAAAAGTCCCGACATTGATGCCCCGTATAGGGAGGCGGTCGGAAGCTTAATGTATTTGAGTGTCGGTACTAGGCCAGACATTAGTGCCGCAGTGAGCGTGGTTAGTCGGTATTGTAGCAATCCGAAAAAAATACATTGAGAGGCAGTGAAGAGAATCTTTAAATATTTGGCTGGAACACTTAGTCTTGGAATTGTTTATAAGAAGGGTGAGGGCTTGAGTTGTTATGAATATTGTGATGCCGACTATGGAGGAGACCATGATACAGGAAGGTCTACGTCAGGATATGTATTTTTACTTGCAGGAGGAGCGATCTCGTGGAATTCCCGTTTGCAACCTAATGTGGCACTTTCATCAATGGAGGAGGAGTATATGGCAGCGTGTCATGCTGCGAAGAATGCTGTGTGGATTAAAGAATTTCTATCGGAGGTTGGAGTGGAAAAAGAATGCATGCAAATATTAAGTGATAATATGTCTTCCATTGCATTTAGTAAAAATCCTATTTTGCATAAGCGCACTAAACACATTAAAATTCAGTGGCATTTTGTTCGAGATTTGGTTGCGGAAAAAGAAGTTGAATTTTCGTTTGTTCCTACAGAAGAACAAGCTGCTGATATGTTAACCAAAGCAGCATTGAAGGAAGTCTATGAAATGGGAAAGAAGTTAGTGGGCATGGAGTAAGAGGGGGCTTTAAGTGTCTCAGTAAGAGGGGGAATGTTAGGATATTGTACTGAGCACTTACTTAGCGACGAGATACTCTCGTAGCTAAAGTAGCGACGACTAGCGACGAAAGTTGTCTCGTCGCTAGATATTTGAAGTGACGTAGAAGTTAGCGACGAAGTAGTTTCGTCGCTGGATATTTGAAGTGACGTAGAAATTAAGTGTTCATTTCGTTTCACGTATGTTTGAATAGTACTATAGAAGTGACGTGGAAATTGCTTGGTAGTTTCGGTTCACGTAAGTTCAAGTCGTACCGTGTGATTCAAGTTGGTTCGCGGTTGACTTTCCTAGTCGTACCGTGTTGTTCAAGTCGGTTCAACTTATTGGTCGTGCATTTAACCACGTTGATTCCTACGCGTTTCTAGTCGTGTACCTATATATATTAGTTGAGACTTCGTGGTAGATTTATCTTTTGGAGGCGTAGCTTGTTAAGGAGGCGTAGCTTGTTAAGGAGGCGTAGAAAGATCAGAAGTAAAAGGAAGGAAGAAAAGAAGTTGTATTTGCATTGTGCTTAATACATATTGAATGTTTTTGGAGGAATACCATTGTTGTGTGTGTATTTTATTAGATTTGTAATCTTACATGACGGCAACATATTTTGGAGTATCTGCCAGAACAGACGGGCTTGCTTGTTATCATAAAATTCACACGTGGAGCAAGATCATTAACCTTCCAGGTACATATACACGTCCTTATTTAGATGATATGCTAACGAATATTGGAATGCCTCGTGAAAATGTGAACCCCATGAATCCAAAAATTAACTAGTTTTGAGAGTTTACGTCTTGTTTTGTAAGTTGTAATGATGCATCTTATGATCCTCCGTATATCAGAAGGCTTCTAGTGATCCCTCTGTAGATAATTTTTCATGTAAGGACAATTTCAGCTCGGAGCACACTTTATCCACACTAATTTCGCCTTCTTCTGTCAGTATTTCTGTGCCTTCAATCTGTATATGGCATTACCCGAATACGACAAGGAGAAATTTTTTCCTTTCGCACTTCCAGTTCTCCTATGAGTTTCAATGCTTCCACTTTCATCCTTGGCTATGATTCTCCTTACAATGAAATTAACACACTTCAAATGATTTTAATTCAAAATCTCGTGTTTTACTTGTATTGATTGATGTCCCATCACCCTCTCCTTCTCCCCCTCCCCCAACCCTCTCCCCAAAGCCCCCCCCAACCTCCCTCGGAAATTCCCCCACAAATCCTCCCCCAAACCCTTCTCAAGGCGTTCCTTTGTATCATGTCCAAAACCTTCCTCCTCACCCCTCTCCAACGTGTTAGGATTACAATGTGGAATTTTGGTTCAGTTTAAGTGTGGGTCAGTTTTTGGTCGCGCGTCACGTTGCGCATTATGTTTCGTTTCATTAGTACTTTTAGTTTTGTTTGATTAAGTGTGAACGGTCTGGTCCATTTTGTTTGTCTACGGAACTTCTAGTACTTTCGGTTAGTGCGTAGTACTCCTAGCAGTTTCATTTCACGTAGGTTAAGTTGTACTTTAGGTATTGTACTTCTAGATGTTTCGTTTCGTGTAGTTTAGGTTTTTGCGTCTTAGGGTGGACTTCCATTAGCGAAAAAGTGAGGTTTTTTACCGACGGCCGTACTGTTTCGTACAAGTTCGTACAGATTTTTTTTTTTCAACGAAAACAACATTACTGAAAATTGTCCAAGGTTGTAGGCGTAATTTAAGACCGTCGGATTCAATTGCACTTTTTATCCGTGACGCCATGTCACCAACCCTACAGTTTTCGAAGATCGTGCAGAGTGAGGACAGTTCTCGAATACAGAACGTGTAAAAATAGGCCGCGTGGAAAAGGTAAAAAGAATCCACGATGAGCGCGCGCGTATGTGCGTACACGTCGCAAGGGCCATGTGCCTTCCGCCAGGGTTGCTGCGAATCCGCCGAAATTATCCCCTCACGCTCCCACCATCAAAGTTTGGTGCCGCCTTTTTGTCGTTGCGTCTTGAAATTTTGGGTAGTACATTTAATGCCCTCTGTACGAATCATTAATTACTTCCGCTGGTACAGATATTATCTCCGATGGTACAAATATCACCTCCGTTCGTACAGATATTGCGTTTTGACATTGCATTCAAAGATTCTTTAAAGATTTTAAGTATTGCATGTTAACCTACGTGTTACCAACCAGAATGAGCCACGCAGGTTTACAGACACGATTTAATGGAAGGCATGCCCTTCAGTAAAATCTTCCGTACAATTACTGGGACGCCTAATAGAAGTCCACCCTTACTCTATTTTGCGTCCTAGTACATGTGACGCTTCTGGGATTAGATTTCTAGATGTAATCTGGCGACTGAGTTAAAATGCCAGCTAGTGAGGAGTTAGGTCTAACCTAAGGAGAAATCAATGTAGAGTTAATGTATGAGAATTAATGTGAGTTTCCTCTTCCGAATATGTGATGTCTCTATCTATGTTCATGAGGATTTAATATATGTGAGCTCGTTGATATTTGATGTGAGTTAAATTCGCTTCCGCATTGTAATTTGTCAATTTTCTGCGCATTCCAATTTTGTATTCGATCTTTTCATTTGGTATCGGAGCAGGTTAGCTCCATATTGAGGATCTAGTGAGTTAGGCATGGATGAACCTAAAGACAAGGAAAGTTATGACATTCGGTTAGATAGACACACTTATATGGAGTGGTAGAAATTTATGAAGGAAAAAGGATAAAAAGGTGAAAAAGGAAAATGTTTCAGTGAAAGAGGAATCGGAGGGCAGCTCTTGATCTAGTTCTAGTAGCAGCTCAGATAATTCAGATGATGATGGAAAATATAAGAAAAAGAAAAAGAAAAAGATAGAAGAGGATTTTGATTTTGATAGTGAGTTGGAAGGAGAAGAAGATTTTCGAATGGGAGGCAAGCCGGTTATCTTTGACGGATCTAACTACGCTATTTGGAAGAAGAACATAAGGGCGGGTCTCATTTTGAAGAAGTTATTGAAGATCGTCAACGGCAAGGAGAAAATGCCAAAAGATCCCAAAGCGCAAAATTTGTGGAGATTGAAAGATTTGGCGGCCATGAATGGATTGATCCAAAGTTGTACCGGATCGGTCCATGATTATTTTCTTATTCATGATATTGCACATAAATGTTGGCAAGCGTTAGAAAATCATTTTGAGAAAGGAGTCAAAGATAAGGCAAATTATGTGTTTAAGGATTTCATTAAATTCAAGTTTAAGCATAATGAGTCAATTGATGATGGTGTCAAAAGATTTCATATTTTGTTGGAGCAATTGAGTAGTCTTGGTAAAGTTGTACCCGAAAATGAAAAATTACAAGTGTTTTTAGAGGGATTAACCGAAAGATATTCTACGTCTAGTGAAATAATTCAATCTAAAAGAAAGGCTACACTTGAGTGTGCAGTGAATTATTTAAAGTCCATTGAAAAGTCTAGAGATAGTGTAGCTAGAGGTTTTGAAAGTAGTGGAATCCATAATGTAAATACCTCGGATTCCCCGGATCTTAATTTGTTCCGAGGAAGAGGGGGTATTAGAGGAAATTTTAGAGGAAGAGGTAGAGGAAGAAGTCAAAATGTTGGATTTAGTAGATGTCAATTCAATAAATCTAACACCACTAACGTGACTTGTTTCAACTGTGATAAGATTGGACATTTTGCAGCCGAGTGCCCGGATAAGGAAAAGAGATGCAATATTTGCCATAAGTGGGGACATTTGAGCTCTCATTGTTTCCAACGAGAAGGCAAAAATTCTTACTTTTATAACGATCGAAGAAATGGAAGAGGACGTGGCCGAGGACGCGGACGCGGTCGTGGTCAATTAAGAGGATCCGGTTATCAAGGAAGCTTTACAAAAATTTGAAAAAGACATTGAGGAGCAATATTACAATTTGACTATTTTATTGGACGAGAAAACCGGAGCAATTTTGAATTCGGCTTCTAATAATCATTGTGTAAAATATTGGATTATTGATACCGACGGAACACATCATGTGTGTACAGATTTAAGTTTATTTTCGGATACAAGGAAGCTTACGGTTCCAAGGAATGTCACTGTTGCGAGTGAACATGTGATTCCGGTGGACATGGTTGGAACGGTCCGAATTGATTTACCTATGAGAGATAAATTTGGAAATGTTAGAGTGCATAAATCTAAGTTGAATGATGCTTTGTTTATTCCTAATGGAGTGGTGAATTTGGTTAGTGTTCCTCAAATTGAAAAGGCCGTAGGTAGAGTCATTTCTTTGGAGGATTTTATAATCATGATTAAAAGTAAGGAAGGAATCCAAACTGGGGAAGGATTTGTGTCGGATAATTTGGTTAGTAAGCTGATTTGGAAACGACTGGTTAAAGAAGAACCTTCTATACTTTCTGTGGAGACAGAGAAAGGCGACCTTAGCATTTGGCATCATCGGTTATGCCACACTTCGGAGGGAAACATTAAAAGGATGATAAAGAATTCTTCGGTGAGAGGTTTGGAATTGGCGACTGGAAAAAAGCTGAATGGATGTAATGGTTGTAGCAAAGGGAAGCAAATGAGAAAACCCCATCCTGTCAAAAATGTACAATTTCGAGCGAGTCAACCTTTGGAACTTATTCATGTAGATTAACATGGACCTATTAAGCCGAGGAGTCTTGGGGGAAATAGATATATTTTTGTGATTGTTGATGATTTTTCCCGAAAGTGTTGGGTGTATCTTTTGAAAAGGAGATTCGAGGCTTTCGATTATTTTAAAATGTTTGTTGTGATGTCTGAAAGGGAAACGCACAGGCAATTGAAAGCCATGAGGTTGGATAATGGTGGAGAATTTATCGCATTTAAGGAGTTTTGTGAGGAGCGAGGAATCAAGCAACAATTTACTGCCACTTATTCACCCGAATCTAATGGAGTGGCCGATATAAAAAAACAGGACGTTGCAAGAAATGGTGCGTGCAATGCTTCATAGCACGAAGCACAATGTTTTGCTTTGGGGAGAAGCAATTGTAACAGCAACCTATGTGTGTAATCGAAGATTAACTTCGATTTCTGGCCAAAAGACGCCTCAAGAACTTTGGAGTGGACGTGTTCCGTCCGTACGACATTTAAGAATTTGGGAATGTCAAGCAACCGTATAAATTGACCGAAACAAACGCACCTGCAAGTTTAGTCCACGAAGTTGGAGTGGATTTTTTGTTGGATATAGTGCGAATTTGAATCACTATCGAATCTTCAATCCTGTGACGCGAAACGTAGTGGAGTCACGGAAGGTTGACTTCCACGAAAATTTAAAGGCGGCCATAGAATATTCGAACGGCAAGGAGCAAAGCTTAGATTTTGAAGAAGAAAACAGTTTGGAGGAGTTCGAAGTGGCAAATTGGATTTTGAAGAAGAAAACAGTTTGGAGGAGTTCGTAGTGGCAAATTCGTCGGATGAGGAAGACGATCACTATGAGACTCCAAAACGGAAACCGAAATTTGGTAAAGTTTCAAATTCAGACAATTTTGATTTGATATCCAATTTGAGTGATGATAAGTTTGAGAGTTCAAAGTTATCTTTGAAAAGTCAAATTAGTGAAAAGAGTCTGCGATCAATTTCTGAGAAGAGTGAAAATAATGTAACGGAATAAGAAGTGGTTGTTAGGAGGAGTTATCGAGAGAATTAAGGGAAAAGCACCTGAGAGATTAATTCTTCAAATAAAGCTAGTGATAAATCTGAGAGATTAATTCTTCAAATAAAGCTAGTGATAAATCTCATATTTCACTTCAGAGGCTAAGTTAAATGAATTCTTTTTATAGCAATCACTGCAAGAGAGTGTAAGTGGTTACCCAAAATCTTATACGGAAGCTAAATTATGATTGGGAGTCTAAGTGGAAAGATGCATTTGACAAGGAATACAAATCTATTGTTGAGAATGAGACTTTTGAGGAAGTATAATTGCCCGAGGGAAAGAAGGCCATAGATTCTAAGTGGGTATTTATAACAAAAACTGGTGCTTTTGGTGAATTAATTAAGTATAAAGCAAGATTAGTTTGTAAGGGATTTTAGCAAAAAGAGGGAGTGGATTATACGGAGACCTATGCTCCTGTGGTCAAATTTGATTTTTTGAGGATGATCATCGCATTGGAGACAGCATGGAAGAAGCACATCCATCAAATAGACGTGGAGACCGCCTTCCTCAATGGAGATCTCGAAGAAGAGGTTTACATGAAGATTCCGGAAGGAGTACCATCCAAACCTGGTTTAGTGTGGATATTAAAGAAATCCTTGTATGGGTTAAAGCAAGCACCAAGGACATGGTATTTACGCTTACATAAGGTTTTCATTGATTTTGGATTTGTAAGAACAATTTCAGATTCTCGTGTATATGTGAAAGAAAATGGAATGGAGTGGATCTAATTATTTTTAGTGTCTATATGGATGATTTCATTATGGTGTCAGATAGTTTTAGAGAAAATTAAGGAATTAAAGTCATAATTGAATAAGCACTTTAAGGGGACCGATTTAGGTGAAGCAAAATATTTATTGGGCATCGAGGTGATTAGGAGTAAATCCGGATGTATTAAATTCATTCAATAACAATATTTTAAAGAAGTTCTTACTCGGTTTTTTTTGTTTGGTTCTAAGCCTTTTAGCACACCTCTTGACCCGAAATTACAGCTTAGAAAGTTTGATGATGAGGAAATTGTTAATGTCCCTTATAAAGAGGAAATTAGATGCCTAATGTATTTGATGTAGTGACAAGACCAGATATTTCTGCAGCTGTTTCAATTGTAAATGTGATATTTCAATTGTAAATGGGTACAGTCAAGCTCCAAAAAAGCAACATTGGGAATCAGTCAAGCGGATTTTCATGTATTTGGAAGGAACATTGGACATTGGATTGGTTTATCGAAGTGGAGACGATTTGGATTGCTTCAGATATTGCGATGCTGACAGGGGAGGAGACTCTGACACGGGAAAGTCTGCCTCTGGTTATGCTTTCGTATTAAGTGGAGCGGCAATCTCATGGAGCTCCAAGTTACAACCTACGATGGCGTTAAGTTTAACTAAAGCGGAGTACATAGCGGCTTGTCATGCAGCGAAAGCTTCAATTTGGATTAAAGACGTGTAGAGTGAATTGGGAAGTTTTGTGAAGTGCATGAGGATTTAGAGTGAATTGGGAAGTTTTGTGAAGTGCATGAGGATTTATTCAGACAGTATAAGTAGTATAGCTTAAGTGAAGCATCCGGTGTTTCATAAAAGGACCAAACATATTAGAATTCAGTGGCACTTTGTAAGATTTGGTGAAGGATAAAGAGTTAGAATTTACATTAGTTCCTACTTTGTAGGAGGCAGCAGATATGTTAACTAAAGTTGCAATGCATGATGTCTTTGTTAGAGGGAGACCTAAGTTAGGATTACTTTGAGTCTGGTCAGTAGTTAGTATAAATCCTCACATTGAGAGGGGGAATGCTAGGATTATAATGTGGGATTTTTGTCAATGTTGGATCGTTTTTAGTGTGGGTCTCTTTGTCGCCTGTCACGTCGCGCATTTTGTTTCGTTTCATTTGTACTTTTGGTTGCGTTTGATTAAATGTGAACGGTTTGGTCTATTTAGTTTGTGTACGGGACTTCTAATACTTTCGGTTCGTACATAGTACTTCTAGCAGTTTCGTTTCGTGTAGGTTACGTTTTACTTTAACTACTGTACTGAACCTTGCGATTTTCGCGCTACGAACAAAGTGTGGAACTTTTACTCTCGACGTCCACACTCGTTTCGTTTTACGGCGTGCCGCGCCGCACGGACGTCATGTGTATAAAAATATTTAGGGTTTTTTTCTCATTCGTGTTTTTTTTATTAAAAAAAAACACAATCAATAACCCTATGACCCTAAAATCGCAAGGTACCTGGGCAGTACTTTGCGAAGTGTGGGAGTAACTCGTGTTTTGAACCTGTGTCTTTATGTCCACACAAACCACACCGCGGGCCAAAATGTGAGAAACCTAGTCTGTACTTCTATACGTTTGGTTTCGAGTAGTTTCAATTTGCGTCGTACTCTATTTTGCATCCAAGTACATGCGACGCTTGTAGAATTATGGTATGTCCCCATGTGCATAAGTAAGGGTTTTTTTCTGTCGTTTTCTTGTAAAAATTATCGCCGTACTGCCGAAGTTCTAACCGTACGAAGGAATCGCAAATTTGTAGAGTACAATTTGCGTCATCCTCGAACTTAGGATGTACGAAAATTTGTCGTCTTGTGTTTTTCGACTGACTTCGACAACAAAAAACGTCATCTTCAACCTTATTTTTAAAACACATGCGCGATGTGTTTTAAAACTAGGGATTTGATATAAACAAATAGGAACACATATTCGCACGTGCCGTAATTTTCGAAAATTTTCACACGATTTCCAAAGACAATCGAAAGTACGCAAGTCACTATGTTTTGTCTGTTTGCATTCAATACGTCAAAGAAAAATACACAATTTGTTTTGTTTTGTCCGTTTTTGTCCAGTACGGATGTTTTTTTTGTAAGGGTCTTGAAATTCCGATGCCATTTCATGTGGAGCGGATAGGAGACGCAAAGGCAAAGCGCCTCGTCTTCAACCATGAAACTACACAGGCTGGAATACGATACGTCTACAATGTCACGGTAAGATATGCGACGTCACAAGCAATTCCAAAAAATGACGTCTGACAACACAAATTGTAGACGTTGACAATCGTCACAGGTATTGTCGACGTATACAATCGTCACAAACAAAAATTACGATTACGTTCTTACACATAGGGACACTTGAAAAACGGGTCCGCCGGATCCGCGCTAAAATACAAAGTAAGTTCGTTAAGTTACAAGTACATGGGGACATGTCGTTAGATTTCTAGATGTAATCTGGCGACTAAGTTAAAATGCCAGCTAGTGAGGGATTGGTTACCATTAAGGAACAACTAAGGAGAAATTGATGTAGAAGTAATGTATGAGAATTAATATGAGTTTCCTCTTCTTAATTATGTAATGTCTCTATCTAATGTTCATGAGAAATCAATGTTTCTAATGTGAGCAAGTTGATGTTTATTGTGCATGACAGTACCACCGTGAATGGCATCCATCACATCCCGCGTGGGTCGTCGAAAAACACCAGAAAATGAATGACCATTACATATGTACAGTATTTGTGACCACAATCGGAGGACAAAGCATATGTAATGCAAGAAATAATAAATGAATCAGCCAGGAAAGAAACAAATTATTCAAAACACATGGACTTAGCAAGGAAAAAAAAAGACAAAATAAGATCAGGTAATAAGGATGGAATTTGCGACAATACCCTATATGCTCTGAAGTCTTTTAATATTCCCTACAGGAGTCCAACCAGCGGACCAGAAACCTTCCCTAACCGGTTGAAGGAGCCGAGATAGCCGGTATTCCCACAAAGCCGGACAGGATTGGAACTAGACCGCCAAGTCAGCTTTGACAGTAAGAAAACACCAAATCCGCACACCACAATTCGTGCACCACGACAAGTAGAACACAGTCTGGAGGGAAACCTTGCAGGTTGGCTTGCGCCGGTAGATTAGGTTAGGTCTTAATACAAAGAAAACGAGAAGCTCACAGACAATTACTAGCATGAAACTATGGGTCTAAAGAAGGAAAAACCTTTACTCAAAAACTAGCCTGTCACTAAATATTTAGGTGAAACCCTAACAGTAGAGTTCGACAAATCCCGAGAAAAATGCTTGTCAGTGAACGACAACCTTCCAATGTTGATTTCCCGTACTTAATTTGCAAAAGTTACCATCTCGCCGATTGGCATTTATCCTATGTTTTCACTAATCTGTACGGCTACCCTAATTCCTACATGTTTCTCAGCAGGCAGGTTTCTATGTAAAAACGCTGCCAGTTTCAAGAGACGACTGCTGCGTGGCTGCCTCAGACTGCCTTACACCTACACCTCGAGGATGAAAACCCTCCGTAAGCTAAGCAAAAATGATGCATGAACCTCTAAGGGTTCATGACTTCTGACACCTGTCAGGAGGTTTGTAGCTGTTTGAATTCCTGACATCTGATGCCGTACCGTGGTCCAGTTCCAAGCTGATTTCACATTGTGTTCTCGTAGTTCCATACGAGAGTATATTTCGACCTTTGTCCCGTACGAATCTCTAGTTGTACTCTCGGGTATGTACCTGTCACGTCACCGAAACTTCAATTAGTACACGATATAATCACAATACCCGCTGACGTCTTACGATATGATAGCTGTCGTGCATGACAGTACCACCGTGAATGGCATGCATCACATCCCGCGTGGGTCGTCGAAAAACACCAGAAAATGAATGACCATTACATATGTATAATAATTGTGACCACAATCAGAGGACAAAGCATATATACTGCAAGAAATAATAAATGAATCTCCCTGGAAAGAAACAAATTATTCCGAACACATGGACTTAGTAAGGAAAAGAAAAGAAAAAACAAGATCAGGTAAGTAAGGATGGAATTCCCCCCCCCCCAGCTCCTTAGCCTGCGGGGGAGCTGGTAAGGACAGCCGGTAGGTCGTGACACCCGTGGCAAAACCACTGTCCAGCCGGGATAGTGTGCAGAGGTGGAACCAAACACTCCATATGGAATCCCAGATTGCAATAGTCACAAAGGAGCATTGTTGCTTCTCCATCAGATCGCCGGCATAACTGGCACTCAGTGGCCTCGCTAATCGCCATCCGCCACGGGACCATGCTGTGGGAGAGATCGGGTAGATAGCATGGGGCACAATTTTTTGAATGCTCCCGCAAAGTTCGCGTGTTGGCCCCTTGTAGGCTCAATAATCCATTCGGGTCGATTTTTGTTATCCTCAAGATATGAGCTGAAACATCCGTGTTGAGTCTATCAAAAGTTTGCCATCGCAAATAAACGTAATCCCCCACCCGCAAAGGTTTTTGTTGTGGACGGTAACTGGCTTTGCGAGTTGTTGCAAACCGTAAGGAGTCCTGTTGTTGGGCAATCGACAAATTTTCAAAAGCCATGGGCATTTCTCTAGCTAAAAGCAACGCTCGATTAGTTAGTTCTTCCAAAAACAGAGAATTAGACATAAAAGGTAGAGCTAAGCTCGCGGCTTTCTGTAAATTCCTACCTACTAGTGGTTTTCAACCAAACAACACATAATAGGGGCTGAAATTTGCCAGACTGGCCTGTAGAGACATGCGATAACCCATGACAATATATCCCAATGATTCATCCCACACTATAATCTATTTTTCTAAGCAATGTTTACACAAAGCACCCTTAAAGGTTTGTACAGCTCTCTCTGCCAAACCATGTGCTTGAGGATGATCTCGGCTCGTCCGCCGGTGATCGATTAACGCCTCATCCTGCATCTCTTGAAATTCATGATCTCGGCTCGTACGCCGGTGATCGATTAACGCCTTGTCCAGCATCTCTTGAAATTTGCCACGGAACTCGGTTCCTTGGTGCGTAAGTACTTCAGTGGGGGCTCCATACCGGAGGAGCACGTGCTCCGTAAAAGCTGCCGTGGTAAGTTTGGCAGTCTTCTGCGAGGGTGCCACGACTTCCACCTATTTATTCAAATTCTCGATCATTACCATGATGTATTGTTTGCCCTTTCGAGAAATGGGAACGGGACTTCGAAGATCACACTACCACCTGTAAAAGAGACCTCGAATAGGCAAGGGCTGAAGGGAGGTTTGTCGGTTAGAAAATGAAGTTTGTAGCCGGTCACATGTGTTGCATTCTTGCAACACAGCCGTCACATCAGCCTGCATGGCGGACCACCAATAATGTGCCTGTACCGAACTCAAGGTCTGTTTTGTGCCATAGTGTCGAAGGTCAGTATGAATTTGGTTGATAAGTGAAAGTCGTTTCGTCGGTCCTGGGACATGCCGATGACTTCCATCTAAGAGAAGACGAATAAAAGAGCCCTCCATCCATAAGTAACTTAAGGCTTTCTTACGGACACGCTCGTCTTCCATTGGTAGGGTGCCCGCCCGAAAAGACTGTGTAGAGAGAAAAAGAATCAAAGCATTGTCCCGCCATGGATCGTGTTCGGTTTTGTGGTTTGTCGGTGCTGCATAACTATAAATCACATGTGCTCCGGCTGAGGAGGAAACTGATTCGTCATCAAAATCTTGTCGTACACCGTTATCATTGGAGTGGGGCAAAGGGTTCATTGAGAGGCCGTCGACATTCAAACTGAGGAGCCTGAGTCGATGGATTATTTCCATGTCATATTCCTGTAAAATAAGAGCCCAACGGGCTAATTTGCCGGATAGCTTGTCATTGGTCATGAGCCAATGCAATGGTTGATGGTCAGTAAGAAAGGTAAAAGGCTTGCCGTAGAGATGGTGTCGGAAATGCACAATACCCCCAACTGTGGCAAGGCACTCCCCCTCATAACTAGTGTAATTTGACTCGGCCTGATTGTTGCTCCGACTGGCATAAGCCACCACATATTCCTCACCGGTGAGTTCACGCTGAGTTAGGATGGATGCAATACCGGGCTTACCAAAGTCCGTCTGTAGGCAAAACGGTAATTTATGATTTGGGGGACGGAGGATGGGAGCGGTGGACAGTGCGTCCTTTAATCCTTGAAATGCCTTGATCAGAGAGGGTCCCCACGTGAACGGAACTGATTTCTTCAATAGTTCATTTAATGGGGATGCAACTGTGCTGAAACTGGCGACAAACCGCTGATAATAATTGGCTAACCCTAGAAATGCACGCAGGCTAGTCAAATCAGTTGGAGCCAGTAGTTTACTAATTTCTTCCACTTTGACTTCTAGCGGGGTAATTCCCTTGGACGAGATAAAGTGCCCAAGGTATGGGACCCCTTTGGCCCTAAAGGTACATTTGGCAGAATGAAAATTAAGTCCTACCTTTTTTAATTCCTTCAACACCCACTCTATATGTATTGCATGTTCCTCTATTGAGGTCAAAGCGATGATTAGATCGTCGATATAGCAACGGGCAAACTTACATCCCCTGAAGACTGAGTCCATGACTTTTTGAAATACTGCCAGTGCATTTTTCAGTCCAAAGGGCATAACCGCCCATTCCCAACGTTTGTCACTACCCCAAAATGCAGTTTTGTGTCGATCTTTTTCTTCTATTTCGATTTGATTAAATCCCTGTTGTAGATCTAGGATGCTAAAATATTTAGCACCTCCAACATGATCAAAAATGTCATCGGCCAACGACATTGGATGTCTGTCCTGGATTGTACGTGAATTCATTTCTCGATAGTCCCCACACATGCGACGTTCTGTAAAATTCCCCTCCGCGTCTTTCTTAAGAGGCATGACAGTGGGAGACGCAAAGGTGGAGTCAGACCTATAAATTAGGCCTGCCTCTTCTAACTCTGCGCATCGTTTGTCTACGGATTCCCATTCAGTTTTTGATAGACGATGCTTGGGCTTAAATATAGGTCTGTCATCTTCCAGGTCAATAGACATTTTGTGAGTAGTGAGTCGACCTAAGTCTTTCATGGAGAAAGCAAATGCGTCTACGTTTCGGTTTATGACTTTATCTAAAAGTTCGTGTTCAGTTTCTGTTAGTCCAGTTCCGAATTTCCATGTCGGTTTTTCAGGCGTGTTAATGGTATTGGCTTCCATGGCTTGTGCAAAGGCTAGCTGTTCATCTGCTATCAAGGAGTGACCCAACTCATACTCGACAGGAAGTTGATACAAACAATGTACTGCGTGATGCCTACTTCTAGATGGAAATGCAGCTGTCCAGTGTGGTGATGCCCGTACCAGAACATGAGATCTAGCGGCCGTGTATGCTGGGAGAGACCAACTCATGTGACTAGGCTTTAAAAAGTCATAAATAGTGTGATCTATGTCAAACTTAGCAGGGAAAGGAAAAAGAGCGAGCTGAAATGTTGTACCCCGAAGAGAAGGTGAGGATTTGGAAGCTGTATGTTTAAATGGTGTAAATGGTGTATGCCCCCCCCCAGCTGATTGAGACGGATGGTTCTATGCGTATCGACCGGCTGCGAACCCCATGCCTAAGACAAATGATAGTGATTGGGGATCCATGACACTACCAAGTAAGGTGCAACGCTGCCTCTCGGTGAGTCCCGGAGCAGCAGTACTGCCTGAGATGAAATGTAAAAGATGTTCTCGTTCTGCGGCAGTAGGTTCTTCTAAGCTGCCTGTATGAGTATTCTAAAGCATGCCCGGCCCATTATGCGAGTATGCGTGAGAGTGTGGATATGCAACTAGTGTAGGCAGTGCACGTAGTGGTTGGTCCAGGATGTTAAGACGAAATGCAAGAGGATAGTCTGTTTATATACGGGTCAGGACCTTATGAAATGGAAGAAGTGCATCCAGAATGGAAAAGTTAGGTGGACGGACAACTAAGTTAGCTTCTCGGAGCCGACCCATGTCCACCAGGTTAGACCACTAGGAACGAACCTTGTGAGCCGACGAACCGTGGCGTGCGGCATGAATGATCAGTGGTGGTCCAATTAATGATTGAATGCGTTTATAATCTGCGAGGACCATAGGTCGGGGGTCATTATAAGTTGCAATATTTCCTAGGATGTATTCGAAAGGACGATCCAATTTTTGGAAGAAGTGGATCAAACGAACCACCTCGAAGAACAGTTTACTACGCGGATCTGCAAGCCCTAAACCTTTCCCGGCCCTAGACATACCTTGACATTCCCCGCCGGCAAAGAGGAGATCAATTGGTTCCAATTCCATTAAATGATGATTTCCTATTAGCCAGATATCCTGTGGAAATGCCGAATGCATATCATGGAACGCAGACTGGGGTAAGAGATAAGGATACTGCTCGTACAAGACTTGACAGTGGTGCAACTGAGCCTGTCTGGCTAAAGGATCAATATATACGGAATAGTAATGCTTCATCAGAAGACCGTTCCGAAGGCAAGAGAAAATTGAAGTCCCTATTCCGGCAAAAAGGTCTAAGATAACGAGTCTGTTTTGGTGTGGTTTTAAATTGACCGCTGTCCATTTAATAGGCTAGAACCCGGAAGGATCTATCGTAATGGAGGGTGGATTTGGAATACTAGATAAAGGAATTAGTATAGTAAATTTATAAAGCTGGTCAAACTCCAAAGAGTTTATAATAAATCTCGGTGTACTAAATAAATTTGGTAAACCTTGGGGATCTGGTGAGATTTCATCCGCTGTTAGAGACTCAAGGATGTCTGCACCTATACCAAAATCGGCATAGGCTGGCAAGATCAGCGCCAAATGGGCTGTAGTAGACATGGGTTGCTGGGCCGAGATAAAGGGTAAGCAAATTTTACGTTCCGGAAAGTTGTTCGTCTGTCTGAAAATGTCACGATCATGCATATCACCCCAACTCAAAAATAGCGCGTCTTGACCCGACCCAAGCATTCATAGTCATTACACTTGGTGACAGCGTGAGCATAAATTCTGCTAAATCAGTTCTGACTGACTCTGGCGAAAATGGATTCGTTCTATCGTATCGAGGGGCGGGCTGTGGTACTGCAGTCCGATAGGCATGTGGTAGTGGGTTGTAAGATTATCGATGTAAGACCTATTTTGATGGTAAAATCAGAACCAAGAATAATTGGCTTTGCGCCCGTGTCCATGAGAGGAAGTGTCGGAGCAACCCCATTAACCGTGAAAACACCCACTTTGTTATCTAGAAAACTGATGTGAGGAGTGAGGCTAGACCGCTCTTGAAGAGTAATAGCTTGAAGGGAGAGAGCATTACGATGGTTTTGTATTGCCTGTAACCCAACTGTTGAAGGAGTTAGATCTACCATTTTGTCATTGCTATCTAACTCTGGGAGCATGGTGGACAGGATTCACAAGCGTTCTTTCACCTTATATGTGTCTTGTATGCTCTTCTCCAGCATTGTTAATGCTTCAGCGGTGATGCTTGAAGCCGTTTCTAGAATAGGGGATCTTTGGCAAATGATAGTGGGATACGCGTGTTAATGGATTTTGACTCGCGATTATGATCAGGAGTCTGTTTAAACTGAGGTGCCCGTTGTTGAACTGTGGACTCCCGAAGAGATCGCCCAGTAAAAGAGGGCATAAAGACCACAGTTCGGGCCATTCCGGTTAATTGCGGTTTGGCCTGCGCCATAAGCGCGGCAAACTGCTCCTTCATCATAGCCGCTACGGTAGCCTGCGTCTCGGCTTTCTCTCGGTCCCTCCTGCTAATTTTCGAAGGGTTGTCTTTCTCTACCCCTTTGGGTGGAGTGACCAACTTTGCCGAGCAAGCAAGTATACCGCCGTTTTTGATTTGATTTTGATAACTGAAATCGGGATTTTTAATGTGACATCGATGTACATAATGACCCGTTTGATTACAATGAGTACATGTGGCAGTCTTATCCGGACAGCTGCATGCGTCGTGACCAGTGTGACCACATCGAAAACATATACGAACACTAGGGTTTGTTGGTAATGTTCCCATGGCCAGAGCTCTTGGAGGTCTCGGATTAGACCATGGGTTGCGTGGATTAGGATTAGGATTCGGGTTTGCATTAGGAAAAGAATTAGGTCGCTCATGAGCGTCCCACCAGTTGGTCTGCATTTCATACCGTACGGCGTATTCTGCATCCTGCTCGAGAGTAAATTTGAGGCCATATGCCTCAGTCAAATGGCTTTGAATGAACCGTCCAGATTGGGTAGGAAATTGACCCACAAATTTTTAAACTACCTCTACGTCTGACATGAGATTTGGCAGTGCTTCACGTAATGTTTCCATACGTGCTCGCAATGCCGGAGCGGTTTCGCCTGGGCGACGTTCAAAATTCATTAGTTCTTTAACTTGATCGGGATTCTGCATTTAGTACTTTCCTGTAATAAACTGAAGACAAACAATACCGGATCCCTTAGAGGAACTAGCATTGCAGGGCGAGCTGGAATTAATGCCTGCGCCGCAACGGCGAACTGATGAGGGACCTCAAGTATTTCTGGTGAAATTTCGTTACCTTCAAAGTCATATGCTGCAGGTACCGCAGCTTGGAAAAGAATTTCAGGACTGCCTTTATGGCTAAAGATCCAAAATATGCGGGTGCCATTTCTGTCATAGCACAGATTGCCGCATACGTCAGTGTATATAGAGATAGGGCAGATCCTCTAAGGTATCACCCAAGTAACGAAAAAGCAACCCGTAAATCATAACGGTCTTGATACCGGAATGCGAGATCGCGCATCTCGATATCAAAAAGCATTCGAAAATGTGACAAGGACATAGTGTCCTTGAGACCCAAAAAACAAAACTGATTTCTACCTCCTCCGGCGTCTATGGACGAGGCCATATCCACAAAATAGGAATCGGAGTTAGTGTGTATATTTCCGCTCAAAGGAAAAAGCGAAGGTGGTAGATTTAGATCGCGGATATCAAGGGAGTCTATGTCCGAATCTTCCCCCCAGCTATAGGAAGAGGATAAGGAGACAGATGATGTGGATCTATACGTGGTGGTAATACCATATCTAAAGTCGGGTGAACCCGTAAGCTGAGACTGAGCGTTATGACTATTGAAATTAGTGGTTTTTGTATTTTCTAGGTCTAAATTACATTAGCGGAAACATATATAGAAAAAGATGGCAGCCTGCCTCCATCTCTTCTCTCTTTCCCCCATACTTGTTGTAGTCACTGAACGAGAGAGAGAGCGATGGAGCCATGGCTGCCTCAGCTCCATAGGAAGGACTAAAGAGTGACTTAAGTCACTCTCAACAAAAGGTTGAGTCCGACAGGACTCGAACCTCCGACCGGTAGAGCGCGGCGTAGCCGTAAGCTCTAACCTGTCTGTCGTAGAAGTCCGTTAGATGATATAGGGTTTCATTCATATTTAAACTATTGTATTATACTGAAATAATTTAACTGTAATTTGGACGAAAGGAACATAAAACTTGATAAGGTTTAGTGCGAGCGTCATTTCGCACAAAACAAATGAAACGAACATTTGTTTTAAACGGTCCACATTTAATGTCGGATTTAATTCGACGGCGCACGTCATCGGCGGGATCGCGGAATGGTCACTTTGGATTTTATGGATGTGGCATGACGTGGCGTCGCGTGAAAGGATGACATTCGGTCACAAGAATTTCGAATAATATACGAACGAGTGGAAAAATGACACGCGTCCACTCAGTAGCCTTGTCGTACACCGGCCGTACAGAAAGGACATCAGCCGTAGTACCTTTTTGTACTTTACAGTAATATGATTGGTTTGTACTTTAGTAGATAAGGGTTGTGAGGGAGATTTAGGACTTAGGAAATTTTGACACCTCTCTCTCTAAGAGAACTTTGTATAAATTGGCAAATTTTGCCGGCTCATAACTCATCGGCTGGTTGGCCGTTTTCATTGATTCTTTTTGCTACAGACTTAGGGGAGTCAAGGCTGCAGAACGGTGCAGTCAAATTGTCAGTTTGCCTTCTTGGGTAGCAGTGGTCGTGGCTTAAAGTGCGTTAGTTAAATACCATCTAGAGGCTTCATGTATTCTGTAGTCCAATGGAGGACACAAAATTGCAGGTTATGGGCCCACCCTCTAGGGTGCCCACCTTTAATGGATCTGGGTTCATCTATTGGGAAGCCATGATGATGAGAGCTTTGTGTGAAAAACGATTTTGGGGTATCGTCAGTGGACGAGTGAAACGTTCACCTTCGGGAACTCCACCAGGATTTGGGGGAGTAAGGTTTTCTGCAACAACGGCTACCTCAGCGGAGGAGGCAGATGATGGGGACAGCTGTGTGTCCGAAAAGGAGAAAGGGAAGGAGACACCCCTCACTCCTATTGCCACAGTATCGGGAGCGGCGACCGTGAAGACCGTGGAGAACGATACTCAAATGTGGGAGGATGTAAACATGGCTGCCAAGAACTTCATTCTGAGGCACCTCACTCAAGGTTTTGGCCACTCCTCATCTTCACATTTACAAGGCCGAGGAGTTGTGGGAGAGTTTGGTGGAGATTTATATGGCTGGAACTATTCAAGAGCTCCAGTTGGCTGAGCAAAAGCTATTGAGTTACACTTACAAAGGAGGAAAGATGTTAGATTACTGTAATGATCTTTCTTGTTTGTATATGGAGATGGAAAGTGCCGGATGGACAAGTACAATGAAAATAAAAGTTAACACCCTTATCATGAAATTACCAGATGAGTTCGATAACATAGTGTACCGAGTACAGGGAATGCCTGATAGCTCATGGAAATGGAACACAGTAGTCAGGATGATACTTGTGCAGGAAAACACAATGGAGATTAGGAGAGGAGGAAAGAGCATTCAAGCTCTAGCAGCAGGAGGGGACCGATGGGGGAAGGACCCGAAGAAACCTTATAGAGGGGAGAGAGATCATTTTGGGGGACAGAGGCACCCAAAGGGTCTTTGTCATTATTGCAAAAAGCCACGACACTTTATTGCAGATTGTGTCAAGCTGTCGGAGATGAGGCTCCAAGAAAACCGTGGAGGGGGTTCTACCGAAGGGAAGAAAAAGGCACTTGTGGTTACAAAAGTGTTAGGAGAAACCGAGGATGAGTCATCTGAGAAGGATGGGGAGCTTCTTTTTGACGAGAGTCTGAAGGAGAAGGAGATCCCTTGGAGGCAGAAGTGTGCCCTTGGAGCAATTCGGGAAGCTCCACAGGAAGGATGGATCATCGACTCAGGTGCATCCATGCATATGTGTCGTGATAAAGAACTCTTCACTAAGCTAAGAAAGATTCCTACTGTAGAGATAGAGTATGGGGATGGGAGAGTGGTTACTACAGATCTAGTGGGATCAGTAGATCTGAAAGTCTTAGTGGAGGGTAAGACTTCTATACTTCATTCTCAAATGTACTTTACATTCCTCAGCTGAGTAAAAATCTTGTCTCTGCGTCTATGTTAGATGACAAAGAGTTTGATACCTTCACTAGAAAGGGAGTCTTTACAGCTAAGTATGGGGATGAAATATACTTCACAGCACATAAGGGTAGCCAAGGAATGTTTAGGCTTAACCTTAGTAATGAAAAGAAGAATGCTTACTATGGTGGTGTTCCTAAGGTGATGATTTGGCATAAGCGGTTGGGGCATGTGCATCTTGATAGGTTAAGAGAAATGAAAAAACTTGGGGTAGTAGATGGCATTATGTTTGGGGATAATAAAATGATGGATGATTATAGTGGTTGTGCTCAAGGTAAAGCTCACAGACTTCCCTTTCCCAAAGTCGCCACATATAGAGGTGAGAAAGTGTTAGATTTGGTCCACACAGATATTTGGGGGCCTGCAATAGTACCTTCGGTTGGAGGAAAGAGGTTTATGATGACAATAACTGATGACTGGTCTAGATACTGTAGAGTCTACTTTCTGAAAACAAAGTCTAAA
The DNA here is from genome assembly GCA_037447655.1 of Zygnema cylindricum. NCBI lineage: Eukaryota > Viridiplantae > Streptophyta > Zygnematophyceae > Zygnematales > Zygnemataceae > Zygnema > Zygnema cylindricum. Next base: position 73,025 of record JBBHKE010002193.1, on the reverse strand, counting down.
ACATCAACTTACTTCAAAAAATATAAAGCTTGGAGTGAGAAGTTGCATGAAACCCCCATTAAGAGGATAAGGAGTGATAATGGGGGGGAATATACTTCTAACGAGTTTGAGGAATATCTGAGAGATGAGGGAGTGCAGCACCAGAAAACTGTACCATATAACCCGGAACAAAATGGGGTAGCTGAGAGGTTGAATCGAACAGTAGGAGATAGTGTGCGTAGTATGTTGGCAGACAAGAAAATACGAAAAAAAAATTGGGCAGAAGCAATGAATTGTGCCAACTACATTAAAAATAGAGTCCTTACCTCAACTGTAAAGGGAGTGACACCTTATGAGAGATGGGTTGGAAGGAAACCAGATATCTCACACCTTAAAGTATTTGGTAGCCAAGTTTACAGTCTTGACACGGATAGGAAAAATTGGAAACTAGATGCTAAGGGAAAACCAAGATACTTTGTGGGATATGATGAGGATGTTAAGGGATATACAGTCTATGACTTAGCGAAAAAAGATATCATTCTGGTCAAACACTTAGTTGTCATGGATGAAGGGAAGTCATTTGACCCCTTCAAATATACAAAGAAGATAAGGATCACATTTGAGTCCGAAAGTGAGGAGAACTCGGTCGTTCCCGAAAGGGACATGGGTGAAACCGTGATTACAGATTCAGGGGAGATCCAAGATACAGGAGACTCACCGGAAACCTCACATACTCCTATGGACTTCGAGGAGATAGAAGAAGCGGGACAAGAACCGGTTTCCATGGACAGGGGAGCCGATGAGACAGTGAGAAGAAATCCAAGACTTCCATCCATTCTTGCTTCAGAGTTTGAGAGAGGAAGGAGGAGCAGCAAAGGATTACAAGAAAAACAAGCCGCTTATAAGGTAACTAAGCTATCTCACCCTAACGAGCCTCAGTCTTACTCGAAGGCAGTGAATAGTCCTGAGAAAGAAAGATGGATTAGAGCTATAAATGATGAGATGGCTTCTATCATGGAAGGAAATACTTGGGAACTAGCAGATTGTCCTCCACACAGAAAACCTATTGGGTGTAAATGGGTATTTCAACTAAAATTGAACCCAGATAATACCATTGAAAGATATAAGGCTCGATTCGTAGCGAAGGGGTTCACCCAAAAGGAGGGGATTGACTATGAGGAGACCTTTGCTCCAGTTGTTCAGTTCCCATCAGTAAGGATTCTCCTCAGCCTCGCAGCAGCTGAAGACATGGAAATACACCAGATGGACATTAAGATTGCTTTTCTTAATGGTGAGTTAGAGGAAGAAATTTTTATGAGGCAACCCGAGGGGTTTGTGGAAGAAGGAGAAGAGAGCAAAGTCTGCAGGCTCATAAAGTCGTTATATGGACTGAAACAGGCTCCCCGACAGTGGAATAAGAAACTAGATGAGTTTCTCACCGATCTGGGATACATCCGGATCAGCTCTGACCATTCTATCTATATGTTTGAAGATGAGAATGGTGTCATTTTTATTGCAATTTATGTGGATGATCTGCTTGTGTTGAGTAAATCCTTGGAGAAGATCAATAAGTTAAAAACAGATCTTAGAAGCAAATTTGATATTTAGGATTTAGGGGAGGCAAAATATATTTTGGGGATTCAAATGCAGAGAGATAGGGGGAAGAAGATTATCAAACTTACTTAGAAAGAAACAATAGGTAATATGCTTGAGAAATTCCAGATGGAAAATGCTAACAGTTGTACCACTCCCATGGACTTGAAAAAAGTAAGTGATGGGAGTGTAGAAGGATAAGTGATGATCTTAGATAATCAAATGAGTACAGAAGAGAGAGAGTTTATGAAGACTATCCCTTATAGATAGGTCGTAGGAAGTTTAATCTATTTTATGAATTGTACCAGGCAAGACATAGCGACAGCAGTTGGGGTACTCAGTAGGAGTCTGAATGATCCTAGAAAGAGGGATTGGGAGGCACCCAAGAGAGTCATGAGATATGTGGTAGGAACTAGAGAGTTATGGTTGCATTTGGGAGGGGAGCACACTGACATCACTACTTGGAGTGATGCCAGTTACGGGGACGCACCTAAGAGACGATGCACTTCTGGTTATGTGTTGTATGTTGAGGAAGGTGCATGCTGTTGGAGCGGTAAGCAACAAAAGGTGGTTGCTCATTCCACTATGGAGGCTGAATACATGGCCTCTTGTTCTGCTGTGAAAGAGTTGATGTGGGTCAAGTCCTTGCTGCAAGAACTAGGATATGAAAGAAGGAGTGCATAAAGTGTTTTGTGATAATCAAGCGGCCAAAGCAATTGCAGCCAATCCAAAACATCATTTTAAAGCTAAACATATGGACATAAAATTAAGTTTTGTAAAAGAAAAAGTTGAGAATAAAATAGTGAATCTTGTATATAGATCTGATGAGGAAATGGTAGCGACATGATGATCAAACCTGTGCCCTCACCAAAGTTAAAATACTGTAGGGAAAAATGTGGATTAAAAGAAAAATTAAAAATAGACTAGAAAATAAGGGGAGTGTTGAAATTAGTAGTTTTTGTATTTTCTAGGTCTAAATTACATTAGCGGAAAAATATAGAAAAAGATGGCAGCCTGCCTCCATCTCTTCTCTCTTTCTCCCATACTTGTTGTAGTCACTGAACGACAGAGAGAGCGATGGAGCCATGGCTGCCTCAGCTCCATAGGAAGGACTAAAGAGTGACTTAAGTCACTCTCAACAAAAGGTTGAGTCCGGCAGGACTCGAACCCCCGACCGATAGAGCGCGGCGTAGCCGTTAACTCTAACCAGTCTGTCGTAGAAGTCCGTTAGATGATATAGGGTTTCATTTATATTTAAACTATTGTATTATACTGAAATGATTTAACTGTAATTTGGACGAAACGAACATAGAACTTGTTAAGGTTTAGTGCGAGCGTCATTTCGCACAAAACAAATGAAACAGACATTTGTTTTAAACGGTCGACATTTAATGTCGGATTTAATCCGTCGGCGCACGTCATCGCCGAGATCGCAAAATGGTCACTTTGGTTTTTATGGACATGGCATGACGTGGCGCCGCGTGGAAGGATGACATTCGGTCGCGAGAATTCCGGAGAATATACGAACGAGTGGAAAAATGACACACGTCCACTGAGTAGCTTTGTCGTACACCAGCCGTACTGAAACGACTTCGGCCGTAGTACCTTTCTGTACTTTACAGTAATATGATTGGTTCGTATTTTAGTAGATAAGGGTTGTGAGGGAGATTTAGGACTTAGGAAATTTTGACACCTCTCTCTCTAAGAGAGCTTTGTATAAATTGGCAAATTTTGCCGGCTCATAACTCATCGGCTGGTTGGCCGTTTTCAGTGATTATTTTTGCTACGAACTCAGGGGAGTCCAGGCTGCACAGGGGTGCAGTCAAATTGTCAGTTTGCCTTCTGGGGCAGTAGTGGTCGTGGCTTAAAGTGGGTTAGTTAAATACTATCTAGAGGCTTCATGTATTCTGTAGTCTAATGGAGGACACAGAATTGCAATGATCGGTATGACCTAGAAACTGGACAGGAGGTGAGCAGGCGGGACTCAAATCTAGGCCCGGTCCACAGTAAAGACTGGAGCTTCTAGTGGTACCTGGTGGGAACGGTAAATTGTTCAAGTCCGTTGGCATGTAACCAGATAGTCATCCTATCCAGATGCAAATAGAGGCCAGACCCTACTCAGGGTCAGTGTTCAAATGCCCAACGCCAAATCTAATAATCAAATCACACAAGAAGTCTTCAAATTAACGCAAACAAGCACCCACGCAAACAAGCACCCCGGTAAACGATTTGGTCTATTCTGTTTCACCGGGGTTAGTCTAATCCTGAACACACCTAACAAGGCTGTTCACAGCCAGATCTAAGCAATACCACAATAAGTCACTTCAAGCCACTCCAAGAAGGAACATGTCACCTATGCAAGGCCACTTGTGGCCAGATTTAATAAAACATAAAACTATTCAAGGCCAACACGGCCAGATGTAATAAAGCAGGAAACTGTTCAGGGCCAACACGGCCAGAAGTAATAAAGCAAGAAACTATTCATGGCCAACACGGCCAGATGTAAGAAAGCAGGAAACCGTTAATCAAGATCGGTCAAGGTCAGATCTAGGACCATGCAACAATGATGTCATATGCGAAGAAAAAGAGCGTAGCCTTTGGTAAAATCTATAACCCTCTATACAAGTAAGCTTGATAACCTGTATCTCGCCTGCACCCACAAGGATCGGTTACTCACCTATAGCGATAGCATCTAGTAGGATACTGTAAAAATCTCCCAACGATGCTCCAGCTCCAAGTTATCGTAATCACACCAAAGCTCAATGCCAAAGTGGTTAGTAGCCTGTTAGGGTATGCGTATTAGCTTTAAGCCACACTCTACCCAACTATTAAAGTAGTTATAATTTTATGTGATAATTCGTGCAAGCTAATTTATATATTTAATGTATATATATTTTTTTTTCTTGGTTTTCAATATTGATATTTTTTTTTTGTTTATAAGTTTTTAGGTTTGTTAGGTTTTCTGAGTGAGTTAATCCGCTAAGTAGACAGAAAGAGGAAACTATACCGGATTTACAGATAAAATCGAAAATATCCAATTCAAAGCCCACGAAGCAACGAAACCCTAAAGATTGACAATAAAAACAGATTAAATCAATCTAAAGAAAACCACCAGACTCGAAAAGGAAACAAATTACATTAACTAGATAGAAAGAAAACAATTGAAACAAGGAATGACGAAAATCAGAAATGAAACAATTTAAAATAAACTAGAAATAAAGAAACTAATTGACACCAGGAATAAAGAAAATTAGAAATAAAAATAAATTAAGTACGGGAATATTTGCGACAGTAGCCACTAGGCTCTGAAGTCTTTTAATATTCCGTACAGGAGTCCAACCAGCGGACCAGAAACCTTCCCTAACCGGTTGAAGGAGCCGAGATAGCCGGTATTCCCACAAAGCCGGACAGGATTGGAACTAGACCGCCAAGTCAGCTCTGACAGTAAGAAAACACCAAATCCGCACACCACAATTCGTGCACCACGACAAGTAGAACACAAACAGGAGGGAAACCTTGTAGGCTGGCTTCCGCCGGTAGATTAGGTTAGGTCTTAATACAAAGAAAACGAGAAGCTCACAGACAATTACTAGCATTAACCTATGGGTCTAAAGAAGGAAAAACCCTCACTCAAAAACTAGCCTGTCACTAAATATTTAGGTGAAACCCTAACAGTAGAGTTCGACAAATCCCGAGAAAAATGCTTGTCAGAAAACGACAACCTTCCAATGTTGGATTCCCGTACTTAATTTGCAAAAGTTACCATCTCGCCGAATGGCATTTATCCTATGTTTTCACTAATCCGTACGGCTACCCTAATTCCTACATGTCTCTCAGCAGGCAGGTTTCTATGTAAAAACGCTGCCAGTTTCAAGAGACGACCGCTGCGTGGCCGCCTCGGACTGCCTTACACCTACACCTTGAGGATGAAAACCCTCCCTAAGCTAAGCAAAAATGATGCATGAACCTCTAAGGGTTCATGACTTCTGACACCTGTCGTAGGTTTGTAGCTGTTTGAATTCTTGACATCTGATGCCGTACCGTGGTCCAGTTCCACGCTGATTTCACATTGTGTTCCCGTAGTTCCGTACGAGAGTATATTTCTACCTTTGTCCCGTACGAATCTCTAGTTGTACTCTCGGGTATGTACCTGTCACGTCACCGAAACTTCAATTAGTACACGATTTAATCAGAATACCCGCTGATGTCTTACGGCATGACATGTTTGATTTGAGTTAAATGCGCTTCCGCATTGTGTAATTTGTCAATTTTCTGTGCATACCGATTGTGTTATCGATCCTTTCAGAATAAGGTTTTTCTAGTAATCGAAATATGTCCCATTTTTACCCCATCTGTACGTCTTTCAAGACTATTAAATTCTAAATCTTGGAAGGACAAACACAAAGAATTGCGACTAGAAAAATTGTATGCCAATCAAGAGATTCCAACAAAACTATGCCAAATTTCATAACTATATTAAACTTTATTAATGTTAATAATAAAAAATAGTGTAAAAGCTAGTTGAGTATTAGTAACGTTATTATGTTTGTTTTTGTTTAGAAATAAAACAAGACATTAACATTAATTTTGGCACTTGATGCCAATTTGTGTGTCGACTTTGTCGTGTGTACGTTGAGCTGGCATCAACACTATTTCAAATGCAGATGTATTACCCTATATAATGCTTTATGTTATGTAAGGATAAAACCACGTGTTGAAGCAATGGTTTTTTTATGTAATTTTCCTCGAATACTTGTTGTCGTACAACTACGGTTAAACTTATAAGAAGAAATTGTAGAAAATGTTAATTACAATTTGCGTTATTCTTCAAACGTAAAATGTACCACAAGTTTGCGTCTTTCGTTTTCCGACTCACAACCACAGACGACGAGAAAATGTACACGGGTGTTCTTTTTTGTCCGCTTGCATCTTGTACGTAATTTTTTTTTTGCATGGGTCTCAAGGCTAGAATTCCATTTCACGAAAAGATGAAAAATCCGTGAAGGCGCCACTCCAACTCACAAACACTTCCTCTCTCACCTTGAGCCCAATTCACCCCTTTAAACTTTACCATTTTGCATTCTCTTACAAGGTGGCTCCAAGTTCACTAGTGGGGAGCGTGAGAAAATATTCAAAGCGACGAACTAAGTCGCATCGGGAAGAATCCAACAAACGCGCCCAAAAAAAACAAAAATGATGTCATTAATGTTGCAGGGGCCTCAAGAATTTTGTGTTCATTCATGGCGACTGGTCAGGTGGCACAAACACAAAAGCATCTGGTTTAGCCATGAATAACATAGAGGGAAGGTTGTATGTTTACCATGTCACGCAAGACATACGGCGTACCAAAACATATAAAAAAATACGATGTGTTTGCGACGTACCAATTATTTTAAAAAATTACATAGACGTTGGTAATCGTCACGGGCATTGTCTACGTATACAGTTGTCACATTCCTGAGTATGAATGTCTTAGTTTTACGCATTGGGGCACTTAGAAAACAGTGCAGGGAGGGTCATCGTTACAATACAAAGTAAATTTGCTAAGTTATAATTACATGGGGTTGTACCCTAATTCTCACACTCTTTGTGCAAGCCAAAAAGCATTAAAGTTTGTTTAAACAAGAAACTCGCTTAACTTGACAAATGTGATGTCACGTGGGCGTTTTATAGGAAAAACGACTTCGTTAAATAATGCTCAATTTTAGGAACATAATATAAAGTGGTTAACTCTTAATGAAAGCTTTCCATATTGCGCTAATTCTATTTTGACGTTAATATAGCTAATTTATGATTTAGGGCCTAAATAAGAGTCAACAAAATTAGTGATTTCAATACTGTTAAAGATGAGCTGGGTACTTAACAACCGTACATAGGAAACTGTACCAGACGCAAAACCGAAACTATCACATCTACATCGAACTCGATATACAGTTGATTGTCCCCTTAAGGGGCGAAACGTCTAGCGCCCGATTCCCCAATGTATCCAACACTGTGCAGTACAATTTTCTCCCGCAGCTGTCATCATTGTACTGTCCTCAATAGAAATGTCCTCCGTGAGTCTCCTCGTTTCGAGTGGTACACTACAGTACGGTACAGTATAGTACACCGTGAATCGCTATTAGTGTTTATGTTTATTTCGCCACTTAAAACATCTTTTTTCCGTACACACTTGTCAGATTGTGGATCAGACGGTTGCGATTCAAAGGTAACATTCTCAGCTTCTGATTGGCGGTCTCAAATTAAAAATCCAGCAAGTGTGTACGGAGAAAAAAGGTTTTAAGTGGCGTAAAAAACATTGACGATGTACTATACTGTACAGTGCAGGTCGGGAGCTCTCCAATTGAATCTTGACTTTCTGTAATTTTCCCGCGCTACATCGTAAATCAGCGTATTAACAGGTAAACAACGACAGTTTGCATCGTTCGGCTTTGAAATTTACGCTTGGGAATTGCTAATCGCAGAGACGATTTTTGTTGTGCGCAGGTAGTTGTCAGAAATTGTACATTTGAAATACAGTTTCGTACAAGCTACGTACCATTAAGTTCAGATTTGACGGTCAACCCTTCGAACAAATTTGACTGGCGAAATATTGTAACGGCAGTTAAAAATGTGTCGCGCTTCTGAACGTCGACCGTCAACGGCGCAGATTTACTGTAAAAAAACTGCGGCGGCCTTATATAAATAAAATGGCTGCGTGCACATAGTTTCTCACTTCATGTGAGCTCATCCATATTTATACGCGGGTATGCTTTTTTATATTTTACCAAGTTTATTTCGATTCGTGCGAGTTTATACATGTTGTATGTCGTCCTTTAATCGTCCTTTAATTTGTGTCCTTTAATTTAAGTCCAGTGTAACGGTTCGCGATTAAATTCTATTTTTGAGGTTTAGTCAAATATCGGTGTGAGAGCATGTCGGTGTGTGCTCTTACAATGGAGATCACGTGAAGTGAGAAACTACACCGCGCATCGTTATTAGTGTCAAAGTTTAAATAGTGTGGAAGTAAATATACCGTCATTGACGCTAGTTAAGAATTATTATTTTTTTTAAAAGGTGTAACAGCAATAGCGGATCGAACTTGTTTATAAAGGGGTATTTAGGTGTTATGATTATAGAGTACTAAATTCGGTAGACGTCCGCAAAAGAATCACGCTATTTGGAGTTATATTTTAAAAGTTATAGCGATGGGTGCATTTAGGTGACAGCGTGGGGTCTAAATAACAAGTGGGTATCATTGAAACGGGTTAAGGGTCAAATTAGTACCGAAATTACGCGTGTACGTTTCATAAAGTTCTAACGAAACGTTTAGTATGCACGGTGGTTCGTTTCGTACAAATTTTAGTACGAAACGTCACTTTTACTTAAAGGAATTTTGTAGGAAGTTTCGCGTGCGAAATTTGTTACGCACGATCGTGCGAAGTCGCGTTTCGTTTGGCGCGCACTTTTGCACGTAAATGTTGCGTAGTGAAACGTAACGTTTGATTGGTTAGTAAAGTGCTAAGTAGTTAGTAAGAGATTTCGCACGTTTTTGCATTGGTCAGTCTGAGTCTTTGCTGATCAATGATTGGCCCAGGTAAAAGCCTGTTAAAACGGAGCGTTGACTCTGGCCTGGCGAGTCCAGGGCGATGATGGATAAATAGTGAAGTGTAAGGGGAGAGTAGACATCTTTTCCTTTGGAGAAGTTTGTGGAAATTCCAGCTGATCTTGGTCCTGAGCGATTAATACCAAATTGGAGAAAAGGCATTTTTGCATTGGAATCTCTTACTAACTAAATAGTGTTTTAGTAGTTAAGAGATAGAATTATTAAGAGTGGAGAGTAGAGGAAACACTTTAAATTGAAGGGTTGAGCCACGAGGGCAAGAGACCAAGCTAATGTTATGTGGACAAAAGCTTCTTCTAATTTAAAGTTATCCTTATGTGAGTGTTTTCCAATGTGGATGTGTATTTTCCGATGTGTGGAATGTGTGGTTGGAATTGTTTGTAGTAATGGGATTTTCTGAGAGGTAGGAGATCCTGTTACATATGGTATCGGAGCTTTGGTTAGAAACCAGGGAGAAGTTTGCTCACCCGAAAATCTATTGCCGTGACCGGTGAGGGTGCTCTAACCTGTGTCGGTAGAACCACAATGTGAAGTGGTAGGGGATTGGAGGGAAACTGAGTGATCACACTGCCAGCGGCCGCTGGTTAGATGTGGGGCGTGCTCAGGTCCTAAGGACTAAGGCGGGGTGGGCAGTGTAGCCACCGCCGAAGCTCACTCCAATTACCTAGAGGCCAAACAAACTTGCCTTCTCCTAGCAATGATTCATGTGTAGAGGGAGGGCTTGAAGCCATGAAGGGTGAGGATTAGAGAGTAAAGATCCTGATGTAGTGGGAAATGGGAAATTTGCTAATAGAGGAGAAGGAAAGTGGAGTACTTTACTTCTTTAAGAGCAAAAGAGTCCAGAAATGACTCAAAACTTTTCAAACCCTAAATTGTTACCTTTGATTCATTTCAATTTTGTTGTTGCAAAATTTTTGGTTAAATATTACCTTTGATAGCTTTCAATTTTTGCTATTGCAAAATTTAAGGGGAAATTCTTACATTTCTGTTTCAATGTTGAGAAATTGAAAATTTGAATTTGTACTAATTTATTGTCAATGTCTTTTTAATTTCTCAGATCTCAATCTTTTCAAAGGATTTGTTAAGGAGAAGAAGTTTTGGATTGGAGCAATCTAAGGACTTCAAACCTGCAGCAAATTTCTTTGGGAAATTATACTCTATCTTTCCTTTTGCTTGATTTAATTGTGTGATAATAGCAAATTCTGCATGGAAACGTGAAATGGAGAATGCTTTGAATGTGTTGAAGAAGCGAACTGTGAAATTGGTCAAAAGATTTGATAATCATGCTACCGCTGTGGATGAAACCATTTCCGAATTGAAAAGTGAATTAAAAGTTGTCAAAGAAAATGGAAATGTTTCAAATGAGAAATTAGATGAACTTATCAACTTAATTCAGACCAAGAATGATATGAATGACCAAAAGGGTGAGAGTAGTAAAAGGAATACCAGTTTTAGGGAGGATGATCATGATAGACCTAAGAAGATAAGGGATCTAAAATTGTCTATCAGTGAGGCACTATCGTTTGATGGTAAGAGGATTGATGAGTTGGATGCTTGGATTTTTCATATGGAATATTATTTGGAGTCTAGAAATTGCGATCGTGATGATTACACTTCTTTTGCTGTTAACTGTCTGAAAGGCGATGCTCAGATTTGGTATTATACTCAGAGAAGGTCTAAATTGATTCCTGATAATGCTGATTGGGAAACTTTTAATACCGCGATCAAATCGCGTTTCTTGTCTGTCACTTTTAAATCCAGAATGGAAGAAAAGTGGCTGAATTGTAAGCAGACTGGATCTGTGAAGGATTATATTGTGGAATTTGACTCAACTAGTATTCATGTCATAGGTTTGACTGATGAAATGGCTAAATTGCATTTCTTGAACTATTTAAATCCTATACTGAAATCAGAACTAAAACATCAAAAATTTAATAATTTGAAGGAATTACAAGATAAGTCATTGGAATTAGAGGATCAGTTGGGGTATAATCGGGAAACTCGATCACTCAGGGGTAATTTAAATGAAGTATCACAGTGGGATGAGGAGGAATTTGTTGAAGAGGGTTTGAATGCTGGTCTGGTGAATAGGCAAAATATCTTCAGGGGAAATCAAAGGGGTGGACATAGTGTTAATGCAGGAAATAAATTTAACAATAGAGGGGGGTACATTAAAAGTCCTAAACCGAACATTAATGCTCAGAAGCGTAACCTTACCATCCCCACATGCACTATTTGTCAGAAAAGGGGTCATAGAGCATTTGAGTGTGCACAATTGAAAAAGATTAACTGTTATAACTGTGGAGAGGAGGGACATTTTAGTAGAGAGTGCACAAAACCCAAAAAGAAAGTCACTTGTTTCAAATGTGGAGGTCCAGATCATTACGCTAAAGACTGTACAGATAAAGGTTCTCTCAAAAAAGTCGATGTAAATGAAGGTCTCCAAGAGGATATTGCATTATATCTAGCTGAGCAGGAAGCCCAGGAGGTGGGAAACGGAAAGGACTAACTGAAAGTCCTCAGTTTAGTCAACCGGATCCAGAAGTTAAAGAGTTAACTTTGGAGGGCAAATTAATGAATGGAAAAGTTAGGATAGCTGAATTTATTTTGATTCTCACTACACTGCATAGTTTAAAGAATCCTTCTGATGAAATTCTCAACAACAGACCTATGTTTGGACAGTTAAGTAATGATGACACCAGACACAGTTTGATTAGATTCGAGTCATTAGTGGAAGGAAAACTGTTGAAAGTATGGTTGATTCAGGTGCCACACATAATTTTATTTCACATAAGTTTGTAGAGGAAAATAAAATTCCTACTGTCATAAGGGAAAAGCCTTTACATGTTCAAGTGGCAAATGGTAATAAGTCCACATTAGACTTACAAACTGACACGATAGAAGTTGATATCCAAGGTCATAAAATGAAAGTTGTGTGTGAAATAATGAATTTGGGAAGTGAAGAACTAATTCTGGGAAAGCCTTGGTTAACAGAACATAATCCTCAAATTAATTGGGAAATTAACACCTTAAAAGTGAAGTCTGAAAACGGTTGGAAGGTTTTGCAAGCATTATCTCCTAAGAAATTGCATAGGAATCATATAAATAACATAACCAGATTAGGAGTAGAAGGTTTGATATCTGCTAAACAATTTAAAAAACACTTAAAAGATAAAACGAATCATGATTTCTTGTTATTAGTAACTGAGGCAGTTACTGATGAAGGGGGGGGAGAAAACACTAACATTGATGTCATCCCTAAATCTGACACCACTAAAACTTTCGAAAAACTAAAATCTGATTTTGTAACTGACATTAATACATCTGATGTTGTTGTTAAGGATTTGATTTTTGAATTTCAAGATGTTTTCCCAAGTGATTTACCCTCGGGAAGGCCACCTTCCCGAGATGTAGAACATGTTATTAACCTTGAACCTGGATGTAATCCTCCTGTCACAGGAATTTATAAACACAGTTTCTTTGAGCAGGAGGAGTTAAAGAAACAGATCAAAGAACTCCTAGAGAAAGGACATATTCAACCCAGCAAATCACCGTACGGAGCACTAGTTCTTTTCGTCAAAAAGAAGGACGGAACGTTGAGAATGTGTGTCGATTATCGTAGTCTGAACAAGATTACGGTGAAGGATAAGTATCCGTTACCTTTAATTTCTGATTTGATAGATCGTTTAAAAGGTGCTAAAGTATTTTCGTTGATTGACCTGCGTAGTGGCTTTAATCAGGTGCCAATTAGAATTGAAGATGTTGATAAAACTGCTTTCAGGACTAGGGTGGGTCATTTTGAATGGATAGTGATGCCATTCGGCTTAACGAATGCTCCGCCTACATACCAAAGATTAATGAACCAAACTTTTTCGGATTACATAGATGAGTTTGTTCAGGTGTTTATTGATGATATTCTAATTTACAGTGAATCTAGAGAACAACATGTAATTCATTTAAGAAAAGTGTTAGAAAGGTTAAAAGAAAGAAAATTATACGGAAAATTGTCAAAATCTAGCTTTCTTAAAAGTGAACAATTATTTTTGGGACATATAGTTAGTGGGGAAGGTGTTAAAACAGATCCATCCAAAATCACTGCAATCCAAAATTGGAAGCAATCTACTAATGTCACGGAAGTTAGATCATTTTTGGGATTGGCCACTTACTACAGGAAATTTATAAAGAATTTCAGTATGATCGCCGCACCTTTGACGGATTTACTTCGGGAAAAGGAGACGTTTGTGTGGGGAGCTGATCAAGAGAGAGCATTCAAGGAACTAAAAGGGAAGTTGACCTCTGCCCCTACACTGGTGTATCCTGACCCTGCTGGAGAATTTGAAGTTCTGATCACTACAGATGCATCTGATAAAGGTTTAGGTGCAGTCATAAGTCAGAAAGTTGGTAAACACTTTCATCCTATTGCTTTTGAGTCCAGAAAATTTAATGATGCTGAAAGAACTATACAGCACAGGAAAAGGAATTACTTGCAATTGTACATGCATTGGTGAAATGGCGTTGTTATTTGCATAATAAAGAATTTACAGTTCACTGTGATAATAAAGCACTCTCTTATTTACAGAGATTAAGTGATGCGCAGATTATGACTGGCAGACAGGTTAGGTGGATGCAAAAATTAGCATATTTCAAATTTAATGTCAAACATATTCCTGGGAAAACAAATGTAGTCGCAGATCAATTAAGTAGATGTTTTGAAATAAGTGTTATGGTTCAAGATGAATTGTTTTTGGATACAGTTAGATATGGTTATGATAAAGATCCTTATTTTGTTGTGATTTGCAAGAATATTTTGGGAGGGAATTCTGACCCACTGAATGAGAGGCATGTCAAAAACTTTAGAATAGAAGATGGTTTACTGTATTTGCGAACAGGGGATAGGTTATGCATTCCTGAAATGGGAGACTTGAGAAAACAACTTTTACAGGAAGCCCATGAGCATTTAGGACATCTTGGTCGAGATAAAACTCTTAGTCGGTTGCAGAGTAGATTGTTTTGGCCAGGGATGGCAAAGGAGGTGTCGAAACACGTGGAAAGTTGTGTCCCTTGCCAACAGAGTAAACCTAGTAACCAGAAACCTATAGGTCTTTTAAAACCTTTAGATATCCCCGAAAGACCATGGGAATCTGTCAGTATGGATTTTATTGTCAGGTTACCAGCTACATCTAGAAGAAATGACAGTATCATGGTCGTAGTCGATAGGTTCAGTAAAATGGCAATCTTTATCCCTTGCAAAACTACTCATTGAGTTGTAGATATTGCAAAGTTATATTTTGACAACGTGGTCAGACATCATGGAGTTCCCCTGTCTATAGTCAGTGATAGGGATTCTAAATTTACATCTGCAATTTGGAAAGAATTGCTGCAAAATTTAGGCACTGAATTGAAAATGAGTACCGCTTATCATCCTCAGACAGATGGACAGACAGAAAGGATGAACCGTACACTAGAAGAAATGCTTAGGACTGTTTGCAGTGGAGTTCAGAACACATGGGAATCTAAACTGCCATTAATGGAATTTGCATACAATTCATGTAAACATGCAAGTACAAGATTCTCGCCATTTAAAGTTGCAAACGGATACCAACCTAGAGAAGCATTGGACTTAATAACAGGGGTCACTCAAGAGAATAGGGGTTCTGGAACAGAGTTTTGGGAATACATTCAAACAATTTGGAAAACTGTCCGGGATTCATTAGTGGAGGCACAAAGGAGGCAAGAATTAAATGCTAACCGCAAACGGGGTGATTGGGTGTTACGCACAGGTGACAAGGTTTGGCTTTCTACAACTCATTACAGGTGCAAGATTAAGGGACAATCGGATCCTACGGGGAAATTTGCCCCTAAGTACATTGGACCATTTACTGTAATCGAGATGATATCGTCAGTTGCTGCCAAATTGGACTTTCCGCCTTCAACAAAAATTCATCCAATAATACACATTAGCCAACTGAAACCAGCGAATCTTCGACCAACAGAAAGAGAACTGGAATTGGATCCCTCAATAATTATAGAACCTGAAGTCCACAGATGGGTAATAGATTGGGTTGGTCAACGGTTTAAGGTTGGTGATACTATATTCTGGCAAGTGCATTATCTAGGAAGGCCTGAGGATGAGTTGACTTTAGAGGATAAAAATTTTGAGTTTTTACAGAGGTATTGGAGGGATAATAATATAGAAGTCCCGTCTTGAGAATTAAATGTGTTTAACTGAGGTTAGTTAAAAATAAGGATGGGATGATGTAACAGCAATAGCGGATCGAACTTGTTTATAAAGGGGTATTTAGGTGTTATGATTATAGAGTACTAAATTCGGTAGACGTCCGCAAAAGAATCACGCTATTTGGAGTTATATTTTAAAAGTTATAGTGATGGGTGCATTTAGGTGACAGCGTGGGGTCTAAATAACAAGTGGGTATCATTGAAACGGGTTAAGGGTCAAATTAGTACCGAAATTACGCGTGTACGTTTCATAAAGTTCTAACGAAACGTTTAGTATGCACGGTGCTTCGTTTCGTACAAATTTTAGTACGAAACGTCACTTTTACTTAAAGGAATTTTGTAGGAAGTTTCGCGTGCGAAATTTGTTACGCACGATCGTGCGAAGTCGCGTTTCGTTTGGCGCGCACTTTTGCACGTAAATGTTACGTATTGAAACGTAACGTTTGATTGGTTAGTAAAGTGCTAAGTAGTTAGTAAGAGATTTCGCACGTTTTTGCATTGGTCAGTCTGAGTCTTTGCTGATCAATGATTGGCCCAGGTAAAAGCCTGTTAAAACGGAGCATTGACTCTGGCCTGGCGAGTCCAGGGCGATGATGGATAAATAGTGAAGTGTAAGGGGAGAGTAGACATCTTTTCCTTTGGAGAAGTTTGTGGAAATTCCAGCTGATCTTGGTCCTGAGCGATTAATACCAAATTGGAGAAAAGGCATTTTTGCATTGGAATCTCTTACTAACTAAATAGTGTTTTAGTAGTTAAGAGATAGAATTATTAAGAGTGGAGAGTAGAGGAAACACTTTAAATTGAAGGGTTGAGCCACGAGGGTAAGAGACCAAGCTAATGTTATGTGGACAAAAGCTTCTTCTAATTTAAAGTTATCCTTATGTGAGTGTTTTCCAATGTGGATGTGTATTTTCCAATGTGTGGAATGTGTGGTTGGAATTGTTTGTAGTAATGGGATTTTCTGAGAGGTAGGAGATCCTGTTACAAAAGATGTAGTCTAATTTCGACGTTTATGCTAATTTGGAAACAACAAAAATGGAATATTCGCTGTATGATTATATACATTAATATATATATATTTGTACAAAATATTGAAAATCGTACGCCGTCGTGAAATTTAAATATCCGTACATGTAAGACTAATTTACGTGTCAGAACAATCCCGTTTTTTTAGCGCACGATCCTATGCGTGCGCGTCTGATTTAACTCATTTTTTGTAAAATTTTCACTTGAAAAGGTACATTTATGTACGGTCTGACATCGACCGTACACCACACTATTTAGATATTATTGTAATTCGTCCTTTACGCTATTTTGTACGGTACCTTAATTAACGTCAAGGAAAAATTAAAATCATATATCTTATTTGAGGAAAAAAATCAAAATTTGAAGAACCCAAATTAGTGTCGTTGACACTAATAACGATGCGCGGTGTATCTGCGCGCAGCCATTATATTTATATGTGGCCGCCGCAGTTTTGTTACAGTAAACCTGCGCCGGCCGTGTGAATTGTTTATTTTTTTATGACGGTCGACGTTCGCAAGCACGACACATTTTTAACCGCCGTTACAATATTTCGCCACTCAAATTTGTTCGACTGGTTGACCGTCAAATCTGAACTTAAAGGTACGTAGCTTGTACGAAACTGTACTTCAAATGTCCAATTTCTGACAACTACTGTACCTGCGCGCAGCAAAAATCCTCTCTGCGATTAGCAATTCCCTTTACGCCTTTAGTAATTCTACGTACAGTAAGTACATGTAATTCGTACAGTTACGCATATGCGGTACACGAAGGCAGAATATAAAAAATATGCGTAGGACTGTGCCACGCCGGACTTTTGCTCGGCACAAATTTCCATGATTGTATTGTGGTTGAATATAATCCGTGGACATTTTGTCCTTTACCCTAATGGCCAATATTCGACATTTATGAGCTCGGTTTGATCTTAGGATCTCCGTAGAAGTCCTGATGGCTCCTACAGTGGACCGCGTAAGTGCCAATAGGACATATTAATGTTTGTACGGGTGTCTTTATTATAACATCAAATATGTGTGTACTTTCAAGTCATTTTCACGTAATCCACGTGAGAGGCCTCCAGTAGGCGTTTCCACGTTGCGCACGCCATTTAACTAAGATGTACGGAACACCTGTGAGATCCTTGGTCAGATAATTTCTGGACACTGACCGTCACTTAAATGATTGATTTGATCCTTTGCGGCGGCTGAATAAAATAAAAATATGTACGTATTTTTTTTGGTTGAGCCACGGTATCCGTACACTGCCCATCATTATTAGAATTGATAACACTAAATCAGTCGCAACCATTTATGGCCGAAAATCATAAGCAATTGTGAGCTACACTATTTAAGGATTGGAATAAAAGTGGCCACGTCTCTTTGCACTAAAATAGTATTTTATATTTCTTATTTCGCACTAAGAATAATAAATCCTTCACGGTTCACGCTAATAACGATGGATAGTACAGTACAGTACATTACTGTACTGTACTGTAGTACGGCATATCACTGACGTGGACCACAGATTTGTAGTGGACGAGATTGTGGAATATCCAATCCACCTGCCGAGATTATTCCAATGTACGGATGACAGACCGACCCTTCGTACCGTAAAGCGACACCTGGCTGGATCTTTTCCGTGACATTTGTCTGTATTATCTGAACACCACACCATTTCGAAGCCTCATAATGCCGAAAAGTGGAAACAGTCCACAGACAAAATGGAAAATCCATAAGCGACGGTCAACATGGTATAAACTTTTGTCGTTTGTACACAGTCTAAAGGACCGCACAATGGAACAGTCCACTAGACTTGGCTGGTGACTGCCAGATATTCGTTTTAGGGCTCTCCATTGTACGGCTGTCCTCAGCAACAGTTGCTATTTTTTGGCAGTGTCCCAGGTCGCTTGTTGAAGGCTATGTCAAAACGTACGTACGAAACATTATCGTATACAGAAGGTACTACAATATATGGTTTTAAATATGGTTTTTTCGTACGAAGGCAGTGAAAGCTTATTATGGTCAGCTATGGGATACCCTATTTAGTTCCTCTTGTCCAGAACCCAGAGTTGTATCACGGACTTAACTTCCATTGATCACTTTAGGGTAAAATCGAAAATTGCCCTATTTCATTGCGAAAACAATAGTTACAATGGTTGAAAAAACTGACAACCATTGACATAGTTAGATATGTTCTAGAGATCAATGAATTGTTCATCAAAGAACTTAGACGAGCGAAATAAACAATTAAAAATCTAAGTAGAGATAATGGTAAAAAAAAAAAAATGGTTTTGATATTTTAAGAGATGTTGCATCCCGTAAAGAGAAATCTGAAAACAACGGGTAAACTGTTTTTATGTGTAACTCTGAGACCTCCATAAGTCCTCAGAGTGGACAGCTTCCAAGAAGCCTCTAGGATAATCCTGACCCCTTTGTGTTTAAGCAAAAATAACTGCCACCCTGGCAGACAAAAACTCTGATCAACTTCACCCCTGTGAAGGCAAGACTCCCCTGAGTCGATAGCAAAAAGAATCTCTGAATTTGCTCCCCTGAGCAGTAAGTTATGGAGGGTCAAAGTTGACCTTTTGTACAGTACCATATCGATTTTTTTCTTTCAACCAAAGAACTACTCAAACATTGCGATTGTAACATCCATCTTTGCCGAATTTCGACCGTTGGCACTATTCTTTGACCTATTGTCACACGAGTTGTCATTGAGTTTTTTCAGTGATTGGTTGTGGCATAGTGCATAAATTCAAAACGTATATCAGAATTTAAGACTAACTTTTTTATTTATTATTGGTAATAGTGTATATACAAAGGGACATGGTGACACAGGTCACTTAAAGCTCGTGGAATCGTGATTACTCGGCCGCTGACATCTCTTAGCGGACAAGACAATACCGCCAAATCACCCGGAAACTTTTATTCACTGTTGCTCTTCCATGCAATAGAACGTAAAAAACAACCGATACACGATTCTTGTTAAGTCCCCATATGGATAGCTTTCAACCTATTTTTCACAAACGACTCTCGTATGACAAAATGAATTTCGACGACCATCGAGGACTTAAATTGTCATTTATGGCCCATTGTAATGTTTGCAACTAGGGCAGAGTAACACATAATTACAAACACTCTTGGGACTCTTCCTCATGACTCCCTCTTAACTTATACCCTCTCGATGTTGTCAAAGGACCATTTTTTCCTTGTTATTTATAAAAGTAATTGGCACATTTTATCGTTGACCTTTCGTTGTTTCTTCTCATTAAATTTACCTTTCAAAGCGTCTTTTCATTAAATTTATGTATTATTTCATGTATTGGGGTGTTGTCTATGCTAAGGTTCCATCAATTAGTGACATGTGATATTTTGATTCTATACATGTAATCATAGTGGCCGAATTAGAAGTGGACTCAATATATGCTGACATTATGTCACGGGCAAAGTCAACAGTAGATAATGTCCTACAAGATGACATGTTGTACAACGAAAAACCTAGAGTTGTTTGTCAAACCTAAATGTCAACGATATAATCCCATAAATTTTTCCTACAATAATAAGTTACTCTCTAACTTTAGGTTTGTTATATTGCAAATTTTTGATATACATTACATGTGGCGAAAGACCATCTTCAAACGAGTTATTATTGGTGATCCAAGTTTCAAAATAATGAACGCGCAAGTAACGATTCACATAGGCACACTTTGAAAAGTACACCGTAAAATCAGCGCTAAATTCCAAAATAACGTTTCAAAATATCGGTTACATGGGGACACGCCCTTAGTCTACAATGATTGGCGTGCATCGCACTAATTGCCGCACTGCACATAAAAAGTAAAGTGCGCTCGCCACGAATTTGGTGCGGTCTCGCTTCAACGCTTCGATTGAAATTACACCGTGTATCGCTACTAATGTTAACAATTTTTTCGCCACTTAAAACAGTTTTTCTCCGTGCACACTTGTCCGATTGTTACATGGAGACCGCCAATCGGAAGGTGAGAATCTTAGCTTTCAATGGCAACCGTCAGATCCATAATCGGACATACGTGTACGGATAAAAGATGTATTAAGTGGCAAAAATAAAATCATTAATACTATTAGCGATACACTGTGTAGTGGTTGAATCAAATATTCGTTCGCCAGGCTGGAAAGTATGAATAGCCAGCGAATCGTGATCGGATCCGGTCAAAGAATTACTGGACCGTTGCTCTCCTGACTCATGTGCTTGACAATCTGTACGGAATTAATAAATTTTAGATCATTTATGTTCCCCGAAAATGACGACGACAAAAAAAGATCTTATTCGCTGTAAGGAAGAGAAAAGGCCAATAGAGAAAGAAACCGCGAGAAAAAGACAAAAAACTTCTAAAAAAGACACATCTTCTCATCGGAGCTTATAAAAAAAAAGGAAAAAAAAAAAAAAGGCGCGCGAAGCGTTGGAGAATAGCCGAACTTCCAATGGCGCAACTTTCGCACGTTTTCGCGACTAGTTATGGATTCGTGACATTCGTAACGCTGACGTTTTTCCTTGAAGGTTTTTCGCGTGCTTTTGGGAGCGCGGCGGATCTTCTGCCCAACGGTTGGCCCGGGCAGCCGCAAAAAGTTAAATTCGCGCAGTACGCGGGATATGTGAAACTGCCCGGCACTCAAAAATACTTTTACTACGCGTTTGCGGAGGCGCAGGGGAACGCGACAAAAAAGCCGCTTGTTTTATGGCTCAATGGAGGTGAGGACGAATAAGAGGAAGGAATCTGATTTTAAATGTCACATTCAAAAAGAAAAAAATAAATAAAAAATAGAAAAATGCAGGTATTATTACTGATAATTGACCTATTGTCTACCATCTAAAGCTCATAATTGACCAATTATGAGTTTTTAGTGTTGAATTTCAACCTTAGATCTTTCAATGTTCAGATTTCAATGTTTCAATATCTAACTGCCTTCTTGAAATGGTTATTTTCGAGGTTCAGCAAGCAAAATTTGAATTTTTTATATTCCACAGTGATTAAGTTCATGATTTTTTAGGCTCAAGCCTGGATTGTGAAATTCCAAATGGAGATTCTGGAGATGCTTAATCAATTTTCGTTGTTAGGCAATTTTCATTTTTTACATTTTTGTATTCAATGTGAATCATTAGATCCTGGAATTTTATTTTATTTTAACCTTTTTTGCCTGATGTTTGATGTCTAATGTAAATTCTGTTTTATTTTCATTCTCTAATGTGCCGATGTCCCAATGTCCAATGTCCGATATATATCAATGTCCCATCTTCAATTTAGATTCTAAATTTTTATTTTTAATGTGCAATGTTTAATGTATCTTATCCAATGTCTAATTTCCAGTTTCCAATGGTAATGTCCGCTGATGTCCGGTTGTTTCATTTTTCTTTTTTTTGTTCCAACTAGAATGTCCCTTGTGAATGTCCAATTTCCAATGTGATTCCTTGGCGAATGTCCAATGTCCCATTTCCAATTTCCAAAATCCAATGTCAAATTCCCGATTTCTATTGTCCAATGCCCGATATTAATTCTTAATGTCCGATTTCCAATGTTCAGTATCCAATGTCCATTGTCCAATGCTCAATTTCCATCATTCCAATGTCCATTGTCCATTGTCCAATGTCCAGTGTCCTATGTCCAATGTATAATGTCCTATGTCCTATATCCTATGTCCTATATCCAATGTCCAATGTAGTGTCCAATGTCCTATGTCCAATGTCCAATATCCAATGTCTAATATCCTATGTCCAATGTCCTATTTTCAATGTCCAATGTCCAATTTTCAGTTTCCAATGTCTAATATCCAATGTCCTATGTCCAATGTCCAATGTAGTGTCCAATGTTCTATGTCCAATGTCAAATACCCAATGTCAAACGTCCTATGTCCAATGTCAAATATCCTATGTCCAATGTCTAATATCCAGTGTCCAATGTTCAATGTCAATTCCAATGCCTAACGTTTTCCTCCAATGTTCAACTTTCAGTGTTTATGCCTGAACCTTATATCTGATATCGAGTATTTTGGTTTTCAGGGCCTGGATGCTCCTCTCTTGGGGCGGGCTTCCTCGCAGAGAATGGGCCTTGGAGGTGATTCCCATCACTTTTTTTTTAAGAAGGCGTAGAAATTCATTCTCGAACTAAATTTACCTCATAGTTATTTTTTCAATTTCTTGTTTTTATTTTGTTCCAAGTTTTTTTATTTCTTTCAAGGTCTTTTTAGCCTTTTTTCTCAGTCCAAAAAAGGAATTATTGTGGAATTCCTTTTAGAGACCAAAATTAATGTGCATAGGCAGTGATGACACCAAAAAAAAAAAAAAAAAAAAAAAAGAAACATAGAAAAATAAGTACATTAACACTAGTTAGCCGTATCATTTCTTTTCCAGATAAAAACATTTCCGGAAACTCAATTTAAGAGAGGGAGAGGGCGAGAGAGAGGGAGAGGGAGAGGGAGAGGGATAGGGAGAGGGATAGGGAGAGGGAGAGGGAGCGGGAGAGGGAGAGGGAGAGGGAGTGAGAGCGGGAGCGAGGGGAGAGGGAGGGAGAGGGAGGGAGAGGGAGGGAGAGGGAGGGATGGAGAGGGAGGGGGAGAGGGGGGGAGGGGGGGAGAGGGAGAGGGGGAGAGGGAGAGAGGGAGAGAGAGGGGGAGAGGGGGAGAATGAGAGGGGGAGTGGGAGAGAGTGGGGAAGAGAGGGAGGGAGAGAGGGGGGGAGAGAGGGGGGGAGAGAGGGGGGGGAGAGCGGGAGGGAGAGAGGGGGGAAGAGAGGGGGGGAGAGAGGGGGGGAGAGAGGGGGGGAGAGAGGGGGGGAGAGAGGGGGGGAGAGAGGGGGGGGAGGAGGAGAGGGAGAGGGGAGAGGGCGAGGGCAAGGGCGAGGGCGAGGGCGAGGGCGAGGGCGAGGGCGAGGAGAGGAGAGGAGAGGAGAGGAGAGAGGAGAGGAGAGGAGAGGGGGCGAGAGGGAGGGAGAGGTGGGAGTGGGAGGGAGGATGGAGAGCTGGGAAGAGGGAGGCAGAGGAAGGAGTGGGAGGGAAGATGGAGAGCGGGGGAGAGGGGAGTGGGAGGGAGAGAGATGGAGAGGGAGAGAGGGTGAGAGGGAAAGAGGGGAAGGGGTGGAGAGGGGAAGAGGTTGAGAGGGAGAGAGGGACAGAGGGAGAGGGGGAGAGGGGGAGAGAGAGAGAGAGAGGGAGAGGGGGAGAGGGGGAGAGGGAAGAGAGAGGGAGAGAGAGAGAGGGCGGGAGAGGGAGAGAAAGGGGGAGAGTGGCAGAGGGGCAGAGAGGAGGCGATGGGGCAGAGAGGAAAGAGAGGGATAGAACAACATTTTTTTTTTAATATTTTTGTTGTTTTTGGTTCAAAACAGCAAATATTTTAGAATTCCCTCAATTTGACGAATTGTGACCAAAAGTAGTGTGGATAAGCAATAATGGCACCAGAAAAGAAAAAGAAACAGAAAAAAGACAAAATTAACCACACTAATTAATGGTCTGAGGTTTTTTTTTTTTGTTTTTTTTCTTTTTAGACTAAAAAACAGTTCCGGAACTGCCCTAAAACAGAATCCGTACTCATGGAACAAAGGTACGACCGTCGTAAAATTCTAGAATCTTTCACATTTTTTTTTGTTTTTTCCGTAACTACTTCTCCTATTATACTTCTCCTATTATACTTTTCCCATTAAACTTCTATTACGCTTCTCCTATTATACTTCTAATATGCTTCTTCTGTTATACTTCTCCTCTTATACTTCTTCTCCTTTTATACTTCTCCTATTATAGTTCTCCTCTTATACTTCTTCTCCTATTTTACTTCTCCTATTATACTTCTATTATGCTTCTCCTGTTATACTTCTATTATACTTCTCCTATTATACTTCTATTATTCTTCTCCTGTTATACTTCTCCTATTGTACTTCTCCTACTATACTTTTCCTATTACACTTCTCCTATTATACTTCTCCTATTATACTTCTCCTATTATACTTCTTCTCCTATTATACTTCTCCTGTTATACTTCTATTATGCTTCTCTTTTTATACTTCTATTATGCTTCTCCTACTATAGTTCTCCTCTTATACTTTTTCTCCTATTATACTTCTCCTATTATACTTCTATTATGCTTCTCCTGTTATACTTCTCCTATTATACTTCTTCTCCTATTATACTTCATGTTAAGATATGGAAAAATTGAGAAGGGACGTTCAAAAAAGTCTTCACATTTTCAATGTAAACTTTTGTTACTTCTTTTAATCTATTGATGTTATGTGTTTTATTTCCATTATTTCTATTATTATTTATTTATTTGTTTATGTTTTTGTTACTATGGACCAATTTTTTACACAGAATCTCCGACGAGAGTCACGGCTTCATTTTGTATCCTCAAAAAGTAAAAAAAAAAAAAAAAAAAAAAAAACGAAAAAAAAGGGAGGAACAATGACGTTCATAAATGTAATTTCTCGGTGATTATTTATTTATCTTGTATTTTTTTGTTTTTTTCTTAGAGGCCAATATGTTATATGTGGAATCTCCGGCGGGTGTCGGGTTTAGTTATTCGGATGATTATTCGGATTACCAAACAAATGACGCTACCACTAGTAAGTTTATTTATTTATTTTTATTTATTGTTTCTGCTTCTGTTTATTTCTCCGGTGAAATTTTCTAGTCATTTCTTTTCTTGAATCATTAAAACTATCTTATATTTCTTTCAATTCGGGAAATTTTTGCCGATTGTCCAATGAATGGTCACTATTAGTAATTTTTTTATTTTTTTTCGGTGAAATGTACTAATCTTTTCTATTATTGAATGATTGAATCACAATTGTTTTTGATGTCTTTTTATTATTAATTTTTTAGTCACAATTTTCTTATGTTATGTTTTTGTTCTGAAGATTTTCGGGTTCTCAAACAAACGACGTCACTGCTCGATTTTTTTTTTTTTCGGAGAAAACAATTGCTACTCTCTTTTTCTTTGAGATTCTTTTTTTATATCCATGATTATTTTTTCCAGTTTTAATTTGTCATTTTTTTTCCGGTGGAATATAAGAATCATTTCTATTATTTCATAATAATTCACATTTCTTTTGTATTCTTCCTTTTATTAAATCACAATTCCTCTAAATATATTTTTCCTCCTTTTTCTTTTATGACTCTAAGTTAATTTTAGATTTAAGTTATTTAAAAATTTTGAGAGTGTATTTTCCTCGATCGCGAAACATTTTTGTTTTTAACTTTTTTTGAGTTTCTTTTTAAAAATAGAATATTTCCAAATCTCTCTCTCCCCTTCCTCCTTCCCCCTTGCCCCTTCCCCTTTCCCACTTCCCCCTTCCCGCTTCCCCAATCCCCCTAGCCGCTTTGCACTCCTCCCACCCTCACCCTCTCTTCCTCTTCTCTTCGTCTCCCTTCCCTCACTTTCTCCTCTCCCTCTTCCAATCTGTTACCGCTCCTTTCTTCTCATGTTACTCTCATTTTCTCCCATTATTTCTTTCCCTCTCCCCCTCCCTCTCCCACTCCCTCTTGCGCTCTCTTTCGCTCTCCCTCTCCCTCTCCTCTCCTCTCCTCCCCAGGCGTGGACAACTATCT
The DNA here is from genome assembly GCA_037447655.1 of Zygnema cylindricum. Lineage (NCBI taxonomy): Eukaryota > Viridiplantae > Streptophyta > Zygnematophyceae > Zygnematales > Zygnemataceae > Zygnema > Zygnema cylindricum. The sequence continues at coordinate 47,028 of JBBHKE010002193.1, read as the reverse complement.
CTTTTTGGTGGGTTGGTTGACTAAATTTCCTGCATATAAGACAAGACCTATCTACCTCTCCGGAGAAAGTTATGCAGGTGAGTTTTTTTTTTTTTTTAATTTATCGTTTCTATTATATATTTTTTGATTTTTTTCATGTTTGTTCTAGACCATGATTCAACAGGACTTGATGAATTACATTTTTTACCATTTTTTGTGAATCTAGACGCGAAGATTTTTTAACTTCTTGAAGAAATATTGAAGTAATTTTGTACATTTTGTTTTTTGTCTTATTTCGTGTTTTGTGTTACTTTGTGGTTTGTGTTATTTTTTCCAATTTTTTATTTTGCTCTATTTTGTGTTACCTCATACAGGCTTAACGTTTTAGTTCTTGCAAATGTTGCTTTATCATATTTTGCCTATTTTTATATTTATTCGCGATTTGATTTTCTGTGTAAAGTACTTGGTAAAGAACATCAAACATCAAACATCAAACCTCAAACCTCAAACCTCAAAAATCAAACACCAAACATTAAACATTAAACATGAAACATAAAACATAAAACATCAAACATAAAGCATCAAACATCAAACATAAAACATCAAACATTAACATTAAACATAAAACATAAAACATAAAACATCTAACATCTAGCATCCAGCATCAAACATCACATCAAACATCGAGCATAAGGTCACGCGAGCATCCTGCATCGAGCATCCGCCATCAAATTTTGGATATCGATTATTGGATGGTTAACATTGAATACTTGACACTTGAATGATGGAAGCTAAAAATTGAACATTGGAAATTGAACATCAACCATCGAACATTGAATTTTGATTTGTAGATATTGAAATCGCAGCTTAATCGAACATAATTTTAAAATCAGAGATGAAACATACACTCGTCTACTGGAAAATCGTATCAATTGGAAAGCATGCGTGTTGTACATAACAAAATATTTCTGATTTTTCCAATAATTTGTTTTTTTTTATGTCACAGGACATTATATACCACAACTTGCAAAGCAAATTATTGATCGGAATAAGAATCCTTCGAACTATGAAATTAAATTGAAAATGAAATTTAAAGGAGTCATAATTGGAAATGCATATATGGACAATTACAATGACTACCTCGGATACAAATTTGCTGTTTCTTCATTTTTTCAAAGCTACACAGATACTGTAAGTACAAAATGTGCAAGAATTTCTGAAAATCTTGTTTTTTGTTTTATATTGAAATGGTCGAATCTAGCTGGAATTAAACGGATTGAAAAGATTCAGGAAGAGTTTAACGAAGTTTTAAATAGGTAACATTTTAAAACAAAAAAAGAACAAAAATTGAACAAAAAATGAAATTTGGGAACAGAAATTGGGTCCTAGAGAATTGTGTTTGTGTTCACGGAAATGTTTTTTTTCAACGAAAACAAATGTTTTAGTCTGTTTTCTCTCAAGTGGCTATCTTCTTGTCGTAGTATGTTTACATTTCCTTTATATTCGTCCCTGTTAACAAAAACTTAATTTTCTCAGAATGAATGGAAAATGTGAAAAAAAATCTTTGATCGGAGTCAATAAAGTTAGCTTTACAATTTTGTCCTTGAAAAAATAAAACAAAAAAAGATAAAAATTCTCCAAAAATCGTTCGGGTGTTTTGAGTACTTGACATTCTGTCCATCCTTTTAACTATTTTTTATTTTCATTTTTCTTTTTATTTTTTGGCATTTTTTTCTTTTCCTTCCGAGTAGTTCGTCTTCGATGCATATGGTGAGCAATTTTTTTTTTTTTTTGTATATATTAAATTTCCTCTCTAAAAGAGATAATGAAATTTAACAAATAAGCTCAACAAGCATATACTCCTACCCCTACATTTCTCCCTCCCCCTCTCCCCTCTCTGTCTTTGTCTCTCAATCTCCCTCTACCACCCTTTGTCTCCCTATCCTCTCCACACTTCTCCCCTTTCCCCTCCCTTCACCCTCCCCCTCTTCCACTCCTTCCTCCCATCCCCTTCCCGCTTCTCTTCCCCTTCTCTCCATTTTCTCTATTCCTTTGATTCCTCCCCGATCTTCCCGCAGCCCATTCTCTTCTGCCCAGCCTCATCCCCCAGCTTCCCCTACCCCCTCCCTTCCTCTCCTTCCTCCTTCCATCCTGGGCAATGTTTGAACTTTGGGTTTTAGCATCGGACTCAGGTCGGACTAAAGAGTTCATTTGTATCATGAATCAAAAGGCCACAGGGGGGATGGAAGATGAGAAGAATTAAAGATTTTAAATTAAAAGTTTTTTATCTTTCTTCTTGCATTACTTTAGGTGTTTTCTCATTTATTTATTAACCTACTCATAAAATATTTCTATCCAATTCTATATTCACTAATGTATTTAATTATTTACTTTTTTAGTTCCCTCACTTAATAGTTTGGATCATTCGCACTATAAATATATTAAGTTAACGAAGTCAAGAAATCCATAAGGAGGGAGGGCGGGAAGGAGGGAGGGCGGGAAGGAGGGAGGGAGGAAGGGAGGGAGGGGGGGAGGAAGGGAGGGAGGGAAGGAGGGAGGGAGGGTGGGAGGGAGTTGACCACGTGAGGGCGTTAGATAAAGTAGTAAGGAGTTGAAACAAAATAGAGTGAGAACAATACAACTGCAAAAAGAAAACCGTCACATGTTAATGGACATATAATGGGGATAAATATGTGAATCTAGGAATAACATGTCAAAATAGAGAAAATACAACAAAACAAAAATCAAGTCAAGTCACAACTAGAGTGTCTAACTGTGACGAATTGTTCATTTAACCCAAATTGCTAAAGGAACAAAAAAACAAAAAACAAAAACCAAAATAGCAAGTGCCCAAAATAACAAGTGTTAGACTGTATGTTCTCTTAAAATAATGCTATCATAAAAATTAACACAAGTAACTCTAAGCTGACTTTATATACAAATTCAAATCATGGATGTTTTAGATCCCCAAAATCTAGAAATATGTTAGCCAATGAAGAATAGAGGAGTATCAAGTCTCAAACTATATTCAGGTCACCGCTTCCAGTTGCCACCCTCCAATCATTTTCTCCAGATCTCTTATTATATACAAGACGGTCATCAATAAACCGATACGGTCCAACGAATGTCATACACTTCTAGTACCTCGAATTCGCTGCAATAAAATCACACTGAATGAATCATATTAAAAGTCTTTATAAAATGTGTTCGCGCACAAGTATATAAATTACACCGGTATAACTACACCGCTCATCATTAGTGTTAATAACACTAATTCGGTCGCGGCTTTTTTGGCTAAAAATCACAAAATAGAGTTAACAACATTATTTAAGGACATGGACTACAATCTGCCACGTCTCCTTGCACTAAATTATAATTTCGCATTAACACTAATAAATCTTTAACGCTAATAACGACGAGTGGTGTAATAGCGTTAATGTTTTTTTGCCACTTAAAACATCATTTCCAGTACATGTGTGCACGGAGAAAAGATGTTTTAGTCGGCAAAGGAAATATAAACACTAATAGAGATACACGATGCACTAATCAAACTGACACTAAAGTTTTAACTTTATTTAATTATTTTTCTGAATTTTTGCCTCTCTATTGTAGATAAAAATTACTGGAGTTCCCAATCTAGAAACGGGGTCTAAAGGGAAACCGGCTCCCCCCACTGTCCCATACCCCTATAGCATCGACAACCCAACATGTTACGATTACTGGATCTACAAGTAAGGAAAAATCAAATTCCCAACCAATTCACATCATTCTAAATCAAACCAGACAAGTTGTCACACCAATTCCGACATATTCACAACAATTTAATACACTAATTTAACACCAGTTTTACCTCAATTCTAACCCAATTTCACATCAATCTCACGCCAATTAACACCAAACTCCCAATTCCACACCAATTTCATATCAAATTCAAACCTATCTCACACCAATGGCACAACACTATGATACCAATTTCCAGCCAATTTTACATCAACTTCAAACCAGTTTTAAATCCCAACCAATTATGCACCATTTTCACACCAATTCTAAATAAAATTTACATCGACGTCATCAAACCAATTTCAAACCAATTCTTAACCAAATCCCAAACAATTACGCACCATTTCCACGCCAATTTTGAATAACTTCTACATCAACTCCAAACCAATTTCGCACCAGTTGCTCACAAGTTTTACACCAATTTCACACTAATTTCGCGTCAATGTCACACACTAATGTCACGCTAATTTCACATCAATTCCAAACCAATTTTCAAACCAATTTCACACCAATTTTGAACCAATTTTAACTCAATCCAAATCAGCTTTTTATCAATTTCAAATCAATTTCACACCAATTTCACATTAATTCATCACCAATTTCGCACCAGTTTTAAATGAATTTCACGTCAATTTCAAATCAATTCCACAAAAATTTCGGACCAATTTCGTGCAGATTTCACAGCAACTTCACGCCACTTCCAAACAGGGATAAATTTCAAGCCAATTTTCATACCAATATCACATTAATTCTGAATTACACAACTTTTCCATCAATTTCACACCAATTCCAAACTAGTTCTGCGTCATGTCACATTATTTTATTACCAATTGCAAACCAATTCGAAACCAAGGCTAATTCTACCAAATCTCAAACCGAACCTGCTCAATCCCAAGCCAGCCCTAGTTCAAACCAGATCGCCCATTTTAATCCAAACCTAATTGTGATTAAATTAAGCGGGAATCACTAATGCTAAGTTAAGTTGACTAAATCGAGCTATCATCTTGCCGTTTGCCATGTTTTTTTTTTTTTAGCTGACTTTGTTCGAGCAGTGATGACTAAAATTCTCCGTCTTTTGACGATGATTGACTGATAACTAACCATTTCTAACCATGATTGACCGAAATTGATTGCCAGATATTTGAACAATGATACTGTACAGCAAGCCATCCACGTAAAACCTGGTTTCGGGGAATGGATGGTGTGCTCAAGGTAAGAAATACATGTGATACGATATCGCATTTGGAAATATGTGGGACTAGGGAATCGGAGAAAACTGGGAAATTTGGGAATCTGGGAATTGGCAAATTTGGGGATTAGGAAAATTCTGAATCGGGAGTCGGAAATGGGCAATGGGTAATTGGTAATTGGTCAGTGGAGGACTTGGGAATTGTGAAGATTGGGAATTGGGAATCGGAAAGTGAGATTGTCGAGAATTTGAAACTGAAAGTTTGAAATCCTGATTTTGGTGTCAGTTCAAACTTAGGATGCAATTTGTTTTGGATATAAATTCTTGATCCTTTTTCAAATTATTGAGGTGGACGATCGAGCAGAGAAAGCACGCAATTTCAAGCGTGCACTTGTTTTTACTATGTGCTGTTGCAGTTCTCCATTGGACTATATGGAAGACGTTTCTTCCACTGTTAACATATTGAAGCTTCTTATAAAAGAAAATCTTCAAGTCTGGTTGTACGGGTGAGAGGACACAATTCTTAATTCAATTTTCTAGCCAATATGTAATTTGCAAGTTTGTTGTCCTATCTCGTTTGCAATCTTGCTCTCTTGTTATATATGTTTTTCTCCCCTCTGCTATCTCCTCTCCCCTTTACTTCCCTCTCTCCCTCTCTTTTTCTCTGCGTTTCTCACTCTCCATATCTCCCTCCTTTGCTTTTCATTCCCTCCCTCTCTCTCCTTTTCTTTCTCTGTAAGCCCCCTATTGATTTATTGATTTTTATTGCCTGCTTGTGGACATTTATGCAGTGGAGACGCAGATACTGTGGTTCCATTTTACGGAACTAGAAAGAACATAGAATCCCTCAGTATCCCTTTAGCCAGAAATTCTTATTTTCCGTGGTACTACTATGATCAGGTACGGTTTATCGGTGTCCATGATTTACATTTTTTTTATTTTTTTACATAATAAAGACATACATTCGGCGAACAATTTTTTTTGTCAAAATTATTTTCGGATTTTTCCTGTGAATTCAGTTTTTTTTTTTTTTCCTTTTTTTTCCCTGTTGTCTGTTTGCTTGCTTTGTTCTTTTTGTTTATTTTTTATATTATCTGCATTTGTCATTTTAACATTTCTTTTTCTTTTTCTTTTTCCTTTATTACTTTTCACAGCCCTCCGGTTGGATTGGAGAATACAAAGGGTTAATCGCTGCCACTGTAAAAGGAGCCGGTCATTTTGTCCCATATGATAAACCCGAAGTTGCTCTTTATATATTTAAACAATTTCTTGCAAATAAAACCCTCCCACAAACTCCCTTCGAATTTGACCCAGTAGTTGCTTTTCCGTAGAACAAATATTCGTTAACATTATTTTTTTCCTTTATTCCATATATCGCATCTCTTAATTTTTATTTATTCCTGTCCAAAAATCCAAACCGTAGTGGGAATTGTAACAAATAAATTTGTTATTTATATTGCGGAATCGGGCGGCCGCGAAATCGGCGATTCACCGGTTCAGCGAGTATGTTTCGGATTGGCGTGAATTTTGACGATTTTTGTCCGCGCCGGCGGCTGTACTTTTTAAGTTGTTTTGTACGGATGGTACTTATTGTAGTGTTTCCAGACGTAGTATTTAGGTTAAGCGACGGGTGGCGTTGCACAGTGGGATTTTTGGCCCGCACGTGTTGGCACGTACCGCGTCCCGTAGGTGTGGTTTTTTGGCTTTGTATTAGTTTTGATCTTTAGAGATTGGGGGATATACATTGAGCAAGAGAGAGGGAGAGAGGGAGAGAATAAGGGATTGTTATGTGGGAAATAGTTTTGGTTGAATATAATGATCTTTAGCCGAAGCTCGCTTTTGCTATGGTTGTGAGTTATGTGATTCTTCCGCTTGCTTGAGTGCATATTTTTTTTTTCGTGGGCTTTTATCGATCCTATCAATTTTTGCGGTTTTTTTTTTAAGTGTTTATAATGTTGATTTGGCGGTTGCGAAGCATACTTTTCGATACCTTTAATTCTAGTTATTGTAAGGCATTATTTATTTGTATGAGTTAATTAATAGTTTAGTATGCTAATGTTTTAAAGATGTTCGTTTTCAGCCTTTGTTCAAAAGCATGCAAAAATTTGGATGAAAAATTTACTATGGAAATCCTATTTTGACAACAAAAGACTAATATTTCCTTACTATATTTTTATCTTGTGATTGCAACATTTGATGTTGTTGTTATTGTTCTTTTTGATGTTTTTTATGCCGCCATTCTTATTGTTATTGTAGTCGTTATTGGCGGGATTCATACTTCACCAAGTCTGTATCGTTGGATTGGAGTCTGCTTATGGCGACACTTTATCAAGATGGAACTTCAATTGAAGCATACACCTCACTCTGCAAAAACCTCTTGGTCAAATATTGGTCAGCAACAACACCATTTACCTTCGTTTTCAGGCACGCCTTGGAGCTTACGGGCTCACGTGAATGAAGAGTTATTGACAACTGGGAGTAAGAAGAGTATAACTTAGAGCCATATATTTTCAAAGGCTACTGTCTTAGTGGTAAACTTTAGTGGCAAACGAAAGGATCGGTAAAACACTCAGAGCTCACTTACAAATAATGTTGGTAGCAGAAGCATTCAGATTACAAAACATTGAATTAACATTGAAGAGACATTTCAAAATAATTCTCACATTAATACAAAACCGAAATTACAATTTTCCTTTTATCTCTTCTATTCCTCCATGCATATCTCCAATTGATCGTTGATTGATTTTACACAAGTCCATGGCTTCCCTTAAATAACACACTATCCATGGCGCGGCACGTGTAAGTGTGCGCCGCCAAGAAACCTCTAGAAATCTGCCATCTGTCCACAGATTAGACTAGAACACTCTAAATTTCACTAAGTACTCAAACATTGCAAAACGACAAGCCAAAAGAAAGTACTAAACAAATCTAAAAGTACTATCGTACTAAACTAGACGTACGACAATTCTAGACGCGAAACAAAACGACAAATATATTTTGCGAAACAAATAGAACTTTATCGAAACGTACGTCGGAGTACTTTCGATACATTCTAAAAAATACAGTTCTTCGAAATCGAGCCGATTCCGCGCGCGTACGATTCTTTCAATGAATCGTAACACCCCCCCTCTTCATTGAAGAATCGTCTCCATCACAGCAACCCTAATTTAGGTCTTCCTCTTAAAAGTACATCAAACGTCGCCGCTTTAGTAAGCATATTGGCAGCTTCCTCAAGTGTCGATACATACAAAACATTTTCCACTTCTTTAGCCGCTGCCAAATCTCGTACGAAATGCCATTGAATCCGTATATGTTTAGTGCGTTTGTGAAAAACGGGATTTTTCACAAGTGCTATCAAACTCATACTATCGGTGAAATTTTTAAGCATCCAATCAAAAATCCAAGTTCACTCAACATTTCCCTTATCCATATTGACGCCTTGCTTGTGTGGCACGCCGCCATATACTCGGCCTCCGTTGAACTTAGTGCCACAATTGGTTGGAGACGCGAACTCCACGAGATCGCCGCTCGACGAAACACGAACGTGTATCTGGACGTAGATTTTCACGAATCAAAATCTCCGCCCAAATCCGCGTCGCAATATCCGACGCACTCCAACAATTCGCTTTTAAATTCGAATACAAGACCGATATCGATAGTACCCGCCAAGTATCGAAATGTACGCTTGACGGCCTCCCAATGTGATTTCTTTGGCGTTTGACAACATTGACTTCCAAGTGAAACAGCCGCCGAAATATCGGGTCGCGTACCAACACTTGGGTACATTAAACTTCCAATCGCTTCGCGGTACCGTACGTCTACTGTCGCTTAATCCTCAAACTTTCGTAATTGACTTTTCGCGTCCATAGGCGTCGAAATTGGTTTTGCGTCGAGCATGGAGAATCGTGTTAAGACCACCTTACAATATTGCGCCTGACTTAACCTTATGTCTACGTTCGCATTACGAATCACTTCGATCCCCAAGATATATTTTACTTCGCCAAGATCTGTCACTTTAAAATGTTGACGTAGGTGCGCTTTCAATTCGCATATACATTCCAAACTATCTGACGTCATCAAAAAATCATCGACGTACACTGAAAATATAATTTGATCCATTCCTTGTCCTTTCAGGTATACTCCAGAATCCGAAATCGCACGTGTGAAACTAAAGTCCAAAAAAACTTTGTGTAGGCGTAGATACCAGGTTCAAGGTGCCTGCTTCATTCCGTAGAGCGATTTGTGAAGAAGCCATACCGTGCCTTCCCGTGACGTCACTTCTTCAGGCACCTTCATATAGACCTCTTCTTCTAAGTCTCCATTCAAAAACGCGAACCCTACATCCATTTGATGAACGTGTTTCTTCCTTGCAGCGGCAATCGCCATAATCATTCTTAAAGAGTCGAATTTCACAACGGGAGCATATGTCTCCGTGTAATCTACCCCCACTCTTTGCTGAAATCCTTTGCATACAAGTCTCGCCTTATATTTTACTACTTCACCCAATGCACCAGTTTTAGTTTTGAAGACCCATTTCGCGTCAATCGCTTTCTTTCCTTCCGGTAATTTTACTTCCTCAAATGTTTGATTTTCCACAATTGACTTATACTCCTACCATGTCGGCTTCCACTTTGTTTCCCAATCACACGAGTTTCTTGCCTCCGCGTATGATTGAGGATCGCCGGCCAAATTGGCGCACATTAATTGCTATAAAAGGAATTTCGTCTCCTTCGCATCGGAGACGAAATAATGGGAATTTGAATTCTCTCCACCAATTTTGTCATAAGAAAGCCGATTTGGTTTCTTTCCTGTATTCTCTCGAGTACTTCATCTAAGAACCGGAACTTGTTCCACATTTTGCTCCTCCTTGTCCACATTTGGTAAACTCAATTTTGGGCTTGAAGATTTTCGACTTTCGGTCGACATTTTGGAATTTCGGCTCACATTACTCTGGACATCAATGTCAATGTCCAATTTCTCCAAACGCGAATCAACATTTTATTTTCCCTTCTTGATGTTGACAATGGACTCCGGCTCCTCATCCGAATCCAAATCCTCAATGTTCGAGAAATTGGCAACATCGTCTACCTCATAAAAATCAAGATTCTTCTTCAATTCCGCCGATTTCTCAATAACTGATTTTAAGTCTTCATGAAAATTGACATTTCGGGATTCTTCCACAATACGACAAACTGGATCGAATATACGATAAAGATTTCCTTTTGTACTATAGCCCACAAAAATTCCGGGCCAACTCTTCGCCGCAAATTTCCCTTTCCTTTTCACTTGATCCACATACACCGTAGCGCGACATCCCCAAATTCGGAGATGACGGAGAGCCGGTTTCTCCCCATAAAGTAATTCGAATGTTGTTTTATCAGCGGAAACCAAAGTAAGTCTCCGATTACAAATGTAGTTGGCCGTGAGGATGGCATCTCCCCATAACGAGATATTTTGACCGGCCGAATGCACCATCGCCCTCACCATTTTTTAAAAGGTCCTATTCTTCCTTTCGGCTACTCCATTCGATTCCGGAGAATAAGGTGAAGTGAATTGTTGGGTAATTCCTTTCTCCTTACAATACCTCTCAAATGCGATAAATTCGCCTCCATTATCCCAACGTATGGCTTTCAATTTCCGTTCGCATTGTCTCTCGGCAAATGCATGCCACTCAATAAAAGTTTCAAGAGACTCCGATTTCCCCTTCAATAATCGCACCCACGAAAATCTCGAATAATCATCAACGATGACCATAATATATCGATTTCCTCTAAGGCTTTCCGGCTTAATTTGTCCACATAGATCGACATGGACAAGCTCCAATGGATGTTGAGCCCGAAACGTCACATCTTTCGTTGGATGTGGTTTCCGAATTTGTCGTCCTTGGCTACATCCATCGCATCCATTTACTTTTTGGCCGGTAGCAAGATCTAATCCCCTTACACATGCCGTTTTTATCATTCTCCTCAAATTTATTTCGGATGTATGACACATCCGATGGTGCCATAACGTTAAATCTCCCTTTAGTTCCGAGATTTGATTTAGAATGCCCGTTGAAGGAGCATTATTCCTCGGTCGCCTCCACAAAAGTCGACTATGCATCGAATTGGTGATTTCGCCTTCGCCAATTAATTTGCTGTCGGCGCGATATATGCGAATCGCGGAATCGCCTGCGTTTACTCTCCCACCGGCGCGCTGAATTTAAGGTACGCTGAATTTGAGGTACACTTAATAGATTCAGTGAACCGTCCGAAATATATAGAACGTTCAATAAACGCGCATCCGATATCGTTTCATTTCCAAAACGGTTCCACGTGGGTAAATTCAATCGAACGGTACCCACTGTACCAACCGTAATCGTTTGTCCACTTGCGACCGTAATTAATTTTGGTACGATAAGTGAACGCATGTCGTCAAACAATGTAGCGTTCGTACACACGTGGTGAGACGCCCCTATGTCAATTATCCATTCCTTTTCGCGTGCGTCACTTAGTTCACTTAGTGAATCAAGACTAAGGTGCAGACAAGTGAACATCTGTCCACCTTCGCCTCCTTCCAAATTTCCCAATTCGACGAAATTTCCATGGCTGCCGCCATGGCCGCCATAGCGTCCACGACCCCGCCCAGCGTCACGCCCACGGCCACGTCCTCCAAAATTGCGACCGCCTCTTACTCCTCCGCTACCAAATTTAGAGTAGCATTGTTGGCTCGTGTGGCCTAATTTCCGACAATTGAAACATTCTCTCTCTTTATCCGGACACGAGGCCGGAATACAACCGGGCCAATTGCAACGGAAACACAAGACGTTGCAATTATCATTCTGGACGGACCGAGGTCTTAAATTTCCGCTCCTATCGTGCCATTTCCCACGACCTCTTGATCCTCCTCTTTTTCCACCCCCTCTTCCACGAAAATAATGCAAATCCGCGAATTCGGGAGCAGCCACATTGAAGGATCCAGCGTCCAAAGATCCTTTTGAGGAATGATACTATTACTCTCCGCCATCTTCAAAATAATTCACAATAAATTCGTAAGTATTATTTTCCCTCGCAAGTAAAATCTCCTTGAGGTGGATCCACTTATCCGGTAATGCATTCAAAAATCCGGTTACTTTATCCTCCTCTGTGATCACTCTCCCATTGTTAAGAAGTTCCTCCACAATAATATTTAATCTCTTCACGGCATCGTCAAAAGATTCGTTGGATTTCATTTTGAATTGCATGAAATCGGAGAACACATATTGCCCCTTGTTTTGGATTCCCCTCTCGTATTTTGATTCTAACGCCTTCTAACATCCGTGTGCGGTGCTATGCGTGAGGAAATGATCATGCACGGACACCGAACACGTTTGCATCAATCCGGTGATGGCCGCAAGATTCTTTCGCTTCCACAACCGACAAGCCTTCGCATCTCCGATCGGCATTTTCTCTTCACCATTTACGACTTTCCAAAGACCACTCAAAGTCAATTGAGCTCGGATATACTTCTTCCATGGAGGGTAATTCGAACCATTGAAGACCACGGTCTTTCCGGGCATTTGAAACATTTCCACTCCTCCTTGACTATCCTCCTCTAAATCGGAATCATCATCTAGCTGTTGATTCCTCTTCTTATCTTTCTTTTTATTCACCCCTTCACCATCATCATCAGAATCTCCTCCATCCGGATCGGGATTCGTCTCACCGTGAGCTAATTTATCAAACCTCCTATCCACGGCCGAGAACTTCTCATCAATCCGACGCATGAAATTCTCCAAATACTCTCGCATTTGATTGTCGGACATCGAGCCACCGACACCTCTATTTTGACCGAACGAATCCATGGGGAATGATGACTCAAATGCGGCCCTGGTAAAACTAAACTCTTTTTCTTCTTTGGGAGGATCCTCGAGAGTCGGCACATTTTCCTAAAAATTCGAGACAAGGGTAGCTGAAGAGGAGGGAGTGAAAGGGGACTTCTTTTTGTTCCTTCCACCCATAACCAAAGGAGACACTTTAATGGAGCTATACCCGCTCCGATACCAAATGAAAGGATCGGTAAAACACTCAGAGCTCACTTACAAATAATTTTGGCAGCAGAAGCATTCAGATTACAAAACATTGAATTAACATTGAAGAGACATTTCGAAATAATTCTCACATTAATACAAAACCGAAATTACAATTTTTCTTTTATCTCTTCTATTCCTCCATGCATATCTCCAATTGATCGTTGATTGATTTTACACAAGTCCATGGCTTCCCTTAAATAACACACTATCCATGGCGCGGTACGTGTAAGTGTGCGCCGCCAAAAAACCTCTAGAAATCTGCCACCTGTCCGCAGATTAGACTAGAACACTCTAAATTTCACTAAGTACTCAAACATTGCAAAACGACAAGCCAAAAAGAAAGTACTAAACAAATCTAAAAGTACTATCGTACTAAACTAGACGTACGACAATTCTAGACGCGAAACAAAACGACAAATATATTTCGCGAAACAAATGGAACTTTATCGAAACTTACCACGGAGTACTTTCGATACATTCTAAAAAATATAGTTATTTGAAATCGAGCCGATTCCGCGCGCGTACGATTCTTTCAATGAATCGTAACAACAAACTCTTAGGATTAACTTCCATTAGAGGAAAAGTGGGGTTGTTTACTGGACGTCGTACGATATCGTACAAATTCGTACCAATATTTTTTTTTGTCAGACGAAACATGACGAAACATGTTAATTGGATGGCTCCAATATTTTAGGCGTGAGTATCAACCGTTGGATGTTTCACTTTTTTAGATTCGCGAAGCAATCGCGCACATCGTCCAGTGTGAAGAGACCTCGGCGAGCAAAGTTTCTTCACACTGGTCGCGTACCATTGGTACACGTGAAAAGTTAAAAAAATATCCACCACGAACAGGCGATGAGAAATGAACACGTCGTATATGCCATGTGCCTTCCGCCACGGTGTATGCAGATCGACCCAAATATCTTCACATGCTCCTTCTGACATCCGCTGACCTTCAAAGTTTGCGCCGCCTTTTTGCCATTCCGTTTCGAAATTTTGATTTCCAATTTCAAAATTAAAATTTTTTCGCAAAATTTTTGTACGAATCATTAACTAGCTCCGCTCTTACAAATATTACGTACATATTTTCATTTTGAAGAATATTTTAGATTTTAAGAATCTGAAAACCAACCTACGTGGCGCCGATCATAATTGAGAAACGATGTCTAGTGGCACGACATAATGGAAGGTCGTGCTAGTAAACACTAGAAATAGACGTATCCGCATGTTTGCTGGGACCGCCTAATGGAGAACAGGCCTTACTGACAAAATTTAGTGGCAAACTCTGCCTAGAATTTCTAACTTTGGATCAAAGTCCGGCAGGCCTAATGAACATTCGGGTCGTCGGTGGGTTCTCCTTCTGTTGGAAGAGTTGGGGCGATGCATATATTTGGAGACTAGCCCACATAGTGGTTGACGGTTAAAGGAGGGCTTGGAGAACGAAAGGAAGGTCCACAAGAAAAGTTTAAATTTTCGGGGGTTCGAGACACTCCGGAAGAGGGAATTGGGTAAACAAGACAATACGGGGAATCAGGGATCCGAGCCTTGGGGAACGCCGAGGAGAGGAGCGGTATAGATGTTTGAGGGCTCTTCAGGCCTTGAGTGGCGAAGCCATCCTCTGGCTAACAGGCTATATGGGCAAATACCACCTTGGGCTCGACAAACATCAAACATCAATCATCAAGCATCAAGTAGCAAGCAACAATCTTCAAGCAAACATCATACACTAGACATCAAACATTAACAATAAACGTCCAACTTCAAGCATCGCGAAATTCACGGCAAAAAAAAAAACCAAAAATGATTGTATGGCACGCAGCAGCCAATCGAAAAAAGGATGTAGAAAGACCCGAGCACTTGCAACGTTGTTGAGCTCATTTGTGTTTTTAGCATGCATGTGCACTAAATAGTAGACTTAATAATAGCAATATTAAAAATATTGGTAATACTAATGACGAAAATATCAGTCTAATATTGTCAATTTCTTTCCAAAATCATTTCATCACTGTAAACTTTGATAAACTTAGAATCAACATTCGTAATCAACATAAAAATGAACAAGTAATGCTGTTCAAAAATTAATACACGAAGAACAAATTGAGATTGTCATAATAACCTGTTAATCATTTGCATGTTTTTGGATGAGGGCCGAAAACACTATACATATGTAAAAGATAAAAATGTTCATTCTTTTGTCAAATCATGTAAAGTAAAAAATGCCCCACAAAAAATGAATTTCAGATACTACCTTCCCAAAATAAATCTCTACCGTAGAATCAACAATTCCAACCTCGGAAAACACGGACGATAAAAATTCTTTGATACATTTTCCCTTTTCTGTTCGTTTTGTCTTAATAACAAAAAAAAAAAATTGAATAAATAATTAGAATCTCAAAACTACAAAAACTTTAAATGAATCTAGAAATGTTTTGGTTTACGGATATGCGACTATTGTGTCAAATTTGAAGGGATATTGTGGGAGAGTGTCGTTTGCGAGAAATTGTTTAAGTATAAAAAGCGAAACTTCCGGTTTATTATATGGGACAAAGTGACCGGCTCCTTTTACAGTTACGGCGGTTATCCCTTTGTACTCTCCAATCCAACCAGAGGGCTGTTAAAAGAAATAAAGGAAAAAAAGAAAAAAAACGAAAATATGAAATTTAGATATAAAAAAAATATAAAAAGTAATAATCAAAAGAAAAAGCCAAGCAAAAAAAAAAACAAAAAGGAATGCTAATTTCACGATAAAAATAAAAAAGCATTCAAATTCATAAGCAAAAGCATTGTCTGTCTTTTTGTACTCTCCAATCAGCAAAAAGGTTTTAAGAAAAAAATGAAGAACCCCAAAATAAGTGTTGGAAATTACCAAAAATAAAACACAAACACCAGAAAATTAGAAATAATAATTAATCAAATACTAACCTTACATTCTTTTTACTTGTCACCTGTTTCTTCTCTCCAATGCAACAACTTAGAAAAATAAAATAATGAAAAATGAACTGTTAAACTCGGAATAAAAACTAAAGATATGTAAAAACAAACATTTGAAAAAAAAAATCAATCATCTTAAAAAATTTACCCATAGTCATGTTAAATTCACAAAATTGTCTAATGGAAAACACATGAGAAACCTTATCTCAAAATAAGTCGAAAATAAGAAACTCAAAGTAAAGCCATGAAAAAAAATATAATCTCATAAGAAGTAAAAAAAAAGAGATACTTACCTCCCAAATCCGATACAGCACAAAAATCTGGTCAAAACTTTTATCTCACAAGAAAAGTGCATTAAGAAATTTACAATAATTGAAGGCCGATCACAAAAAAAAAGCAAAGAGGGCTTTTAAGGGTTTTTCAGGGTTATTTAGGGTTTTTCAGGGAACATAATCACTACAAAACGAAAACATAATCAAAACTGAGAAACATGGAAGCAAAGACGGATCATTAAAACAAGAAAAAGAAAAGGAGAAGACAACTCTTAAATGTAAATATTCATATATGTATGCATATAGAATTGTGTGATAAAAGTATTGTAATTAAAAAAAAAATTAGGGATATAGAAACACCGTGCCTGATCATAGTAGTACCACGGAAAATAATCTCCGTACAGAGGAAGATTGAGGGATTCTATGTTCTTCCTTGTTCCGTAAAATGGAACCACAATATCTGTGTCTCCACTGCAATAAATGGGCATAAGCAAAGCAAAAAGAAGTTAAAAAAAGGGAGGCTAAGGAGAGAGACCAATGTTAAGATTCGTCGAATCTGGGATTCAATGTGGGACAATCCCATGAAAAGGATGTGTGTTAATTAATCAATGAGAAATTGAAGGATTATATGGAATAATAGAAGAGATAGAGAAGAAATTGTAATTTTAATTTTTTTATTAATGTGAGATTTTTTTCTGAAATGTCTCTTCAATGTTGATGTAATGTGTTATATTCTGAATGCTTCTGCTGCTATAATTGTTTGTAAGTGAGCTTGTTTGTAAGTGAGCTCAGAGTTTTTTTATCGATCCTTTCATTTGGTATCGGAGCGGGTTGAGCTCCATTGTAGTATTTCCTTTGGTTATGGGTGGAAGGAACAAAAAGAAGTCCCCTTTCAATCCCTCCTCTTCAGCTACCCCTGTTTCTAACTTTTGGGAAAATTTGTCGACTCCCGAGGATCCTCCTAAAGAAGAGAAAGAGTTAGAGTTTAGTTTTACCGGAGCCGCATTTGAGTCGTCATTCCCCACGGATTCGTTTGATCAAAATAGAGGTGTCGGTGGCTCGACGTCCGATAATCAAATGCGAGAGTATTTGGAGAGTTTTATGCGTCGAATTGATGAGAAGTTTTTGGCCGTGGATAGGAGGTTTGATGAATTAGCTCACGGTGAGCCGGATCCCGATCCGGATAGAGGAGATTCCGATGATGATGATGAAGGGGTGAAGAAAGAGAAAGATAAGAAGGGGAATCAAAATCTAGATGATGATTCCGATTTAGAGGAGGATAGTCAAGGAGGAGTGGAAATGTTTCAGATGCCCGGAAAGACCGTCGTATTCAATGGATCAAATTACCCTTCGTGGAAGAAATATATTCGAGCTCAATTGATTTTGAGAGGTCTTTGGAAAGTCGTAAATGGAGAAGAGAAAATGCCGGTTGGAGATGCTAAGGCTCGTCGTTTGTGGAAGCGAAAGAATCTTGCGGCCATCACCGGATTAATGCAAACGTGTTCGGTGTCCGTGCATGATCATTTCCTCACGCATAGCACCGCACACGGATGTTGGAAGGCGTTGGAATCCCAATTTGAGAGGGGAATCCAAAACAAGGGGCAATATATGTTTTCCGATTTCATGCAATTTAAAATGAAATCCAACGAATCTTTTGACGATGTCGTGAAGAGATTTAATATTATTGTGGAGCAACTTCTTAACAATGGGAGAATGATCACAGAGGAGGACAAAGTAACCGGATTTTTGAATGCATTACCGGATAAGTGGATCCACCTCAAGGAGATTTTACTTGCGAGGGAAAATAATACTTACGAATTTATTGTGAATTATTTGAAGATGGCAGAGAGCAATCGTATCATTTCCTCAAAAGGATCCTTGAGCACGGGATCCTTGAATGTGACCGCTCCCGAATTCGCGGACTTACATTATTTCCGTGGAAGAGGGGGTGGAAAAGGAGGAGGTACGAGAGGTCGTGGAAAATGGCTTGATAGGGGTGGAAATCTAAGATCTCGGTCCGCCCAAAATGATAGTAGCAACGTCTTGTGTTTCCGTTGCAACCGGCCCGGTCACTTTTCGGCTTCGTGTCCGGAAAAAGAGAGAAAATGCTTCAATTGTGGGAAATTAGGCCACACGAGCCAGCAATGCTACTCTAAATTTGGTAATGGAGGAGTAAGAGGCGGTCGCAGTTTTGGTGGTCGCGGTCGCGGACGTGATAGTGGTCGTGGTCGTGGACGCTATGGCGGTCATGGTGGAAGCCATGGAAATTTCGTTGACTTGGGAAATTACGAAGGAGGCGAAGGTGGACAAACGTTCACTTGTCTTCACCTCACTATTGATTCTTTAAGTGACGCACGCAATGACGCACACGAAAAGGAATGGATTATTGACACGGGAGCGTCTCACCACGTGTATACGGACGCTACACTTTTTGACGACATGCGTTCACTTACCGTACCAAAGCTAATTACGGTCGCAAGTGGACAAACGATTACGGTTGGTACAGTGGGTACCGTTCAATTGAATTTACCTACGTGGGACCGTTTTGGAAATGAAACGATATCGGAAGCACGTTTATTGAACGTCCTATATGTTCCGGACGGTTCAGTGAATCTATTAAGTGTACCTCAAATTCAGCGAGCCGGTGGGAGCGTAGTCGCTAGAGGTGATTCGGCGATTCGCATATATCGCGCCGACGGCAAATTAATCGGCGAAGGCGAAGTCACCAATTCGATGCATAGTCGACTTTTATGGAGGCGACCAAGGAAGAATGCTTCTTTCTCGGGCATTCTAAATCAAATCTCGGATTTAAAGGGAGATTTAACGTTATGGCACCATCGGATGTGTCATACATCCGAAGGAAATTTGAGGAGAATGATAAAAACGGTATGTGTGAGAGGATTGGATCTTGCTACCGCTGAAAAAGTAAATGGATGCGATGGATGTAGTCAAGGACGACAAATTCGGAAACCACATTCTACGAAAGATGTGAAATTTCGGGCTCAACATCTATTGGAGCTTGTACACGTTGATCTATGTGGACAAATTAAGCCGGAGAGTCTTGGAGGAAATCGATATATTATGGTCATCGTTGATGATTATTCAAGATTTTCATGGGTTCAATTATTGAAGAGGAAATCAGATGCTCTCAAAACTTTTATTGAATGGCATGCATTTGTCGAAAGACAATGCGAACGGAAATTGAAAGCCATTCGTTCGGATAATGGAGGCGAATTTATCGCATTCGAGGGGTATTGTAAGGAGAAAGGAATTACCCAACAATTCACTTCACCTTATTCTCCGGAATCGAATGGAGTAGCCGAAAGGAAGAATAGGACCTTTTAAAAAATGGTGAGGGCGATGGTGCATTCGGCCGGTCAAAATATCTCGTTATGGGGAGATGCCATCCTCACGGCCAACTACATTTGTAATCGGAGACTTACTTTGGTTTCCGCTGATAAAACAACATTCGAATTACTTTATGGGGAGAAACCGGCTCTCCGTCATCTCCGAATTTGGGGATGTCGCGCTACGGTGTATGTGGATCAAGTGAAAAGGAAAGGGAAATTTGCGGCGAAGAGTTGGCCCGGAATTTTTGTGGGCTATAGTACAAAAGGAAATCTTTATCGTATATTCGATCCAGTTTGTCGTATTGTGGAAGAATCCCGAAATGTCAATTTTCATGAAGACTTAAAATCGGTTATTGAGAAATCGGCGGAATTGAAGAAGAATCTTGATTTCTATGAGGTAGACAATGTTACCAATTTCCCGGAAATTGAGGACTCGGAGTCGGATGAGGAGCCGGAATCCATTGTCAACATCAAGAAGGGAAAATCAAATGTTGATTCAAGTTCGGAGAAATTGGACATTGACATTGATGTTCGGAGTAATGTGAGCCGAAATTCCAAAATGTCGACGGAAAGTCAAAAATCTTCGAGTTCAAAATCTAATATAGACGAGGAGGAGAAGATTGTGGAACAATTTCCGGTTCTTAGACGGAGTACACGAAAGAATAGAGGAAAGAAACCAAATCGGCTTTCTTATGACAAAATTGGTGGAGAGAATTCCAATTCCCATTATTTCGTCTCCGATGCGAAGGAGACGGAATTCCTTTTATAGCAATTAATGTGCGAGAATTTGGCCGGTGATCCTCAATCATACGCGGAGGCGAGAAACTCGTGTGATTGGGAAACGAAGTGGAAGCCGTCATGGGAGAAGGAGTATAAGTCAATTGTGGAAAATTGGACATTTGAGAAAGTAAAATTACCGAAAGGGAAAAAAAGCGATTGACGCGAAATGGTTTTAAAAACTAAAACTGGTGCATCGGGTGAAGTAGTAAAATACAAGGCTAGACTTGTTTGTAAAGGATTTCAGCAAAGAGAGGGGGTAGATTATACGAAGACATATGCTCCCGTTGTGAAATTCGACTCTCTAAGGATGATTATGGCGATTGCCGCTGCAAGGAAGAAACATGTTCATCAAATGGACGTGGAGACCGCGTTTTTGAATGGAGAGTTAGAAGAAGAGGTTTACATGAAGATACTTGAAGGTGTGACCTCACGAGAAGGAATGGTATGGCGTCTTCGCAAATCGCTCTACGGGTTGAAGCAAGCGCCTCGCACTTGGTATCTACGCCTACACAAAGTTCTTTTGGACTTTGGTTTCACACGTACGATTTCGGATTCTAGAGTGTACGTGAAAGGACAAGGAAAAGATCAAATTATATTTTCGGTTTACGTTGATAATTTCTTGATGACGTCGGATAGTTTGGAACGTATACGCGAATTCAAAGTGTACTTACGACGACATTTCAAAGTCACAGATCTTGGCGAAGTAAAATATATTTTGGGAATTGAAGTGATTCGTCATGAGAATGGTGATATAAAGTTAAGCACAATATTGTAAAGAGGTATTAACTCGATTTTCTATGCTTGACGCAAAACCAATTTTGACGCCTATGGATGTAAAAAGTCAATTGCGAAAGTTTGAAGAAAAAGTGACGATAGACGTACCGTACCGCGAAGCGATTGGAATTTTAATGTACCTAAGTGTTGGTACGCGGCCCGATATTTCGGCCGCCGTTTCAATTGTAAGTCGATATTGCCAAGCGCCAAAAAAATCACATTCGGAAGCCGTCAAGCATATATTTCGATACTTGGCGGGAACTATGGATATCGGTCTTGTATTCAAATCTAAAAGAGAATTGTTGGAATGCGTCGGATATTGCGACGCCGATTGGGGAGGAGATTTTGATTTGGGAAAATCAACGTCCGGATATGCGTTTGTGTTTGGTGGAGCGGCGATTTCGTGGAGTTCGCGTTTGCAACCAACCGTGGCACTAAGTTCAACGGAGGCCGAGTATATGGCGGCGTGCCACGCAAGTAAAGCATCTATATGGATAAAAGAAATGTTAAGCGAACTTGGATTTTCGATTGGATGCTTACAAATATTTACGGATAGTATGAGTTCGATGGCATTTTTGAAAAATCCCGTTTTTCACAAACGCACTAAACATATACGGATTCAATGGCATTTTGTACGAGATTTGGTTGCGGCTAAAGAATCGGAATTTTTGTATGTTACGACACTTGAGGAAGCTGCCGATATGCTTACTAAGGCGGCGACGTTTGATGTACTTTTAAGAGGAAGACCTAGATTAGGGTTGCTGTGATGGAGACGATTCTTCAATGAAGAGGGGGAATGTTACGATTCATTGAAAGAATTATACGCACGCGGAATTGGTTCGATTTCGCAAAAGAAAAACTGTACTTTCTAGAATATACCGAAAGTACAGTTACATGTGTTTAGATGAAGTCCTAGTTGTTTCGCGAAATTTTTTTGTTGTTTCGTTTCGCGTCTAGATTGCCGTACGTCTAATATAGTACGATAGTACTTCTAGCTAGTTACATGTATTTAGATGAAGTCCTAGTTGTTTCGCGAAATTTTGTTGTTGTTTCGTTTCGCGTCTAGATTGCCGTACGTCTAATATAGAACGATAGTACTTCTAGCTTTGTCTAGTACTTTCGTCTTAGCTTGTCATTTTGCTATGTTTCAGCCGTTAGTGAGAATTAGAGTGTTCTAGTCTAATCTGCGGACAGGCGGCATCTGGAGGCTTCTTGGCGGCGTACGCTCACACGTGTCACGCCATGGGTGGTATTGTATTTAAGGGACACCATGAATGTGTGTTAATTAATCAATGAGAAATTGAAGGATTATATGGAATAATAGAAGAGATATAGAAGAAATTGTAATTTCAGTTTTTTTATTAATGTGAGAATTTCTGAAATGTCTCTTCAATGTTGATGTAATGTTTTATATTCTGAATGCTTCTGCTGCTATAATTGTTTGTAAGTGAGCTCAGAGTTTTTTTATCGATCCTTTCAAAGGAAACGTGAACCGTTACATGAACGTTAGAATAGTATCAATATATATATATGTATATATGTACATGTTTTTTTTATAAGAATAAACTGCCTACGCGGTGAGAGCCGATTCTACCAAATTTTAGTTTCTACCAAATGTTAAGTTTCATATGCACCAATGGGAAGCTTCCACGAGAGGGGGATGTTTTGGCGCCCCAAAATTATTTCGTAAGTTCGCCGTCCGATGAGAGGAAAAGGCGTGAAAGTATGTGAATTTTTTTCCGTACAATCATGGCAAGCTGCATCGCTCCATAAATGGTGTTATCTAGTGCCGGTAAGGAATAGTGACGTCACCAACGATGTGACCTCAGATTTTTTCTAAACTGAAAAATTGTTGGATTTAAACTTTCCAAATGCAAAACTTCTTTTTTTAGAATTTAGGAGGCCCATAACTTATTAAAGGTGAGGTCATAAAAAATTCGAAAGAAAGTAAAAGCAAAGAACCTAAGAGGCCAACGATAGGAGAAACGCCGAAAGAAGACAAAAATTCAAGTACAAAGTGACAAACAAGGAAAAAAAATAGGTTTGCCGTGAATTTTGTATTAGCTAAGGTACTCTTTTGACAGGAAGACAAAGTTCCACGAAAAAAAACAAAAAAAAACCTAACCGAGAAGCCCCCGTACATGGTTTTTGAGAAGCTAACCAAGGTAACCGACAAAAAAAAGGAGTCTGGTTATCGTATGCAAGAAGGCATCTATATGCGAAAAATATGTTCCTTAAGTTTCCAGAGGGAAATCTTCCATTCTATCAAAGGCATAAAAGATAAAAAAAGAAGCAAAAAAACAAAAAACAACAACAAAAAAGCAAAAAACAAGCAAAAAAGTAAAAAAAAAAAAAATTGAAGTACCGACTTAGGACTTAGCGATGAAGACATAGAATCAAAGTTAAATTTAGATATAGTTCAATAAGAAATTCCATTAAGAAAAAGATATAGAAGGCATTTAAAAGAAAAGAAGGGAGTGGAAAGGAACGATTGAGTTAGGGAGAAAGCGAAAGGGAGAGAGGAAAAGTGCGAGAAAGAGGGTGAGAAAGAGAGAGGGAGAGTGTGGAAGGTAGAGAAAGAAATAAAACAGGACAGCAAGAATGCGAGAGAGTGAGAGAGAGAGAGGGAGAGAGAGAGAAAGAAAGGACAACAGACTTTCAAATATTATAAGTTTTGAAAACTAGATATGAAGAATTGAGTCATCTCACCTGTACAACCAAACTTGAAGATTTTCTTTTATGAGCTGTTTCAAAATGTAAACAGTGGAGGAAACTTCTTGCGTATAGTCCAACGGATAACTGCAACGAGCACATAGAAACGTTAAAAAAAACTTCACACGAAGTTTTGAGCTTTGTGACTTTTTCTGCTCAATCCCCCATCTCCTCAAATTTGGAAAAAAATCAAAATGCGAAGTATTTAAACTGAAAATTAACGGCATCCCAAATATTCACCGACACTACAAAGATCCAATGACCCTAAAAAACCCTGTAAAATCCTAAAAATCCCTTAAAAAACACTAAAAATCCCTAAAAAACCCAAAAAACCCTTAAAAAACACAAAGTTCCGATTTCAAACACCCAGTTGCGAATTCCCAATTTTCACAATTCCTATCCAGTTATCAATTGACTCCCGATTCCCAAATTTCTTAATTTCCCAATTACGAATTCCTTGTTCTCGACTACCGAATTTCCCAAACTCCCAACTCCCAATTTTTCCCTTTTCAAATACCCAAATCACAATTTCTCCAATTTCCAACTTTCTCAACTTTCCCATTTTTTTCCAAATTTCTTGATTTTCCCAAATTTTCAATTTCCCCAGATTACCAAATCCGGTGTCACGTCACATGTATATCTTACCGGGAGCATACTGCCCAGTCTATGCCACCAGATTTAACGTGGATGGCTTTTTGTACGGAAGGAGTGTTCAAATATCTGCCATATCATGGTCAACTCCGGTCAACCATGGTTAGAAACGGTCAACATTAAGTCAAAAATAGTCAAAGGTGGAGAGCAGTAGTCATCATTGCTTGAACAAAGTTAAAGCGATAGTTATGAATAAAGGGGAAGGGCGAGGTTATAGCTCCATTTTTGGCCAACTTTAACTTAGCATTAGAAAGTCTTAGTTAGCTTAAACCATATTTTTGGGACTGGATTAAAATGGAACTATGGATGGGATTTGGACTAGAAAGGGTCGGGTTTTGAGTTAGGGCTGGCTTGGGATTTTTGTGAGTTTGGTTCGGGATTCTGGTGAGACTTGGCCTCTTTTTAGAATTGGTTCGGAATAGGTAATTGGTTTGGAATTGGTCTAACATTTAGCATGAAATGTATGTGAAACTGTTTGAAATTGATGGGAAATTGTTTGAAATTTGTGTGAAATTGTTTGAAAATTGATGGGATATTGTTTGAAATTTGTGTGAAATTGTTTGAAAATTGATGGGAAACTTGTTAGAAACTGGTTTGAATTTGGTTTGGAGTTGATGTAAAACAGGTTCGGAATTGGTTTAGAAGTTTATTTCTTCAGTACCGATTGATCCAATTTCCGTACCTGTTGATCCAAATGTCGTGACAAGCCGGGTTGTCGACGCTAAAGGGCTCTGGAACGGTGGAGGGGGCCGGTATTCTAATTTTATACCCAATTTTTGTATTGGGAACTCCGGTACTTTTTACCTACAATAGCGGGGCAAGGGAGAGGGAGAGGGAGAGGGAGAGGGAGGGGGAGGGGGAGGGGGAGGGGTGATAGAAATCGGAATGCGCTCACAATCACTCAAATATCTCAATGCGGAAACGAAATTAAAATCAAAACAAACATTATAACACATTGAAAGCTCATAATCCAAGATAGAGGCAAATAGAATACTCAATAAAATAAACTCATATTAACTCAATCCTTAAACATTACACTTTACTTAATTTTCTTTCTAATTATTATTTCTAAATTGAATTCTACCACACTCACACGAGGCTTTTTAACTTAGGGTATGGTTACATCATACGAAAAGTGAGGTTTAATACAAAATTTTGTACTTGCCCGAACCATGCCGTACTATATTTTCGTGAGTTTCTTGAAAACAACATTACAGAAAATAAGATTACGATTCTCCAAGTATCCGAGAGAAGACGGCGACCGTCCGATTACATTTTGGTCTTCATCTGCGAAACAATTACTCCATGCGCCTCTGTATTGGTGAACCCACCTGCTCCATGCGCCTCTGTATTGGTGAACCCACCTCGCGGAGGTGGGTTCACCAATACAGAGCCAGTCAATTCGCTACACCTGGACGATAGACACGTGCGTCGATGAAAAATGAAAATTTTCACACGCCCCCAAAGTCACGTGCCTTCGGACAAGGTGACTAAAATCTTTGCCGAAAAGAAATACGGTTTTTTCCTGAAAGTCAGCAGGGTGAAGGAGATCTTTGAGGTACATTGACACGGTACACTTACGAAGTACACTTACGAAGTACACGTACGAAGTACGCAAGTACGGATTTGCATACGAAAATGGTCGGTTTTCAAATCTTTGCGATTTTAGAGATTTGATTGTCGACTTATGTGGAACCACTCAAAAAATAACACGTATGTAAAAACCTATTTACAAACGATACGTGATGTAACCGAGGCCTCTGTAATACATAAATTTTGATGACCGTACTATTACAGATACCTCCTGGTGTAACCATGCCTTTAGCCACGGAAATAATCTAGAACACTATACTCTAGAAGTGTCTAAATGTACTTAGACGCAAATATGGTACAACGCAAAGTGAAACAACTAGAAACGAAACTGACAAAGTCTTGACAACAAACTTAACATTGTCTACTTCGCTTTGAAAAAATGAAGAAATAGCATGTAGCATCCCCCCATAATCATTATAATCGTCCATATATGCATTTCCAATTATGACTCCTTTGAAATTCATTTTCACTTTAGTTTTAAATTTTGACGGATTCTTATTCCGGTCAACAATTTGTTTTGCGAGTTGCGGTACATAATGTCCTGTGACATTAGAATATTGAATAAACAGAGTAAAATTAGAAACATTTTATCATCTGAAACATGTATATTTTTACGAATTGGAACTATATTATCTTGACATTGTCCAATTATTTCAAATCCTAATTTGTAAACAAGTAAAAGTGTTATCTCTGATAGTGGATTTGTGCTCGATGAAAAGACAATTTCAATGTCTACAGATATATTTTTATGTTCAATTCTCATCCTCCAAGACTCTACACCGTGTATAGTGTTAATATTTTTTTCGCCACTTAAATCATCTTTTCTCCCACACTTGTTCGATTTTCAATTTGAGACCGCCAATAGAAACTAGTGACATGTTTGTATGGAGAAAAGATGTTTTAAGAGAAGAAAAAAACAATAACGCTAATAGCGATTCACGGTGTAGTGTCAAATATTTGATATTTAACGTGCACTGTCGATTTTTAATGTGAAAAGTTTGATGTATCATTTTCACCAGCTACTTTACACAGGAATTTTAAATAAATAGTAAACAAATAAATGAATAGACGTCGAGTTAGAGAAATATTTGCAATCAAACAGAGCTGAGCAAAGCGAGGTGGGGAATACGAAAGAATGTTAAAGATTTGTTCTGGAAGAAATAACATGTTAACATCTAGAGGAAAAAAAAATCAGTGAAATAAAGTGTGTAAAATTAACTCCATATAATGAGGGTCTAGCTGAACCATGGCAAACATTGAAAAAATAAAAAATAATAATAATAATAAAACAAAACCCACCTGCGTAACTTTCTCCGGAGAGGTAGAGCGGTCTTGACTTATATGCTGGGAATTTAGCCAACCAACTCAACAAAAAGAGGTAGTTGTCCACGCCTGGAGAGGAAAGGGAGAGGGAGAGAGAGAGTGACGTAGTCGGTGATGCAATTTAGGCTAAGAAGAAAATATTTGAAGCAATGAACAAGACGAATGGAAATTGTCGCAAGAAACAAATATTGGACGCACCAAAAGTTGAAAAAACTGGAAAATATGAATACAAAATACAGAAGTATAGGGTGCAAAAAAGCTCTCATTGTAATCCGTAAATTGTACAATTGTACTAAAAAAATTGTATTTTATATTGTGAGGAGCTAAGTGCTAGCTTGTCTAGTTCTAGATTTAGTGACACTCGTCACTTTACATCCACAAGAAAGGCGAGGTTGCAAAATACAAAGGGAGAGGGAGAGAAGGAATGGAAGAAAACGACAGGGAGAAGAGAACTAGGAAGAGATGAAGGGGAGGAAGGGGAGGAGGAGGAAGGGGGAAAGGGAGGGGAGAAGAGCGGGAAAGGGTTGAGGGTAAGAGGAGAGTGAAGGGAGAAGGGGGAAAGGGAAGGGTGAAGGGAGGAGAAGGAGAAGTAAAGGGAAGTGTGATCAAAAATTTGATGATAGAAAATTCAAAAAAGAATTTTCATTTTTTTAAGATGGATTTTTTTTATGTTGTAGAAATTAATGGTTTTAAGTATTTTCTAGGTCTAAATAGAAACAAAGAAGCCGAGGCAGTCTACCTCTAACTTCTCTCTCCAACTCTCAAACTTGTCGCAGTCACTGAGAAATTGGAGAGGAAGAAAAAAATAAAAGTGATATGGAGTAAATTAAGTTCGATTCCTTATTTCTATATGGGTTTTCTTTTAAGAAAAAATATTTTAAGAAAAGGGTGGGACTCACCTCCACGGCCCATTCTCTGCGAGGAAGCCCGCTCCAAGGGAGGAACATCCAGGCCCTGAAAACAAAAAAACTCCATGGCCATCAAGACATGAGACATAAAGAACCGAAAGGTCGAATGCTCTAGAAACGAACACAAAAAATTTAAATTGACAAGCTACACCGTGTATCGCTATTAGTGTTAATATTTTTTTCGCCACTTTAAACATCTTTTCTCCGTAAACACTTCTCTGATTTTCAATTTAAGACCGCCAATCGGAAGCTGGGAACCTTGCCTTTCAATCGCAACCGTCAGATCTCAAAACCGACATGCGTGTACGGAGAAAAGATGTTTAAAGAGACCAAAAAAACATTAACACTAATAGCGATTCACGGTGTACCTTGCGTCGAACATTGATGCATTTTTCATCGGACATTAACCGCCAAATATTGAACAATAAGATTTCATGAAGATCGTCACTATTGGAGATAAGAAATTGGACATTGAATTCCGAACAATTAACTTTACGAGTTGAGCGTTACACATTGAAACATTAAACATTGAGAATTGAACATTGAACACTAAAAAATCCAGAATTGGCGGGAATTGAACAAAAAATGGTAGAGAAAAGAGCAAGTAATTCCATGATGCATGTGACATTCAAATAATGTGAATGTAAAGACACTGCTTTACATTCAAATATCAAAAATCCTTCCTCTATTGGTCCTCACCTCCATTGAGCCATAAAATAAGCGGCTTTTTTGTCGCATTACCCTCCGCCTCAGCAAACGCGTAGTAGAATGATTTTTTTGTACCGGGCGGTCGTACATATCCCGCGTACTGCGCAAATTTAGCTTTTATCGGCTGCCCGGGCCAACCGTTGGGCAGAAGATCCGCCACGTCGGCAAAAACACCCGAAAAAGCTTCAAAAAAAAGCGTCAGCGTCGCGACTATACCAAACCATAAAGCGGTCTAAAAACGTTTAAACAGCGCAACATCGTTAGGTTCAGCCTTCGTCCACGCGTCGCGCGGTTTTTTATTTCAAAGTTTCAGATAAAAACGGCGCCTTTTATAGTTCTATTGTCTCTTTCTTTGGCTTTTTTTTTGAAGTTTACCGTAATATACTTTTACTGCTTTTGTTCGAGCTGTGTTTGGCTGCATTCTCCAGTTCCGGGCGTTTGTCGCGGGAATATATTGATGCAAAGCATCTTCCGTACAAACTGTCAAACCGCACGAGATCTGGGCAACGGTTCAGTTCCGTTGACCGAATATGATCATGATTCAGGCGCCCGACAAATGTAAGTGTCTACTGTTCCGTACTCATAGTGTCTACGTGACAAACGGTTTAACAGCTAACCTAAATTAGCGCTACAAAACATTAGAGACGGCACAAAACATATTTCGCCGGCACTTTACACCTTTCCGTCGTATTAACGTTTTCACTTACGCACGGTTGGATTTTCTTATGTTTCCACGTGCGAACAGGTAAAAATAGTGGACCGCACCGCCATATGTACCTTTTCACGAGAGCACAGGTTAATTTCAGGTAACCATCGAAATCGAAATTCAACACAAGTACATTACACCGCCAATCGTTATTAGCGTTGTGTACACTATTTCCGTCCCGTTTTTTTTTCAAATTATTCTCCATTAGCGTAGTTCATTCTATTTTTTTCTGTACTCTATTTAGGGTTAAATTTTTAGTACCGTACAAAACGGAAGTACGTCATCCTTAAATTAGTGTGGCGTACGGGGAGAGTCAGACCGTACAAAATCGTACATTTTTAAGTGAAAAGGTACAATTCATTATGTTTAGTAGCAGCGGACGCATGAGAATGTGCGGTCTTAAAAGGGGTTCAATCCGGGTCGTAAAAAATTACGTTCGCACTTACTAGACCAACATCCGTATTGTCACAATGTGAACGATAAACAAATTCGCGTGTGGAAAATCATTTTTCCAGTAAATGAACAGGATTGATACAATGTCGCGGCGGCGTATAACTGTAACCTACATATATACAATTTCAACACCGTGTAGGTTCTTTGTAAGCACCTGTACTTACTATTAATGCTATTTTATGGTTATGGTCCATTTAGCGTAAAAGTTTATTGTATTAAGGTGGAGATGGTCCCATTTAGTATAAATGTACATTGTAATATGGTGTCGAACACAAAATAGCGTAAACGTTTATGTTAATACGAGGTCGATGTGCCAAAAAACACCAAATTAAGGTTGTTGACTGTATTTTTTAGAATAAAATAACATGATTTGGCGTTGGTGATATTTGGGGATAGGAAACGCCAAATGCGGACAGTCCATAAAAAAAAGGATCTATTTTTGGCGAATCACAACCAACCATTTTTTGGTGGGATTTGTACGACGTTATTTTGACAAATATTTCATTTTGTTAAGCGCAAAGCAGACGAACGCTCCGCCGCCTGCTCCACCTTTCATCCATGGCTTCCACCCTATCAACCTACCATTTCCTCGTCCAGCCACCCTGTCTCTTCCATATCTCCTTAGCTTTTTGGTGAACAGCGTTCCCTCTTCCGGTTTGTGTGTCCCTCTCCTTATCCCTGTTCCGCCTCTATCTCTCCCCCCCTCCCCTTTCCTCTCTCTCTACCTCTGCTGCACTCTCTTTATATTCTCCTCTCCCTCTCTCTCCTTCTCCACTTGTATTGTTATCCCCTTTCCTTCTCTCCTTCCTCCTCTACCTCTCTACCCTTGCCTCTTTCTCTCCCAATCTCCCTCTATCCTCTCCCTCTCCCCCTCTCTCCCGGCGAATCTGCTTCTCCCTATCCGTGAATCTCACTCTCTCTCTGTATTCGTAAATATTTCCCTACTTCTCACATTGAAAGTGTCTATCGCACCCGTCCCAATTTGTCTACCGTCTCCCCCCTCCCCATCCCCCCCCCCCCTTCAAATGCCGCCCTTTCCCCCCCAATCTATTCCATTCTCTTTTCGTGGATCTCTCTAATTTGTTTCTACGTAACTGTTTTTTTTTAACCTTTTGTTGTATTTTGTTTGTCTTGCCGTCATTCGACTTATGTTGGTTGTGGTCGCTAAATTTTCATCGATTCACTTTTTTTTTGTTTGTCTTTTTTGCAGTTGTGACAAATGCAATATTCCTTATACAAGTGGAGCTAACGGGCATTCTATTGAAGTATAAAAGAATAAGTTTTGAACGATAGGGGGAAAGTGAGGGCGGAGAGGAAAGAGGGAAGGGTTAGAAGAAAAAAGAAGAGAGTAGAGGTGAGGGAAGAGAGGGGGGAAAGAAAAATAAAGATTTTAGAAGAGGTATCGTATGGGTAGCTTTGATGTTACTCAGTTTAGTGTTTTATGAAACAAATAACAAAAAGAATTTAAATATTGAGAAATGTAGGTATGAATAAAAAGTCGTATTTTCTTCGACTTGTACATTCGGTGATTATTCGACATACGATTTCGTTTGATCAGTTTTTTAGGGTTTTATATTTAGGGTTCCAATTTTTGTAAAACTTTTATGTGTCCCGTGAAAGCAATATAAAACAATGGAATCGGTTGTTTATGGTTTTAATTTATATTGTCCATATTTATGTTTATGTTTATCATTTGTGTTTTTTGATTTTTGTATCTTATATATTAGTTTGCTCTTCATTTGTAAAATGTGCTTTTTCTTGTTAAAAAGTTATGATCCAAGGTTATTCTGATAACGAAATAAATAAAATAAAATACATTTCAGGACTAAAAATGAAATAAGGAAATACAAGAAACAAAAATGAATTCCGATTGTTGTTTGTGATTACGGTGGACCAAGCTTAAGAGACAACGTGTATAAGTTTTTTACTATTAACGAAGAAAAAAATAACTTGGGATGGCATTTTATTTGTTCGGTGAAAAAAGTAACGTCATGCTCGTGACACACAAGTAATTTGTGGGGTATAATTTTTAATGCAACTATGTATACCTTTAATCTTTAGTAGAGTCAAAGTTCTATCATTTAGCCACGATATATTTTCATCGCTGAATGTTAGAATTTTGTTTACCATGAAAATTACCATTCAGCGACGAGACGTTCTCGTCGCTGAATTATCATGTCGATTTTCTACACCTCAGCGACGACACATTGTGGTCGCTAAAAATGGGTTAAGCGGGGACTGACATAATAATGGACTGTTTTTTCCGCCATCCGTAGAATTTCACATGTAACCAACAAAGTCCTAAACACATTGCAAACATATGTGCCGAATTTGTGCACTTCAGCGATGAGAATGTGTCGTCGCTACAACTATTTGAATGCCGAAAAAGAGGTAGGAATGGACTGTATTGGTCGCCGTCTCGGGAATATTACTTCATATCGACGAAGCCTTAAACACATTGAATACATGTGTGATATCTAATGTCATCAATTTCTTTTTCCATACATCATTGTCAGTAACAAACATCAAAACGAAAAACAAAGAGTGACACGATTATATCCAAAACATAAAGGGTACAATTTATTCGACAAAGTTTGACAAACGTTAAGTCATTGAAGTCTTTCTCCATACATCATCAACAGCCTCAAACTTCAAAATGGAACACCGATAAAGATACGATTATATTGAAATCATCAATGATACACTTTTCCCAACAATCTTTCATAAACACTAAATAGCCTTACCACACTAACCATCCAAAACTACTAATAAAAAACTATAACAAATCAACACTAAACACTAGTTTTATAATTTTATGAAAAACCTTGTCCTCTCTTCACACACTACACCACTTCTCTATGAAACGAATCAAAATCTTCGGTCTCCCATTCAGCGTCCGTGTCATCGGGAACTTCATCCTCCCGAGTGTCGGCATCTTGAATGCCTCGGACAAAATCTCGTGCCACTATAGAGGGAATTGGCACCTCATCGCCTTCAAAATGGCACCGCCATTTCATGATGATAATTTGTAAATCCGGTGTGAGCATGCTCTCCTCCCATTTTCCGTCCTTTAATGACAACCCGCACTGAATCATAGCTTTGCGTGCGTAACCCATCCCATTCTTGTCCTTCATTGCGTTGACTTCGCGAATTGAATCGCGAGCAAGCGTAAGGAAAAAAGCCTTCCCGGGCCCGACAAGCTTCCCGGACCAACCCTTGCCACTCGGTTGGGACCACGCATGCTTCTCGATGCCGTTCATTTTCCAATCCTCCCATTTCCGCGACCAAACCTCCTTAATTTTCGAGATGACAAAGGAGTCGGCGGGTTGCACAAGGTGAGTCGCGCAAGGAGGGAAGAAATGTAGAATAGTCCTCTTGGCGAGTAAGACTCGGTTCAACTCCTCGGAATTGTTGTGACCGCCACAATTGTCGAGGAATATTATTTTTTCACGCCCTTCGCGGTCTCCTTGGTAAGACCTCGGCTCTTCTATCCATTGCGGAAATACGGTTTTATCATTCCATCCTTTGGGGCCGGTTCGGTAGCAAACTCCTACAAAAAGAAAAAACAAAGGAAAGGGAGAAGGGGTGAATTACGTGAGGGGGATTTAATGAAGGAGGGAAAGGGAAGGTAGAGGGAGAAATATTAAATGATGAGGAAAAGGACGAGGAGGGAGCATTAAGAACCAATTAGAAAGGGCAAAACATGTATTCCTAGAGAGTATTGCGTAAAGATTAGTGGTTTATAAGGGAGATGAACATAAATTGAAGGATTTAAAATTTAATGGGACTTACCCGGTACATCGTCGGGAAGGCCCTTTATCGGGTAATTACGAGCGCGGTTGGTTAATATTAACATTGGAGCCTCTATTCGGGCGTTCACACCTCCCGTGAGTCGTACCATCAATGTCATGGACTCTCCGCCGCCCGCAACGTCCGCGTATCTAACAACCTCGTCGCCGCGAAAGCCTAATGTCTTTTTGTTGTCCATGTTTACAATCAAGTGCGTCTCGTCCATGTTCTCCACCAAATCCTCGTTAAAGAGACCTATAATCCACCAAAAAAATAGATAAACGCAATTGAAAACAAAACACAAGTAAGTTCTACGAAAGTGGAAACAAATTACAAAACTTAATATGTCAAGAGACAATAAATGGAATGGAAATATGAAGCATACCCGATTGGAATCCCCTTTTTAGTACGCCCATGTGATATGCCACGGATCTTTCAATGTACTCCTCCTTCTCGGGACTTAGTTTTAGTTTCCCTTTTTGAGCTCGGGCGACGATGCTATGCTTTTCAAAAAAGCGCTGAATCCAACGCCGAGTGATTTTTGGCTTGATCACTTCACAATTTTCGTCGGAAAATTCAAGCGCACCCTCTTTCTTCATATCGGCGATGATGTGATTTGCCATTTTTCCCACAATGATAGTAGACATTTTCAATCCCGCCTTTTGGAATCGGAAGAATTCGTCCACTAGTTCCTCGTGGACCTTGACAACCCATGGTAACTCTTTCCTTCCCCTTCCTGGTAACGCTTTCGTTACCGCCACACTCCTCTTTCCAAATCCCGCGGAAGATAAGGTGAGAGTAGTCTCCCTTATCCCTTTGAGTAGCGCCACCCTTTCTACCCACCATCGTCTGGCTTTCTGGTACCCTGCGATTGGAGTAATGAAAAAAAAAATTATTAGTGAATGAATTCCTATGAAGATGATTAACTCATTTAGGCTGGTATTCGCTGAATTAGCGACGACAGATTGTAGTCGCCTAATTCGGCGACGACAAACGCTCGTCGCTGAAATAGGCGACGACAATCTGTCGTCGCTAATTCAGCGACGACCATCTATTGTGGCTGAATGGCTTAAAACTTGACTCCTCTAAGGTTCATGGTTCAGCGACGACTGGAATTCCTGCTTACGGATGAACCTTTGTCGTCGCTATATTGAACTGGCTCGACTAATTAACAAAAAAACAAAACATTGTGAATGTGTGGGTTAGCGACGACAAGAGAAGAGAGAAAAGAAATTCTAATTAATTAGCAAGTAACATACATACCGATTACTGCAATTTTTTTTGAGACAACTCCCGAGTGAGCATCGCTATTTGTTCTTGATGGGCGGCCAATTGGTCAGTGAGTGCCTCAATTGTTCGTCGCCATTCCTCTTCTGTCGGTGGTGGAGGTGGGGTCATCGGACGCCGAACCCGTGGGATTTCGCATAAACGGGGTCGCCTCAAACGAATATTTCGGAACTTATGTAGAACCGAGGTACGAGCCGCACGCAAAGCTACTACCTTGGGAGTTCTTCGACAATACTTTAGGACGGCGTATAGACGAGGGTCCCACGGATGGTAAAGACGCAATAGATGGGGAACATTGACGCGATACCCGCGGTCATCGTGAACAATCCATGAATGCCGTGGATCCGCCGAATCGAATTGCCGTATGTGGGCGAACGTCGAGCCTCGGTCATCACCGTCGATGAAGAGCCACGTCGGATGAGCGGGAACATCCGGGGGGATGTCTAGAATTTCCGGTCGCGGATTCTCCCTTGGGTTTAGGGGGCGAGGTTCACCGTACCTCCAATGTTCAGGCCATTCGGCAACCGGAATGAAGTGCTCGACCCGAGGCACAAAACTGTCCATGTCCTCCTCTCCCGTGGGGGGAGGAAAAAACCAATCAGGATCCTCAATTCGGTAGGGAGCTTGAGAACCCGGATTTCCCAATACAACGCCTCTCTCCCGATTCGGTGATGGAGGCACCTCAAACACGTCGTCATCATCCGCGTATTCATCCTCTTGTTGTCGTCCCTCGCTATCCGGACTTTGCTCGTCCTCGGTGGCGGGCTCATCCACATCCTTCCATACCCGAATATCCGTGGGATGTTCTTCCTCGGGGGGTAGATTCTCAACCGGCGGTTCCTCCCCATCCACAATGCTCTCATCACTACAAGAAGTGGAGGGGACGTAATCTTCATCACTCCATTGACTAACTTTCCGCTTTCCAAGTTTTATTTCCCTCCTCCTCTGTAACCTTTTCTGTGCCTCACTCCCTCCCCCATCCTCCCGCTCATGAAAAACCGTATCTTTCCTTTTTATTATCTTCCTCCTCTCAACTCTTCCCACCGCCTCACTTCCCTCCCCTTCTTCAACCATCGCCCCTTTTCCTCTTCCTTCTTCATTTAACGTCTGCTCCCCTCCCGCCTCACCTATTTCCTCCCTCCCCCTACCATCAGATACCTTATTTTTATTTGACATCCTTGTACTCCTCCTCTCTACTCCTCCACCCGTCTCACTTCCCTCCCCTTCCTCAACCATCGCCCCTTTTCCCCTTCCTTCCACAACTGGTGCCGCGTCCCCTCCCGCCTCACCAACTTCCTCCTCCCCCCTCCCACCAAAAACCCTAATTTTCTTCTTTAGTCTTTTACTCCTCCTCGCTACTCCTCCTCCCGCTTTACTACCCTCCCCCTCCTCAACCGTCGCCGACTTTTCCCATCCTACCTCAGAAAATACCGCCTCCCCAAACCCCTCCGCAGTCAATGGGTCCCCCCCCCCACCCATCTCGCCTTTTTCTTCCTCCTCCCTTTCATCAAAAACCCTACATTTCCTTCTTACCCTCCTATTCCTCTTCCCTACTGCTTCCCCCGCCTCTCCTTCCTTCTCCCCCTTCGAAACCGTCGACTTTTCTCCCTTTCCCCCCTCATCGTTTACCTCCTCCACCCTACTCACCTCAACAGATGCCTCCCTTTCGTTCCCTTCCCTTTCTCCTCCTTCCCTTTCTCTTCCTTCCCATCCAATGGCCAACAAGATTGCTGCCTCACGTTGCCTTGCCAACTCTTCCGCGGTCGTTGTAATAAGGGGAGGATAGCGACGACGTTGAGCGACCACAGTACGTGGTCGCTTAATTTGCTTGTTGCCGCCCTTCATAGAAAAGCTTAAAATTAGCGTGTCAAAAATAGGTGAAGAAGACGCGGCTACAAAGTGTGGAGGGTGCAATAAACAGTAGAGATGTAAAACCCTACCATTATTACGTAAAAATAAAGTATTTCGTGCGGGGGATACTTTCATTACGAATGGCCATGCACGAAATTACTTCAAACCCTATCCGATGTGTTTGAAAATTCCAATGATGGGACGACGATTAAACTAATTTAATTCCACGTTTTACTTACCACGCGGATTCAATATTGGACGTCGTCGCGTATGCAACATTTCGTCGTTAGACATTACAATATTAACCGGACGACGTTTCCATTAGAAAATTCCAACGTTAAAGCGACGACGCACTGTCGTCGCTTTTCGATTTCTCCAACGTTCGCAGAATCTCGGATGTAGTACACTTAAATTTTCGCATACTGGCGACGACACTATGTCGTCGCTTGTACATACATCTTACACACATCAAAGCGCAATTGGACGACGTTGTATAACAAACCATCATAAATACACGAGATGGTTATGGGGAAGAATATGGCATGTACAAACATGCAATACGAGGGGGGCATAATCAACATGTAAATTATTGATTATGTAAAATTAAATTACAAACAATGGGAAACAGCGTCACACAAAGTAAACAACAGAGGCTTGCTACATAAAGGTAGGGATAATAGATAAAACACTTACTTGTACGATATCCCCCCGAAAAATGTTGCGGAAACATCTTCACAGTCCTCGGGATGAGCAGCTCTTTTCCATTCGCGTGACAATCGGCGATCATCCAATTGATTATCCGCAGTCGAGTAACCTTCGTTGACACTTGCTGAACTTTTCGGGTCGACTCCCGGACGTTCCCGTATTTATCACACGGTGGGTCCAAATTTCCGGTCACAACTCCTTCCACGAGGGGGTCCACGTCAGGTGATCCCCTTCCTTCGTTCGGTGGGTCTTGTCCTTGATTTTCAGTACATTCCATGTCCTTTTCAGTTAGTGGTGGTAATAAACCCGTCGTAGCGGTATTTTTCGCCGCAAAAAATGTGGTAATATGAGAAGTAATCGGCCACATATTGCAAATAA
Organism: Zygnema cylindricum; assembly: GCA_037447655.1. Taxonomy (NCBI): domain Eukaryota; kingdom Viridiplantae; phylum Streptophyta; class Zygnematophyceae; order Zygnematales; family Zygnemataceae; genus Zygnema; species Zygnema cylindricum. The sequence continues at coordinate 8,859 of JBBHKE010002193.1, read as the reverse complement.
TAGATCTGCCTTTTTGTGCAAATGATGATACAAAGCAAATAATAGAAAAGCAAACGTCAAGGTAACGGAAGGATGCGGAAAGACAGTGTCAATATTGGACCAAACGCCAGGTATATATACCAAATAAAAAACCCGATCGTGGGAAAAAGGGAGGGAAACCATTCTCCTTTCTTTCAGACGTCAAAATTTAAATTTTGATTTTGCAAACTGTCCAAATATTTTAGATGACACAAAGAAGGCGGGACGTTTCAAAATTTTCGTCGGTTTTGAGAGGGGGTATGCACGTAATAAGCGACCGACGATTTTCATGAAAGAGCCATGGTAACCGCCTGCTTCTTGACGTACCTACGGATCAGCTTTCGAATGGCGACGGGTATGATAGGCGGTTCATGTAACGTCATGTTGGAGCCGTAATGTTTGCGTGGATATAAAATTGTCCACGTCTAAATTTGGGCGACCAATCCCGAAACGCTTGAGACGAGGTGGTTGGTGAAATTGTACAGTTGGGACCAATTTAGAATAGGAGTATACCCTATTACCTCATTACATTAACGCTAATACCAGTCACAAGTTAGGGAGACAGACGGAAATGCACACATTTTAGAATTAACACACATTTTAGCATGAATTCACGCTAATTAATCAGACGTCGCGACAGTATTAGAGTAAAGAACCCTTATTACCGTACATTGTCGACGTAAAACGGAAAAGCGACCAACCGTTGAATCGGCAAGCGTTGCGTAATCGATACACGCGTAGAAATTACACTCCGTAAAAATTTATCAAAGTTGCATACCTAACGGCGAATACATGACGCCTAACTGCGGTGAAATATTTTGACATGTACGTTGGAATGATTTACACTGTTACGTGACGGCGTACGATCCGATTTAAATTGTACGGCTTCTTTTATTAGTATAAACATGTTTGCGACCGACATTTGTTTTTTCAAAGATCCAAATTACCATAACCAAACAATTAGAATGTATTATTTTTTCCAAAATTTTCAAATTCTTAAATAGCGTACACCACGGTAAATTTTTTTATACGCTAAAAAAACTTACACGCTAATAACGATTGGCGGTGTACTGTACTGTAATGTACACCGCGAATCGTTATTAGACTACAGAAATTATTAGAGTAAAGAAAAAAATAGCGTCATTCATTCTAATTTAGGTTCAGGAGACGTGGCAGATTATGGTCCACGTCCTTATATAGTGTAACTTGTTCTATTTAAGGTATCAATGTCAAAATTTTGGGGTGCCGATATAGAGTACATAAGCCTAATAACGATTCACGGTGTATTGTACACCTTGAATCGTTATTAGCGTATAGAAATTATTAGTTTAAAGAAAAAAATAGCGTCGTTCATTCTAATTATAGTTCAAAAGTAGGTGAAAGTAGGCCAACACAATATGCCAGTTGTACGCAAAACATACAATATGGCCTAAAGACCCATATTGTATTGGTCGCAAAATGAAAAATAATAGTAATAGGGTTGAGTTGCACATCGATCGATAGAGAATTAAACATCATGTCTAAATTTTGAAAAACATTTGTACAGATTGTTATTTTCCCGTGAGTTTTGAGGTATTTTTTATTTAAACCGACAGATTTGGACGATCGAAAGGTCGCTGATCAAAGTAGCAATCTAAAAAGATCACATGAAAAGCCCATAACACAACTTACGATAGGACTTACGTCCGCGTTTTTTTTTTTTCCGGGTTTTCTTTCCCGGGGAATGTCATCCTACGCCGTGTCAGTTCGCTAAAAAAATTCGTCCGGCGGCGTGCGATGTACTATGATAATACGTCAGATTTGTACGTTCGTACAAGAGTGTGCACAACGCAAACACATACAGTATGCCTACTCTACGCGAGTTTTGTGCCAAGTTTTGTGCGCCTTCCAAAGGCCTCCCATAAACATGCCTACTTTTGAACTATGATTCTAATTAAGTGTCAAGAGACGTGGCAGATTATCGTCCACGTTCTTAAATAGTGTAATTTATTACATTTACGATAGTAATGTCAAAATTTTGGGTGTCCATATAGCGTACATAAGGCTAATAACGATTCACAGTGTAGTTTTCATATTGGAAGTTAAGCTAGTATAGTAAAGTACACCGCGAATCACTATTAGAGTTAGGGAATTGATCATGACAATGACTGTTTTGGTTGCGCACAGTCATTTACGTCACTTTGTTAAAAATTGTACGTTTGAAGTACATATTGGTACAAATAAAGTATCGCTGAGTAAAATTTTGACGGTCAATCGGTTGGACAACTTTGACTTTCAAAATATTGTTTTAACCGCTTCAAATTTTGCCGCGCTTCGGGACGTCAACCGTCATAATAAAATTAGCAATTCACAAGGCCGGCGAACGTTTACGGTAACAAAACTGCGGCAACCACATGTAAATAAAATGGTTGCAGACAATTACTTTTTGTCTTTACGTGAGCTCCACGGTGAGAGCACTTAAGCCGCAAAATTGAAATTTAATCGTCTAAGCGTTGCATTGAACTTAGACGCAAATTGAAACGAAACCTTTTTACACTAAATTGAACTACAGTAAGTTTTGTACGGAAATAGTAAAAAAAAGAAACAAAATTTTGCTGTCAATGTAAGAATGTTGAATTGTAGATAGTGTGGCTCGATTTTGTCGCGCGTGACGACGCGCATTTTTTTCATTTAATTTCAATTGATATTTTTATGCCGGTTCGTTTAATTATAGTTTACAAAGTTTATTTCGTTTCGTGCGGTTAAAAATTTCCGTACAAAACTTATAGTAGTTCAGTTTAGTTTAAAGAGGTTTGGTTTCATTCTGATAGCCTATTCCCACAGGAGCATTTGTAACTTTTTGCCCAGTCCGATGATTTTTCGAGAACTCATCGGAAAATGGGTCTTGTTTACACCAAAATTTTGGCACATAACTCCGATTTAAGGTGTCCTGTGACACGTCATATGCTTCGACGTCGTCAAACATAGGCGCGAAAACAAACGTGCAGTTTTTCAAACTTGTACTTACTAATACGCGCGAAAACAACAAAATAGCCGTTCAGATGTTGTTTTTGCTAAGTCAGCTTTTCGGGTTACCGTTGGTCTCATTCACAAAAATACGTTACTTTAACCCGACTTCAATATCCCCCAATATTTTGAGGGAGTTAGTTTGTACGGTTTTCCGAAAATTTCCGAAAACAAAATAGTTGGTGATCGGAAATTCGTACATTATTCGAACGCCCATCTAATGCGGAAGTAAAATTTTTTCCGTTGGGAACAAGCTATGAGTCTAAGTTCAATGTAACGCTTAGCTGATTAAATTTGAATTTTGCGGATAAGTGCTCTCACCGTGGAGCTCACGTAAAGACAAAAAGTGACTATTTGCAACCATTTTATTTGCATGTGGTTGCCGCAGTTTTGTTATCGTAAAAATTCGTCGGCCGTGTAAATTGCTAATTTTATAATGACGGTCGACGTCCGTAAGCGCGACAAAATTTTAAGCGGTTGAAACAATATTTTGAAAGTCAAAGTTGTCCAACCGATTGACCGTCAAAATTTTACTCAACGGTACTTTATATTTACCAATATGTACTTCAAACGTACAATTTTTGACAAAGTGACGTAAGTGACTGTGCGCAATCAAAACAGTCACTATCATGATCAATTCCCTAGAGTTAGGGTGCGTCTCCATGTACTTGTAACTTAGAGAAACTACTTTGTTTTTTAGCGCGAATCCGGCGGACCCGGATTTCAAGTGTCCCTATGTGTAAAAACGGAATTAAATCTTAAGGGTGTGACGATTCTATACGCTGACATACGCTTGACGGTTCCCAAAGTCTACAATCTTTGATTTTCCAAATTGTTCATGACATCGCATAATTGTAGGTTGAAAGGCTGCAAGTGCGAGTTGATGTGGGCCCTCAGATATTTCTCACGTTTTCGTGAAATGGCGTCGGAATCGTCAGATCCCTTGAAATGAAAAAATCCGTACTCAACGAAACCTGACAAAACGAAACAAATTATGTACTTTGATGGACGTAAACGGACAAAACATACCGAATTGTGTATTTTTCGTCGTCGCTTAAATTGATTTGAAAATTTTAGAAATATATTTACACTTGTGAATACGTGTTATTATTTGTTTAGCGAAAATAATTTGTTTTAAAAAACATCGCGCATGTGTTTTAAAGAAAAGTTTGAAGATGACGTTTTTTGGCGTGGCCGTGGGTCGAAGAACACAAGACGACTACATGTAGTACATTTAAAATTCGATGATGACGCAAAATGTACTTCTCCTTTTTTATATTTTTTTGTACGGTTGACATTTACGCGGTACGGCGCTTAGTTTTAAAGGAAAACGATAGAAAAAAAACCCTTACTTAGGCACATGTAGACGCACCCTTAATGTTTTTTTTGCCACTTTAAACATCTTTTCTCCGTACACACTTGTCGGATTGTTGATCTGACGGTGGCGATTGAAGGTAAGATTCTCAGCTTTCGATTGGCGGTCTCTAATTGAAACTGGACAAGCGTGTACGGAGAAAATATGTTTTGAGTGGCGAAAAAATTATTAACCCTAATAGCAATACACGGTGTAGTTTCGACTCCAATGGCGACTTGAAACAGATTTGGACACACGCAATGTTCATCTGTGCATGAAACGAAGCCACGTGGAAATGTGGAAAACGTGAAGTTGATCCGACCGTGGAAGGGGTTTTCCGGCGGCGTTCGCGCGAAAATGGCAAAAGTAATGGAACGGTTTTCTGCTCGTTTCAAAATATTCTGTACGGAATCTGAAATCACGGATTTCAAAACACCTGCGTGGTTCACATTTGGAAAAATCGGAAAACGATGTCATAAATTTCGGGATCCAGACGCCAATTTATAAAATGACAAAAAACGCGGCTGTGACGGTTGGGGCGGTTGGTTTCGACCGTTTTGGAGCGTAGCGGAGGACAAAAGATGCAGTTCTATGCGTCAAAACTTGACAGCTGCGTAAAGCAAACGGCAACTGCCGTCCGCCATCGGACATCATGTTCGGAATGCACTTTTTTGTTTTTGAAGAGTTTCAAAAACGAAGCGCACGGACGTCAACCGTAAATTAATTCATACCGTCGCAAACTTATGAACAAACTAGGGGACTAATCACATAAGAGAACACGTAATGTCAAAAAAAAAAACATACCGATGGAAAAAAAAATAGGGCATGTCCAAAGTTCCTTCGCGGTTATTTTCGGTTTATACAAACGCTTGCGTGGCAGTACATTTTGGTTTGGAAGGATTCGTACATATCATGTCCGCAAAGCGTTTCCTTTTTCGTACGGGCAAGTGGCTCATATCACGACACGCTACACCGCCAATCGTTATTAGCGTGTAAGTTTTTTTAGCGTATAAAAATAATTACCGTGGTGTACGCTATTTAAGAATTTGAAAATTTTGGAAAAAGTCATACATTCTAATTGTTTGGTTATGGTAATTTGGATCTTTGAAAAAAAAAATGTCGGTCGCAAACATGCTTACACTAATATAGGTCTCCGTACAAAATCTGACAAATCGTACACAAATCGTACATTCACACGGTCGAAACGCGGCTGTCGGACGAATATGTGCGAGCGGGATTTTTACGACCTGGTTTTTTTCCTTTTTAGAACGCACATTCTCATGCATCCACGGTTACTAAAAATAATTTATTGTACTTTTTAACTTAAAAAGGTACGTTTATGTACGACCTGACACTGACCGTACACCACTCTATTTTAGAGACAACGTACTGAAAATAACCCTAAATAGAATAAAGAAAAAAATAGAATGAACTACACTAATGGAGAATAAAAAAAAAAAAGCGGGACGGAATTAGCCTACACAACGCTACTAACGATTGGCGGTGTAGTTGACGTAGGCTAGCGACACGTGCCAGTTCTAATAAAAATCATACATTCTAATTGTTTGGTTATGGTAATTTGGATCTTTGAAAAAAAAATGTCGGTCGCAAACATGCTTACACTAATATAGGTCTCCGTACAAAATCTGACAAATCGTACACAAATCGTACATTCACACGGTCGAAACGCGGCTGTCGGACGAATATGTGCGAGCGGGATTTTTACGACCTGGTTTTTTTCCTTTTTAGAACGCACATTCTCATGCGTCCATGGTTACTAAAAATAATTTATTGTATTTTTTAACTTAAAAAGGTACGTTTATGTACGACCTGACACTGACCGTACACCACTCTATTTTAGAGACAACGTACTGAAAATAACCCTAAATAGAATAAAGAAAAAAATAGAATGAACTACACTAATGGAGAATAAAAAAAAAAAAGCGGGACGGAATTAGCGTACACAACGCTACTAACGATTGGCGGTGTAGTTGACGTAGGCTAGCGACACGTGCCAGTTCACTGCGGACAAAAAAAGTACCGTTTTCATACCACACTGTTTTCCCCTTTTTCAAGTGTGAACCACGCAACGGAATGGCGGTTTCTGGTAAGGGAATGGAGGACGATAATGCGTCTTTTCGTACTAAAGGTTAAAAAATAAAAACTTAAAAGGTTTCATACGAGTTCCTGCTTTGAACCGTTTTCCGTACGCCTTGTGTACGATTTTTTATATGTAAGGGTGCGTCTCCATGTATCTAAGTAAGGGTTTTTTTCTGTCGTTTTCCTCTAAAATTTAGAGCCGTACCGCGTAAGTGTGAACCATACAAAAAATATGTAAAAAGGAGAAGTATATTTTGCGTCATCATCGAATTTAAAATGTACTACATGTTGTCGTCTTGTGTTCTTCGACCCACGGCCACGCCAAAAACTTTTCTTTAAAAAACATGCGCGATGTTTTTTAAAACAAATTATTTTCGCTAAACAAATAATAACACGTATTCACACGTGTAAAAATTTTTCTAAAAAAAATCAAATGAATTCAAGCGACGACAAAAAATACACATTTCGGTATGTTTTGTCCGTTTGCGTCCATCAAAGTACATAATTTGTTTCGTTTTGTCAGGTTTCGTTCAGTACGGATTTTTTCATTTCAGGGGATCTGAAGATTCCGATGCCATTTCACGAAAACGTGAGAAATATTTGAGGGCGCCACATCAACTCGCACTCGCTGCCTCTCAACGTACAATTATGCGACGTCACGAACAATTTGGAAAATCACAGATTGTAGACTTTGGCAACCGTCACGATCATATCAGCGTATACAATCGTCACACTTTTAAGTTTTAATCCCGTTTTTACACATAGGGACATTTGAAATCCGGGTCCGCCGGATCTGCGCTAAAAAACAAAGTAATTTCTCTAAGTTACAAGTACATGGAGATGCCCCCCTAAGTGTTTCGCAAATTGTTGCGCGTACGAAGTGTGCCATTAAGTGCGGTCGGCCGTAAATCGATATTCATTTCGTGCGCACTTGTCAGATTTTCGACCCAGATTTTCTGCGATGGAAAGGAAAAGATTTTAACCTTCAGATTGGAAGTCTTCGAAGTACAAATGTAAACCGAACAGGACTGCACGGAGAAAATGTGGTTTAACTATGCAGTACACCGTGAATCGCTATTAATGGAAATATCTTTTGGGAATTGCTAATCGCAGAGACATTTTTTGCTGTGGCAGGTACACCGTGAATTATCAGTGTCAATAATTCTATTTTGGGTTCTCAAAATTTTGATTTTTTTTTTAAATAGGATACATGATTTTACTTTTTTCTTGACGTTGATTAAGATACCGTACAGAATAGCGTGAAGCCTCAAAGTACAATAAAACTTAAATAGTGTGGTGTACGGTCGATGTCAGACCGTACATGAATGTACCTTTTCAAATGAAAATTTACAAAAAATGAATTAAATCAGACTCGCACGCATAGGAACGTGCGCTCCAAAAAACGGGATTAATCTGACGCGTAAATTAGTATGGCATGTACAGATATTTTAAATTAGCGACGACGTACAATTTTTAACATTTTGTACGTAAACATATATTAATGTATATAATCGTATAGCGAATATTCCATTTTTGTTGTTCCCAAATTGGCATTTATGCCGAAATTAGAATACACCTTATTTTTGAAAAAAAAAAAATCTTAATTAGCATCAAGTACAGTAAATTTTCTTCAACACTATTTAAACTTTGACACTAATAACTAGTGTTGGGTATCGGGTAATTTCATATCGCGATAATTTTGATATTCGATATATCGAATATCGATTGAGCAAACGCTTTGATATATCATACTGAGACCAACAAAAATTATCGCGATATATAGTATTTTTTATATTTAATATTTTATATAATATGATATTTTAGCGATGAAGACAAATTGTTTGAAACGCCACGTACGACGTGATTTTCGTTCCGTGACTTAAAGGTAGACGCCGCAATATGTAACCAACAAAAAAGTACTAATTCCGTAATTCGTATTATTAATTATTTAGTACGTAGAGATTTCTATTCTTGTGTATCGGTAAAAAAATTATCGCGATAACACCGATACCGATAGTTATCGGTTATCGAACAGTCAGAGGTTCCGATATATCGGTCTGAGACCAACAAATACCATATCGGCGATAACTTCAAAAAAAAATATAGTATGCATACAATAGTACTTTATAACATATTGTAATATATTATTGACTTTATATAGTGTAACATGATCTCCTACCTCTCAGAAAATCCCATTACTATAAACAATTCCAACCACACATTCCACACATCGGAAAATACACATCCACATTGTAAAACACTCACATAAGGATAACTTTAAATTAGAAGAAGCTACTGTCCACATAACATTAGCTTGGTCTCTTGCCCTCGTGGCTCAACCCTTCAATTTAAAGTGTTTCCTCTACTCTCCACTCTTAATA
>JBBHKE010002191.1:116858-247432 GCA_037447655.1 Zygnema cylindricum | reverse complement strand
ACAATTAGAATGTATGATTTTTTCCAAAATTTTCAAATTCTTAAATAGCGTACACCACGGTAATTATTTTTATACGCTAAAAAAACTTACACGCTAATAACGACTGGCGGTGTAAAGTTGCCTCTCTTCCCCTTTGCTGCTGAAGCTACAGTAGCCATGGCCTTGGCCGCTCACTCACTACGCGGTCTTCACAGAAACGTACGGACTTCTTTGCGTCTCGTCTTTCCTCTCCTTCACGTTCCTGACTTCCTTTCAGATAGTTCCAGTTCTCCGGCTCCTTTTCCCTCCGAAGAAAGGCTATTTTTGCAAACAGTGAGAAGGCGAACAGCAGGTTCTGTCCTTCCCTGGGTGCTTTCCTGCCTCCCATGGGCCGCAGGTAAGATTCTGAGAAATTCGGAGAACAAAAATCGTTTTAAATTCGCAGTTTTTTTAAATTGTTTCGATTGTATGCATCGGTCAAATCTATGATGCATGGAGCTGAGAATAGTAGTTTTAGGGCTTTTTTTTAGGAGTGATGAGAATGGTAAGGCGTGATGTTCAGTTTTTAATTCGCTTTGTACGGCATTCAACGCCATATTTGGTCCCTTTTTCAAAGCTCTTCATTGTATCAAACTTGTACATATGTTCAATTTTAATAATTAAGTACTTGCTGGTCTGTACATTTTGAAAAAAATCCATGTCTCAACTTAATTCATGATTGTAAGATGTCTTCACTATTTCCATGCGCTTGTTGACTTGCTCTGTATCACTACAGGGCCCACTGTTGTTAGAGTTTATAACAGGAATTCGGTTGCGACCTTTTTTTGGCCGAAAATCATAAAAAAGCTATTTTTTTCATTAATTAACTGTAAGGAAAACATAAAGATTTTAAGCTTAGATAGATCAGTGTATTTTGTCTTCATTAATAATAGATTGCAGATTTTTAATACTTAACATCGAATACATAATATAATATGTGTTTATACAAACACATATTATATTGATTGGGCAAGGAGGGAATCGAACCCCGACTCCGCGGTTCATAGCCGCTACTTAAGCGAGTGAACTACAATCTGCCACGTCTTTTGCCCCAAGTTAGTATTAATATATTCTAATTTCGCATTATGCTAATTAACATTAAGAAACCCGTAACGCTAAATAACGATGGGCAATGTAGTGGCGTTAATAACGCTAATCCGGTAGCGATTTTTTTTCGACGAAAACTATAAATTGTTTTAACAACACGATTCAAGGGAGTGGAGTACAATCCGCAACGTCTCCCTACGCTAATTTTTTCCTTTATATTCTAATTTCACATTTGCACTAATAATTCCTTTACTCTAACAACGATGGGCAGTGTACACCTCCCATCGCTATTAGAGTTGATCACTCTATGTCCGGTTAAGTGGTTTTTTTACCCGAAATCATTATTCAGTATGAATAACACTATTTAAGTGAGGGGCTCAAACGAAGCCACATTGCAAAATGTAATTTAGTGTAGTTAATTCTTGTAAAGTGTTATTGCTTATAATTTGCTAGCTCAATAGTGATGGGCGGTTTAGCTTGTGTACGTGACACGTGTCACAATCAGATTGGGTGTTACAGATATAATGGCGGTTCTTTTGGTTGTGCTACATCCTTGCAAAGTTTTTGAAGGAATTGTGTGAAGATACATATCTTGCCTTTTTGATAAATTCTCCTTAACTGAGTACTTGTCATTCTTGAAAGCAATTCCAATTTTAAAATGTAGACCATGGATATTCCCTCACAAGATACACAGCCATTAGACTTAGTGATTTATTAGCGTTAGCATTTAATTAGGATTAACTGCACTGAATTATGTTCGGCCACGTGGCTCATTATGTGCCATATAACTAAATAATGTGATCAGCACCAATTTATGATCTGGGTCAAAAAACACTCTTGCTTGAATTAGAGTGATTAACTCTAATGTTGACGGGCAGTTGGTCTTTTTATGGGAGTGAATGCTTAAGGTATACTAATAGAAGGTTGCCGGTTTTAGGAGTAAATTAAAGAGATAACACACTGCCAATCGCTATTAGTGTGCGGGAATTATTATTTTTAAAGAGAGAATAATACCAATAACACTAATGTTGGGCAGAGTGACGCGGCGGATAAACGCCACTCTTTTACATATTGTTTTTGGCTCTATTTTATGATTTCCGGCTTAACTATAATGGGCAGTATAGCTGGAAATGGGGATCGCATTGAGAATGTTAAGACATGAATTGGAGTGGCATACCTCCAATTTCCTCGCAATCACTTAGTCACATAGCAATTTAGAACCAGAAACGTGGGGAATCTCCTCTATATATTTTTCTTTATGGGTTTTAAATTACTCCGCCTGATATTCTGGAGAAAGTACTACAATTGCATGTTTCAACCTGACTTACATCTTTTGCTTGTCATGTTCGAGACTAAATGAAATAAGTTGGTTGCCTTCCGATGTTAAATATCTGGTAGTATTCCTATCAGTTATTAATGGACTCCACATGTCAAGTTGGGCCATGATTTGGTAATTGCAAAACTGCTGTAGATTTTTTAGCATCAACTTGACTTGGATCTTTGTGTTGCTACTCGCTTTTCAACAGCCCTGGAACACAACAGGACAATTGCAGAAGCTCAAGAGGCTAAGAAAGAAGATCAACAAGATGAAAGTGTGCAGCAGACAATGTCAAATGATCCTCCTACCTCAAATAGTCACACAGCTCGATGGCGTCTTTTCACTGACACAGGGCGTGATCTCTTCTCCCAGGTAGGACAAGAGGTTGTGGAGTAATAAAGATGTATATTGCTCCAGAATCGCTGTAGCGTTATGAATAATTAGAGTGAGGACTGTGTTGGTGTTAATAATTATATTTCTAGTCTAAATGGCGTGGATAATTGTGAACCGCAAAAATAATTAGTGTTAAGAAATACACAGTTAGTGATAACGCTGCTTTAAGTCTGAAAGGGGGGATGGAATTAATGTTAATCACGCTAATAGGGATCCACGATGTACCACAAATTGCTCCATTGTTTCGTGTTTTATGATATTTATTTGTGTATCTTTGGGTTAAAAAGTATGGCGATGGGGATTATGTGATGATTTTGCAGGGACGGATGGATGAGGCTGAAAAATATCTAACTCAAGCACTTGAGGAAGCAAAACTTGGTTTTGGACCAAATGATCCCCATGTAGCATCAGCATGTAATAACTTGGTGAGTAACTCATGGTCAGCATGAAGAGCTGAAGTTATACAGGTCACCAAAATAGTTATGTAACCTTTGCTTGTATTACTATGGCTAATCCACACTGGTATTACGATAAGGTGCTATCCTCATTAACTCACGCTGTACTGCTGATCTTCAGCTAAGTCACGCTAAGAAACTATTATTATTATTATTAGTCTTGCTCGCTTCATATGTTAGTGCTCTTGCTCAGAATCGTCCATTTTCTGAGGATCTTAGCAGCTAAGCTTAAACCCTAAACTGCTACCCAACCAGGTTATCTGCTATGAAGCTTACCAGCTGCTGTGCAGCTTAACTGCTATCTGACAGCTAGGAGTTATTCAACAATAAGCTGGAACGCTATAATTAACTACATCGCTTAAAACATCTTCTACCGTGCCCGCCTGTCGGATTGTCAACCGGAGATGGCCAATAGGAAGGTAAGAATCTTGCCTTCCAATAGCAACCATCGAATTTACAATCCGACAAGTGTGCACAAAGTAAAGATGATTTTAAGTGGCAAAAAATACTTTAACACTAATAACGATTATCGGTGTAGCTGAATGTATGATGGGGGTATGTAGCAGGCAAGCTTGACGATAAAGATTGGATAAGTGTTAACCCAGGGTAGATGATAAGATGTTTCCGGAATGCAAGTATGGGCAGGCCGAACTGTTCCATGTTGCTTAGCAGTTTCGATGAACTGAATTATCGTTTTTAGCGAAATGATGTTTTCCTGCAAGTATGGGGCAGGCAGAACTGTTCCGTGTTCGAAAACAATTTGATCGTGCGGAAAGACTTTATCTTGAAGCCATTGAGCGGTTGAAAGCCACCATGGGCCCATTGCATTACAGGTGGTTTCTACTTTCTCATAAATATCGCAACTTTGTTCTTGCTGATGACATTCTACATCATGACTGCAATGCAATATTGTTAGGACTGAACGGATTACATGCACAGTTTGGAACTGTTGTTTGTATTTATCTTCACTCACCGTAATTAGTCTGAGTTTTGATGGCTGGTTGATTTCCATGATTTGAATGCTGTCACACACAATTTCTACATCAATCACGTCTTTAGCTATGCTTAGAAAAGCTATTAAGGAGATTTTTTTTGGTTGATAATTGTCGGTCCACACCAGTTCCTGTATGGTGAGGCAGCGTTTGGTGGTTTTCTTCTTAATTTGTTTGTACTGTTTTTCTCTTTTTCTACAGTGTGGGGCTGGCTCTCCATAATCTGGGAGGAGTTTACCTTCAACAGCGAAGATATGATTCGGCCAAAACATGTTACGAGGTACCTTTTCCTCTTCTAATCAATACTTAGTCTTCTTTGTGAAGTTTGGCCTTTTTATGCATAAGAGAGCATCTTGCGATAGGTCGATAGCTAGAGGAGCTTGCATTTTGTGTAATTTAAAGAATTGTTAAAAGAGGGAACATTAAAGGATGTGTAGAAGATTTCATGACAGGGTCTGCATGTTTTGAGTTTTGGTGAATCATGTTTTCCTAGCAAAAAAAAAAACCTGGAGCCCACTGTTCGAATTCTGCTGAAAGCTGTTTGTTGTTGAATTCTTTGATTTTGAATCTTTTTTATCGTACAATCTATATCTGAACTTGATTCATTGGAGTTTCGGGGGATGGTCTGCGATGGATGCAGGAATCCTTGAAGGTACATAAGCCACTTTGGACTAGATTTGCAATCTACTGTAATTACTGATTATTATTTTTGACCGTCTCAGTTTAGACTTCAAAACTAAGTGGCTGGTATCGATCTTTCTCAAACTGGGACAAATTTGTCGCTTACAAGCCCTTGCTGTACACAAAATGGCGTATGGCCCACACTTTTAATACATTACACTGCCCATTGTTGTTGGAGTTAAATATTTTTCGAGTCAAAGTACTATTTCTCATCACACAATCTCGCAATTTTCAATAGTGACACCATCATCGAAAGGTGAGACTATTTTTTTTTTATTGCTCCTTTTAAAAAAGGAATCCGACGGTTGAGACTAAAGTTAAAGATGTTCCTGTGCCTGAGAAATATTCATCACCAATATCGATGGGGAGTGTACCATCCACATCTCACCATTTCCCTTTTTCTTATTCCCAAGGTCCCATGACCTTGCTGGAATCTCTCGGTTTTTACATGAAGGGCAATAAGCATAATGCTTTCTTTATGAATCTTTTTAATAGTTTTTGGCGGCTCCTTCCTCTTATCCTGTCTCGTTCTATTAATTTGTATGTCCAGTGGGTTACTGTTAAGCTGCAATGTTTTCTGAATACCGTTCACTACACGGCTCATCACAAGGGCAGTAAAACATCTTTAACTTTATTTTAACCACTGATTTTTTTTTTTTTGAGGCTAGCAATCAAAAGGTCTTACCTTTTAATCGGTCCATAAAAAAAAAACAATCCAACGGTTTAAAACAAAGTTAAAGACGTTTTACTGCCCAAAAAGTGTTTAGCACTAATAGCGATGGGCGGTGTATTATTCATGTCCGTTATGGTAGCAAGTCCAAACATATTGTGGAGACTAATCCACACTAATGTTGGTAAAGTTTATTTCGAGTTAGATCACTATCTCAAATTTTACCAAATAACTTCAGCTACTTCTTTTAGAGAATTAGTAAAGATAACTTCGCTCATGAATAGTATAGACCACAAACATCCAGTAAAAGATGCGAAAACAATGACACACGACACTCTCGGCAAAAAAACCGTGAAAACAAATTCACGATCAATAATTAGTGTGTACCACTATGGGGATAACAACAACGTAGTAAAACAACGATGCATATGCTACCAACAAAAGAGCCGTAAAAGCAACTTCATGAATTTTAATTAACATGGACCGCTACGGACAAAAGATCCGTAAAAACGAATTCGTGATTTATAAATAGTGTGGAAGTTTGAACTCAAAAGATATCATTTGGGGCTCACAGATAAAGCAGGAGGCTTTGGGCCATCAGCATCCGGAGTGTGCCGCTACTATGTTCCACTTGGGGGAGGTAGGGAGGCTCCATTTGATCTTTGTTCCTTGCATTTTTTCCCACCCCATTTTTTACCTTACCCTCTCTTTCTTATCCTCTCTTTATCCTCTCTTTCTCATACCCTCTTCCTTCCAGATTTTCCCCTCTAATTTTCCAGTTTTTCATTGGGCATGGTTTATATGTTTTACATGTGAGTAGGAATAACATCCATGACAATGGGGACTGTAAATATGGTTTTATTGAAGGGGGTGGTTTTGGGTTGAGACATTCATTTCGGAAACATGGAATAAGGGCCCAGTGATTTTGTGTTGAAGTGGATGGGTTTTTGGGTTTGGAAGATTGGAAGTGTAAAGGGAGGTTTATCTCGTGACGGATGTTAGTTATTTCCGTCTCTCCATGAAAAAATAAAAAATTTAACAGTTTGGTGTGAACAGGTTCTACGGTTGATGGGGTTGACAGAAGATTCTATGGCCCTTATCCGCGGTTCACTTAAAATTCTTGAGGTATGTGCTATTCTTGATTCACTTTTCACCATTATTAGCATGGATTGTTTTATACTTCAGTTATCGACAAATTTGGTGGATGAGATGCATTCCCCATCAACTCACACCTAACCGTGGATAAATTTTTTGATTCCCCTTTTCAGAAATTGTTAAAAACAAAAAACTGCCCCGGGGACCTTGCAGCGAGAAGAAGCTTTTACCTTCTTTTTTTATCTTTCATCATCTATTTTTTCTTCTTGTAGTGATGGGATTCTCATCGAAGAAAAGAATGCTATAAACTTGTTTATGAAAAAAAGCTGTTACTAAACTTGAGAAAACAAAAAGTGTCACTTACCTCTCTGATTTTGTAAGCCTGTGGTTTATACTATTAAGTCTGATTTTGAATGCAGGAGGGAGGGGGTGGTCATACACAATCGGCAGTGAGGCGTACTGCTCGACTTGCAGAGGTTAGGGTTTCTTTATAAGTTATGGAACTTATCTACCTTAATGTTGTTGAATATCTTGCTATTTTGACATCTCACGTTGGAATCAAAGAATTCTAGCAGATTATGTTCATCACAAGGTTACTCGAATCTTATCTTGGTGCTCTTCCGAAAACTAAGTCTTGTTATAGTGAAATTGTGCGTTTGTGTCGTTCGTGCTGTAAGGTATGAAATCAATGCATAAGTTATTGAAGGTCTTTTGCTGATCACAAAAAAAGAAGGTAATGGGGAAAACTTGAATAGTGTTTTTGGAATCTCATTTTTATTTGTGATTTGCCACACATGTAATGATTTTTTACAAACATGTTTGCTGTGCCATTTATCATTTAGAAACTGCGTATTGTATCGCATTTTCAGCGATTTGCTCTTTGGAAGAAAAAAAAAATTGTGTAAGCATATCACAGAAGCAAAGATTGATTGGCTTAGTACTCTATGGATTGCACGAATCTGACATAGTAAGACAATCTATTATCGCTGATTGTTGAGGTGTCATAGTACAGTATAGTAATACTCACATATTAAATCTTGAAGTGCCGTATCAAAGACAAAGACGAAATCTGGTTCTCAATATGAATCTATAATGTCATAGTGGGGCCCTTATGATGGTTCAGATGCTTGCAGCAAGTGGAGAGTTAAAAGAGGCCGAGAATTTGCAAAGGAAAGTGCTTCACATTGTAGAGACAACGCAGGTATTAATTCTCTGTGAACTTTTGGTTCAATTGATTATAACTGACGTTTTTTTATCTTTGGTTCTTATCTTTGATTCTTATCAACTAGAGTTTTCATTGTATCTCACTACAATTGTGGGCAATAATAGATTTATGAAAAGATTATATGCATCTGCTCATTTCTGCTTCGTCAGGATTGTTGGTTTTCAACTTCATTGACCATGTTCTCTTTTCCCACAGATCCACGTTTGGTGTTGTTTGGTCTTTAAGCGATCTTGAAGATAGGTTTTGCTAGTGATACATTGTGTTTAATGACATATGGGGATTCTCATACCAGGTTTAGTGATATATGGGAATACTCATTACGGGTTCAATTACAAATGGGAATACTCAAATTTCAGGGTTCAGAGTCTCTAGCAGGAGCTGGTGCAGCCGAAAGTCTAGCAGGGACCCTCCGTGCTCGTGGTGAATTAGAAGAACCAGAACAACTTCTTGAACGGTGAGTCGATTATAAATGTATGAACAATAGAAAGAGTTGACACCTTAGCCTTTCCATACTTTCAAAAACAGTTGAGACCTAAGCCTTTCATTGTGTACTTCAAAGGTACACTGCCCAACGCAATCAGAGTTGGTGAATTATTATCGTTAACACTATTAGGATTAACTACACCATGTTACTTTTTGCAATTAGGCTTGTTTTGGGCAATAAACACTAATTTATGATTTCGGGTTTGAAAATTACTACCTGGAATTTAGAGTGATTAACTCTAATAGCGATGGGTAGTTGATACCTTAGCCTTTCTTTACTTCAGAAATACTCAGAAGTATTCAGTATTCTTTTTTTACTCAGAACTATTTTGACACGTTAACCTTTCCAAACTTCAAAAATTAACTATTTTTAGACATAGATTAACTATGTTTAGACATGTGCCTTGCCTTCCTAATTGGGATCGACATCTGAGAACTTGTCAAGTTAAGACTACCACTGTTGAATGTGTTTGCAAGATGCCCAAAATTGTCAAACCCTCTTGGTGAACTACTGCCTGAAAAAATGATCTTAAGTTTAAACATTTATAAAAAAATCTCGGGATGGAGAACATTACTGAAAAACGTGGGTTGTTAATCGATTTTTAGGCATTTTTTGGGTTTTTTGGAGCTTAGTTAATGACTGCACGTGAAATGGATGCAGATGTTTGCGTACACGAGTTGCTATACTCGGTTCGGAGCATTTCCAGGTGTGTTAAATTAATAAGGAAGACAAATTGCTGTTTTTACGAGATTGTGAAGTTATAATCTGTATGTCACATGAAAAAGTGAATTGAATTCATATAGGGGCTTGCAATCAAAGCCATGGAGGACCTTTCCCTGGTCTCTTTTTGCAGGTTGGAGGGACCCTCGACAAACTCGCCAATTTGGTACAGTTAAAGGGTGAAAAATTTGCAGCGTCAAAAAAGTTCAAAGAAGCATCAGAGGAGTTCCAGCGAGCTTCCACACAGTATCATCGAGCCATACGGTACACTGTCCATCGCTGTTAGAGTTAGTGAATTATTAGGATTAACACTTAATTAGAATTGACTACAATAGATTTTGCTTTGTCACGTGGCTCATTAAGGGCGAATTAACTAAATAGTGTTTATAACACCTACTTATTTTTTTGGGTCAAACAAACACTTTTTGAATTAGAGGGATGAACTGTAATAGCGACGGACAGTATATTATTTGCTTTCCTCAGAATCAGCGGCCAGAATACACACACATGTATTCACACAAACATGTATTGATACAAACGTGTATATGCAGAGTAATACTATTTACAAGCGACACACACAGCATTGTGCATTGATGACAAACTACACCGCGCATCGTTATTAGCGTTGAGAAATTATTAGTGTAAAGAAAAAATTAGCGTCATTCATTCTAATTTAGTGCCAGGAGACGTGGCAGATTATGGTCCACGACCTTAAATAGTGTAGTTTATTCTATTTAAGGTATTAATGTCAAAATTTTGGGGTGCCGATATAGAGTTCATAACGCTAATAACGATTCGCGGTGTACAGCACACCGTCAATCGCTATTAGAGTAAAGGAATAAATAGCGTAAAAAATAAATTAGTGTTATTAACACTAATCGGGAATTATTTTTTAAAAAAAAATATATATATTTACTAATAATCCCTAACTGTAATTTGGGTTGTCCTGAATAATAAATACCCGCCCTTTCAATTTCTACATTACTATGTGTATTCGTACAAAATCTGACAATTCGTACGCCGTCGCGCTGTTCACACGGTCGACGGACGAACATATGAGAACGTGATTTTTGTCGACGAGTTTGCATCTCTTTCTTCCAGTGCACCTTCACATGTGTGCGCAATAATGTTAAGTGTCTTTTTATGCCTTTGTAATTCAAAAAGTACCAATTCGTACGAAAATACCCTGTCCGTATGCCACACTATTTCTATCGCAGTGTACTTCCATTATTAACGCTAATTGAAAAAAAACCCTAATTAGAATAATGGAAAAAATAGAATTATGGATTGTATTTCGGGTTTTTTTTTTTTTTAAAAGGGCACCGAATTGGCGTTATATACTCTAATAGTAATAGCGATTGACGGTGTACTGTACCGAAATAGTGAAATGTATATCGTACGCATACTGTATGAGCGAACCATACCGCACTCTAAAACTATGATCCGGTTTGACATATCTAATTATTTATGGTCGACGCCGTCGTTTCGTTTCGGGGTCAGAAAATCACGCTAAGTGCAATTAGCCAATTACTGACCTCCGACGTCTCACAAAGGAAGATTCTGACGGCCAATTGTCGCGCGACGACATCATTATTTGAACCAAACAACGACCTCGATACAGCCGAGCCCTTTGAGGATCGTCCATGAATCCATGACCCACCTGGTTCGCATATTCCGGGTCTCACGGGCATCAAATATCTTTGAACTGACGATCAAGTGCAAGTTCAAAGGAAAATGACAAAAGTTACAGTAATGATAAGTTAAAAGGAATTGCTGCTGTATATCGAACTAGAATCGTCGATTACCTGATTTCAACATTCAGGAGGGGCTCGATCTTTGTCCTTAAACCAGTTCGGTCTCATTTCGGTGATATGGAGATCTCGTCAATAGCCGTCCGACAAAAAAAATGAAATGTAAAAAATTTGAGTCATTAATCTAATAATCTAAAAACCTCTAAGCCTTGAGGAGCCCTAAAATATCTAAAAAATGCAACCATGAGCCAATTAATTCAGAGTATGATGGCATGTGGGTCGCATCGGAAACATTATTTTTCTTTTCTTTCACTTTCTAACCATTTAAAAAAAAAAAATCCAAACGCAAAAAATAAATGATTGCGATCTAAAAACGTGCCACGTTATGCCTGTCGATTGCCATAAATTATATCTAGATTAAATAGTAAGCTATTCTAAAATGTTCTCTACGAAATATCAAAAATATTGCGGTAACACTAGGTTTATTATGCATTAGTTGTGCGCAACGCATCGGTTTGATCCACCCAACGGTGCATGCGATTCGGCTGACATCGTAGATGGTGTCGTTAGTCGTACTTTTAGGGAAAACCATATTACACATACAAAGCCTTTTTATTTGATTTCAATTGGTTAACTATAAAAAACGAGGTTTCTCCCAACGTTGATATTATAATCGTAATCAATCAATGGCATTGTAATCACGCCTCAATGTCATTGTGGTTATTACGCGCATCACAATTTCCACATTTGCCAACAATTAGTTATAAAAATATGCTAGATTATGTAACACAATTCAAAAGAATTACATTGAGAATTTGTGATATGCAAAACCAAAGCTTCATCATCAACTAGGTAGGATAAAACACTCTTCCACAGAATTTTATTGTGGTCTTATACAATTTCAGGCCAACAACTATAAGGTTAAATGTCACCCCATGCGACAAAACCACATGACCTATATGACGAGTTGCGTCACGGGAGACTACGTATGCCGCTAACTTGCACCATCCACCAACTTATTGACGTTGTTGATAAGAGATGACGGTCATGGCAGTTATTTGTGCTTGCTCCTTCCGTCTTACAGTTGATCGTATGTGATGTGGATTAAAATTGATTAACATGATTCTTATCGTGTACATACTTCGAAAGTTGTAATGAACGAAGTACTATGGTTGGGCATCTCCGGTTGGGCGTACCTTTCGTCCACCATTAGCGTGAAGGCATTTGATAAAGGTCAAGCCTTGAACATTGTTTTTGTGATGAACATTTTTATGAACATTGTTTGACGTGATGAGGGTAAATACGTAATAGCATGCGTCGTGTATTAAGGAATAAGGGATTATATCATCGAAATAAAGCCTTGCGCGTAACAAGATAAGTAACTAAGCCGTGGACTACGCTTTCGGTGACACGCACACACCGATAGTGAACCCTCGGTTAACCTTATGTGATGACCATCATCTCTAGCATGTATGGAGATTAGTTTTTTCAGTGAAAGCTATTGAGCGAGGAGAGATTTCAACAACATGTAGTAAAGTGGAAGAACTTACTCATATATTTGTATATATAGACTTTAAAGAGAAAAATCGAACAAGATATTTCGGATTTGGAGGACCTGTACGACACTGATATGAAAGAATAGGGAAACAGTCTTGCATATCAACCGTTTTATTTTGATAATTTCTATGAAACGATGTCAGTGTATAACTCTTCATGATTTTCCTCTCTACCATGTGTCGGAAGAACCACTTTGTGTCTCTCTCGTTCTATGCTCTATGCAAAACTCAAGGAAGGGGACATTTCAGATTGCTTCTGGGTGGTGACGTAACTACTGTACTTACTCGTTTCTTTCTTCCTCCAATTTCGGACTATGGATCCGACTTTGTTGTATTCGCACCAAATAAAGGGGCGTGGCCGCACTATTTCCCTTTGAGGGAAATATCACGGTTCTATGTCCTTTTCCGCAACCTGGGTCGGCATTTGGCTGGTAGCAGGCGTACCCTTAGTGATCCACACGTAGTAGCGTACGGCATATGTGGCCTTCCACATGCATGCCATAACGTGTCACACTGCCTTTGACTAAATTCAATTCTGGCGCGCAATAATTGGCAAAGCATCAGTGAACGTGGCAAGCACGGTCGCCTGTTCTTCTCATTTAACATTTTGCTAAAATCCATTTTCGAGCAGAGCGGGAGACGGACGGCGAAAATAAATATCTTTACGCGATTTTCGTCTACGATTGGTCGAGAACCTTTTGCGTTTCTAATTTGTTTCGCTTTTTAACGCGTTGTGGCAGAATTAGTTTGGACACGTCTGGGGACAGCAGCTACGGAAACGTATGTACATCAACAGACGCACGTGTGGACACTGACAAGCTGCCGACAATTTTATGCGCCATCCCTGTTAGGAGTACACGTGTCGGGATCTCTGGTTCTAAATCGTAAACGAATGCCGTTAGTTCGATTTGGCAGGTTCGTAAATCGGACAAAAAATAATCAGTTTTTGCCAACTATAAAAGACAGTCGTGCCAGAATTTCCGTGGTACAGGCTTGTACGTTTCTGATCGCTAAATTCAGATCTTTTGAAAATCTTAATTGTGAAAACGCAAAAATCGCCGTACAGACATGCCGACAGTTTCTAGTGGTTAATGGACAATGATAGTACGAGATTTTGTAAGTTTCCGGTAACGTGAAAATCAGGATGAAGTCAATAAACCGGCCGGCAGTTTTTCCAGTAGATTCCCATTGGGTGGTTGAGGACTGCTATATCGCGCCAAGATTCTTTTGTTCTTTTTGCGACGCAATGACCCGGAGAAACTGACGCGTGGAACCTCCGACTACAAAGCTAGCCGCGGGAAATAAATCATGCCATTTTATAAAAAAGAAAAAGTACAGTACACCGCCAATCGCTATTAGCGTAGAAGTTTCTTTAGCGTATATGAATAATTACCGTGGTTTACGCTAATTAAGGGTACGTCCCAATGTAATCGGTACACCGCCAATCGCTATTAGAGTCAAGGATTAAATAGCGTAAAAAATCATTAGCGTTATTGATTCTTATTTAGTGCCTGAGACGTGGCAGATTATGGTCCACGTACTTAAATAGCGTTATTAATTCTATTTCAGGTTTTGGGGTCAAAATTTAGGGGCACCGTATTAGCGTTATATACTCTAATAGCGGTTGGCGGTGTACTTTGATAAAGTATTTTGGACTAGAGTGAAGATTCGCCGTACTACTTTGAAGAGCGTCCCAATGTGCGAAAATGAAATCGTAACTTTGACATGTGACGGTTGTAGACTTGAGTACAACTTGTGACGATTGAAGACGACTACGAATCTTTCGACAATTGGTGAAGCTAACAAAAAAAACGACAGTTTTATACGTCTAGATTTTTGTGAAATTGTCGATGTTTAGGGTTTGGTGACATTGTGATGTCACGCTCACTTGTGCCAACGTGGACGTCACAGATTTGAAGAACTTTCCGCCATGGTTTTCCAATTTCGTTTTTTCTACTTTTTTCACTCGACTTGCCATTAAATAAAAACTTACAATTTCAAAAAATATGTTTTTCAAATATCTTTCATTTTATACCATTACTGTCGTGTCTCATTCTAAAAGTGTCAGATGCAAGTGATGGTGTGAGAGGGAGAGAGGAGAGGCGACGACGACATAAATTATGCAAAAGACCCATGAATGCAAATGGAAATTCGAGACCCGTGCAATTTTTTTTCCGTACATAGCTCGTGATGGGCACAAAGAAAAATAGCGAGGACTATCCCTCATCCAACAATTTTACAAATTGTGTGGCGCGTGCGTGGTTCATTTTCATTCGCTGTTTGGGCGGTAATTGAACTAAAATCACCCCCTCGAGGAGATTTTGGATGAAGTTTTTTTTGGGTTGGATTCTCTTGCCCGGGGGACGAAAACGGTAAATGCCAAAATGAGTTCACATGACGACAAACACGCCGTACATCCAACGTATGAATTGACGTTCACTCTACTTTGGTAAAAATGATTTTCTCGTACGGCTAAAGTTTTTGTCAAGGTTCCCTGAATTTAAAGGCAAAAAGATAAAGAAAAGTAGATACTTTAATACATGGGGACGTACCCTAAGTTCAATGCAACGATTCGCGATTAAATTCCAATTTTGCGGCTAAGTTAAAAGCCAACATGTGCTCTCAACATAGATGTCTCATTCGTACGGATTTTGACATTTTCATGAAATTTGGTTTTTTTTTATTTGTTTTGAATCTTTCGTTAAATGCGTATACTTTTCGTACGGTTTAAACGTACGGATAAATCGTACATTTATAATGTACAGAAATAAAAAAAAAACTATTCATTTGCGCGCGCGAAGTTTAAATTTAATTTGTACGTTACGGTTATAATGTACATAAATTTCGCGATATTTTGAAAGAAATTTGTACAATTCATCCAAGCCGCCATTGAAAGCTTGATTGAAATCGTAATTCAAGCTTCCACGAACTTCATCACAAGCAGCCATGCCTAGGTGTCGAGGATCAGAGTGGGACCATGTTAAGGCTCCGAAGGGTGGGCAGTTAGGGGAAAACAAATCGTGCATTTGTATTTACTGTAACTTCGAGTATAATAGACAAGCCACCCAGATTAGAAACCACCTTCTTGGAAATGTGAAGAGTGGAGGTATTGAGACTTGCAATTTATTTGCGAATGAGGTAAAGGCTGAGTTACTTGCTGTGGAAACAGACAAGGCTTCTTAAGGTTCTCAAAAACGTGTTATGTCCATTTTAGATCAACTCATTTGAAGTGGAAGTGGAAGTCTTACAAGGTCTTTGGATAAGGTACAAAGAGTACAAATGAAAATAACAAGTTGTTTCAATAAGTATAATCAGAATGAGGTAGATGCAGCATGGGCTAAAGCTTTATTTGCCAATGGCTTGCCATTCACTCTATTGGATGACCCCTATTTTAAGGCAGCATTGAAGAAGACTGGGGAGATAGGGGAGTCTTATAAGTTACCGCACTGAAATGTCATGAGAACGAGACTCTTCGCTGAGACCAACGCTAGGATCTTTAATGATCTAGAGAGTTACATGGAAACATTGAAAATCACCGGAGCCTTTATCACATCAGACGGTTGGACAGTTATTGACCAAACACCTCTTCTTAGAATCTTAGCTGTCACCCCAAAAGGTGACATGTTTCTCATGGCCGAAGATACTAGTATGCACTACAAGGATGCCGAATACGTTTGTGGGGTGTTGGAGAAGGGAGTTCTTGCGGTGGGAGTGGAGCATGTGGTGCAAATTGTTACAGATTCTGCTCTTGTGAACAAGGCAGCTACCTTGCTGCTCACGAGGAAGTACCCATCCCTCACGTGGACGTCATGCTCTACCCACATCTTAGACTTGATGTTGGAGGATTGGGGCAAGCTTGCTTTTATTTCAACACCTGTTCGAAAGGCAAATGAGGTGTTGAAATTTGTCACATTGTTGTGCATTCCTTTATATTTGAGTACGACAGCCAAAAAAATGTTGTACCATTAGGCTTGGTATGATACAATTTCCGTATATTACTGTACAATTCTATTAACTTTCCGTACATTTTTATATTTTTTAAGGATTTTCTATGATTACGCACTCCGTACATTTTCGAATATGTTCGTACAGCGAAAACTAAACGGATTTTAAGAAAAGTATGAAAGTCGCGAATACAACGTTCAAATCGGAAAAAAATCCAAATCCGTACGAATTGGACAATAAGGGCTCAAACCATTACACTGGCTAAAAACTCCATACAAGCATAAACACACAAACACGAACCTTGGCCGTGTAACGGGCTCATTTTGTCTTATAATATATTAAATACACATTCTTTAATATAAATCAAATTAATACAAGTTCACATGGTTATTTATCTGTTTAAACATCAAAAGAATATGCACTTCAATACAAACCACAATCTGTAATTTCAATAATTTAAATCGTATTAACAAAAAATATATGATCAGATATTGAATACATATTAATTGACATTTATTAATGTGAAACAGGTACACCGATCATTCTACTGCGTAATATCAACGGTGAAAGGGGACTTTGTAATGGAACCAAACTCCGAGTGGTGGGTCTTTCCAAAAACTGCATTCACGCAAAAATACTCACGGGTGTTGCACGAAACACCGAAATTTTCATTCCGCGTATACCGATGATCAGCAACGAAAAAACTTTGCCATTCCAAATCAAACAGCGACAGTTTCCAGTACAAGTAGGATTTGCTATGACAACGAACAAAGCACAAGGACAATCAATACACCATTTGGGTCTGTATTTGCCCCAATCAGTGTTTGCACATGGACAACTATATGAGGCGTTGTCGCGGGTCACTTTACGCCCCAATGTAAAAGTGTTGATCGAAGAACTGATAGTTGAGGATGAAAACGCAACGTATACCAAAAATGTTGTTTACAAGAGTGGTATTAATGCATAGTGTACATCAGTTGAATTATAAGTGACACAAGTAGACAAATTATATGCTAAGGCTATAATTTCAAAAACACATTGTGTTAAAAAATACACCAATTTAAAATCTGTAGCTAAAAATAAACATTTGATTTCTGACAGTTACACGTAGATATAGGCGGAGAATGGTTAGTTAATTGAAATTGCTAGAGCGAAACACCAATGAACGTTATGACAAAGGTGACACTCAGTCATCAATAAACCCATTTAATCTCAACTACAATATTCCTGTTGTGAAGTAGACAAAATATGATTATGAACTTCAAAACATGTTTGTTTGCACAAAATGACATCTTACATGGGACATTATTTCGGTTTAAAATTGTCTATATTTGTGTTGTAAATCAAAACACCCTATGGTTGCTATTCCCACATATAATTTACATTTGTATAGATCATCAAAAAACCCACCTGTAGTTGTTCTTGAATATATAGAGTACAAAAACTCTATACAACCTTAAACATACACAACACGAACGTTTTCCGTGTAATAGGCATTGTGTTACTAGTGAGAAAAAAACCCTAAACATATGTATACTTGCGACGCGCCGCGCGGCGCGGCGCGAGGCGTTGTGAAGGGAAATTGGAGTGATAGGAGTGAAAGGCGACGTGGACCCTTTTACACGCGACCTTCACTCCTAAAAACGCTCGATTTAGTACACCGTCGATCGTATTTAGCATGTATGATTTTTTTGTCTCTTAAAACATATTTTCTCTATAGATACATGTCAGATTGTAGATATGATGGTTACGATTAAAAAGTTGTATTCTCAGCTTACGAATGGCAGTCTTAAATTGAAAATTGGACAAATGTGTACAGAGATAAGATGTTTTCAGTGGCGAAAAAAACATACACGCTAAATACGATCGACGGTATACTGTACTGTAGCGTAGTATTGCACACTTTTACTTCTATGTAGTCGTTCGAGTGCGCTGGTCGAAACATTTGGATGGGAAGGTTAACTCGTGAAATTCCATAACGGACGCGGCAAATAGTTAGACGGTCAGGCGAGCCACATCATCCATTTTCAACACTCAAGGCTAATTACGAGGGTTTGCGGTCAAATTATGACAAACTTGTACAATATAGGTACTATTTTGTACATGGTGGCATATGCGCTTGCCCTCAACAAAAAATGATGTATGCGAACATCAATTCCCTACATGATAATCTAGGTTAACAATCCATGAAAATCTACCAATTTTGTTTTCGTGATATATTACCAGAGGATAGGTTCATAGATCATTTTGAGCATTAAAAAACGGTTTTGATATCGTATGCTTCATTTTTTGGGTTGGACCCAAGATCCTACGCCATCATGTACTTTAATAAATAGAATAATAGCGGGATACATTAAAAAGCACGTTGGTAACTTGTCTAAGTCCAGGGTACAAAAGGGGTGGCATGGCCAAAACTTAAAAAGACAATAAAAAATAAATAGAGCAATGGGAACACAAAAAAAAAAACAATCAACAAGGAAAATAAAAACTCAAAATCAAAAGCACGACAACTCAGAAATCCTAAACTACAACCCCAACCCCAAATCAATTAAATATCTACGAAAAGCAACCCCGTAAGTCCCCCCTAGCCTGGGGGAGCACGTTGAGGGAGTTCCATAATAAGGCGACGATCCATAAGCCCAACCGCTGATCAGAGGATAATACAAGCGTGCACTCGCTGTAAAGCCACCGATAAACGTTGACGATAAAAATAAGTAAGGATTGAAGGAGGAGGGCTGCCAGGTCCTCGGCGCTCGAAAGCACGTCCAGTTCAAGTATGGAGAAACTCGTCCAGTGCAACACCCAAAGAACCAAATATCTCGACTGCCATCAGAATGAAGTCATCCATATAGTCCTGGTGGGCATAATCACGCTCTTTCGCCTTAGCGGCATCACGACCTGCCACCCTTACATGTCGAGCCGCCTGACCAACAACTCTAGCTGAAGTAGGTTTTGCCAGAACAATATCACCGAAGATGCGACGGACACCATCAAGCAAATCAACATCGATCCGACACAAGAGAATTATATGAGAAACCGCTCGACGCACAGAAAAGCCCCTTTCCCAAACGATAGTGGCAATGGTGTCGCGAATAATGTCATGCACCTAGATCAAATCTCCCCCATGGGAGCAACGAAGGAAATGGACACCATCGGGCCCCAAGACATGACCACATGCATAAATAAGAGAGCCAAGTAAAAGAGGAAGGGGAGGCCAAGGCGAAATAGGAGGGCAGTGGTGAATTGAGCAAGTGAAAATCAGAGAGTGGCCAAAATAGGCGTGGCGAAAAGCCAAGACCCAAAACCCGGTCCACCACAAGAGAGAAGACGAGCACGCGAAGAATCGGAGGGAATCGCCTTGAGAAGGTCGGATTTAATGGTGGCGACAACTTAACCAGAAATCGATTTTTGGACACGCTCAAAAGATTTTGTAACAAGGGTGGAGAAATTTGGCACATCCACTGGGGCATGGGGGGGAAGAGAATGTGACGCGTCCAATATAGATTACTGGAAGGCGAACACACCGTCTTAAACCTTAGGGATAACAGTAGCTAGAACGGGGGTGTCCCCATCCAAGAAACCAAAAATAAGAGTAGAGGCAATAAGACACCAACTTCTAAAATAGGCAACATGAGACACACGAGCACTTGATAATAGACCCAACCCCCCAATACAGACAAAGAGGGATGCCTAAATGCGGGCTGATGGCCCAAACTCGCGATCAAATGCCCCACGACCTAACAAAGTGTGGAGGACGTCCATGAGGCGATCGTCAAAAACCGAGAGAGAGGAGATAAATGTCGGAGTGGGAGGGGAAGTACGAGTAAAGTAAGAGGGCGGTGGGGAAAACACCTGGTTAACATAGCAAAAGCAACTTGGGGATCGGGAAGGCGAGGAAGATCATCCACTTGGGCCAAATCTGTTTGTAAAGCATCATGAAGGAATTGGGTCACGAAAGTATCTGAACCAAAGAGGCAACCAAGCACCCGGATGCCATTAGAGGGAGAAGGGGTTTGAAAATCTGGAGGGGGAATAAACGAAAGTGGAATATCTTGAGGAGACTAAATAACACACTTCGATGGCTGGACTCAAAGGTTGAGTTCGGCTAAACGTTCTTTGAAAAAATTAAATGCCAACACGACTTGTTCTTTGGCCCGAATAATGTGCGTATCATCTGCGACCAAAGGGAAAAAGCAAGAAGGGAAGGCGGATGCGGAGGCACGAAGGGCCTGGTAATGGGCGAGGGGGGACAAAGGTCCGCCGAGAGGGTCGCCTTGGCGAGTGCCAGTAGCAGAGGAGAGAGGAATGAGATCACCATCGGCCGAGAATGAAAGGCAGCTTGTTAAAGAATAGAAAGCCCTCACAAAGGGGAATAATTGGACAATCAAAGATGGAGCCGCCATAAGCTCTGAAAAAATCATGTTCTGATCCACCGTATTAAACGCATTGGAAACGTCGACCTGAAGGACCAACCAATCCGGATGTACATCCAACAAAGCCCGAACCGCGTGGACCACGGCCTCACAACCCCCTCTCGTGGCCACTCCAAACTGATGAGGAGAAAAATAATCATGGAAAGCTAGTAGGAGTTGGAGACATATCGCACGAGCCACCAATCTATATAAAACCTCTCCCACGACGATAGGGTGGATCCCACCATTAGGTTAGGCGATTGCCACAAGGTGGGACGTCGTGAGAAGATCACAAATGCGAGGGGGAACATCCCAACTAGCAATAAGGGAACATACTCGAAAAAACAAATCGAACCCCCGGGCACCCGATTCAGGGGGCAAAACATCGCGAAAAAACTCATACACTGTGCCCGAGGGCCCCCCCGCTCGAAAGGTGAAGAGAAGAGCTAAGAGCCTTAATGAAAATCTCCCGATCCAAAGTAAAACTCTTAGAAGGCTCAAAAGCGTGGATGGAAGGGGATAAAAGGGAAGGGGCAGGGGTGGAGAGCTCCAAGAACCTTAATTGTGGAAAAAGATCTGGGGGTAGGGGTGAATGGCAGTAGGGCTCGATTCGCTCGAGAAAGCTCGCCAACATGTCCTAAGTGAATTGCTCGAGGATAAGAGGCCGCGACATCTGATGGCCTAGGTGGCCGACGTGGTATGAAAGAGGTGCTTGATACCCGATCGTCATGCTCGGCGTGGAGGGTCTTCTAGCCACCACGAAGGAATCGGCAACAACGGGCCATAGTTTCTCTTGCCCCATTGCCCCCTCCACGACGTGGAAGGACTAGCACCTAGAGATAGAACATAAGAAAAAGGTGCCAAGGAGCAATGTCTGCCGAGTTTGAAGAAATGTGGGACAAGGGGAGGTGGAGGGCATCTTGTAATATGGTCATGACGGCCATAAGAATACGGGTGTACAATCGCGGGAGGGGGGCTCCCAAATTGTAAGCCCCCAAAACATCAAACTCACGGACGAAATTCCAATCCTCATCTGAGGGGCCGGACGGGAGTGTGGTGGACGACAATTGAGGAGAGATGATAGACAAAGGACCACCTAGGGTTATACAAGGTCGACAACTCCGTGTATGAAGGGAAATACCGGCCCCAGCGGCAAAGAGGTTGTGACACCCAGGACATTCTAACCGCCTAGATATATTGTACAAATTTGTCAGAATTTGATGACCATCCCCCTTGATTAGCCTTGACTGACGCATTTCGTACACTGTACACTACAGTACAGTGTTGAATCCACAGGGGTGCCGAAGGCGTCTATGTCGCCTGTATTCTCCGCGCGACCGTATATTTACGGTTTATTTTATCTTGTTTTGGTTTACAGTACTATACTGTAGTTGTGTAATGAGTAAACTACGGTACAGACTATGTGTAAATTCGTAGGAATTGGACAACTATGTACAGTACATTACATTACGATACAGTGCAGTACGGTACTGTACACCGCGAATCGTAATTAGAGTAAAGAAAAAATTAGAGTAAAAAAAAAGAAAAAAAAAATTAGAGTTATGAACTCTAATTTGTGTGATAGAACTTTTTCAAAAAAGAATTTACTCTAATTTATATAAGTATTCTAATTTGACTCGCTGAATATCTTTACTGTAAATTAGGTATTCGTACAGAATCTGACAAAAGGTACAGTTTATCGTCACTATGACGTTTGCACCATGCGGTTTGTTAAATTGCAGTTACATGATAACGGCCTGTATTAAATCATTATATGTACTTTTTCACTTAATAAAGTACAATTTTGCACGGTCAGACACCGACCGTACGCCACACTATTTAAAACGGCACTGTATTAGAGTTATTAACGCTCATTCAAAAAGTACCTTAAATAGTATAATGAAAAATTTAGATTCATCTACTCTATTTAACGTGATAGAGTAGAAATTTAGGGCGACCGAATTAGTGTTATTTACTCTAATTACGATTCGCGGTGTAGTGTTGTTGACAACTTGACACTATTTCTATTTACCCATATAAGTTTAAAGAAAAAATTAGTATTATCAACACTATTATATGTACAAAATGTCAAATTTAGGGGCCCGATGTAGTGTCATTGATCCTAAGTGACGATAGACGGGTACTATGCTGAGTATCCTAGTCAACGGTAGGGAAGGTTTGGTACATGTAGCATTGTACTTTTATGGGACGATTGCTGTACTACATGTGTACCTTTATGGTACGACAGCTGTACTAGCTGTACGATAGGAACGAAGGCGAGCAGAATGCGGACGTTCTCCTTTGCAACTGCTTTCCTCCGTAGGGACGGAGCAGTGAAGGAATATGTTCGTTTCCCTTAAAAACAAATGAGGGCTGGAGGCTCTGGACGAGCTCTGACGCCACCTTGGCGGTTCAGCAGCTCGTTTGCCATCTTCTGCCCGGGCAACACCATTTTTTCGGTGGTCTCTATTGATTGGTATAGCAGGAGGACGGATCGACAAACTGCCCTGTCTTATTCAAAACGACAATTTACGTACATGAGAGGAGGAGGAGGCAGAAAGGGAGAGAACAAAGTATTAGTAGATATCAGATAGGCACTAACTTGCGGAGCAGATAGTTTTTTTGTTAGAGCAGGATGTGGTACTTTTATGCTGTAGCTTTGCCTGTCACTTTGGGGATGGTCATATATACTCTCCAACATTTTGCATCTCCGAAAGTTGCTCGTCACGTTCGGATCGTGGTCGGATACGCTTGGTTCGTCAACATGTCGATCGTTATTCTTGTACCACTGGATGTGTGGACGGTAAGATCATAATTTTCCCCTTAGGCCACTCAAACTGTGCATTTTCCCATGAGAAACACCTGGTAATCGTCGTCCAATCAAGTGTGTTATTCAAGTACTATTTTGCTGTTTGTTTTTGTTGATTCTTTTCCACCTTTGTAGTCTGTTCATTCGTTTTAACATTTTAGGGTTTTTTTTTCTTTGGTTGATGCTGGCTGTCTGTACATGACAGACGATTCGCAGAGAGAATTCCAAAGCGGGCGCCATTTGTGCCCAGCGCCCTGTCATAAATGTATTATGGAGTTTGCCTTATTGGAGTGCATTTTTCCTCACCTGGTAAGCTGCAAGTGCACTTAATTTGCTCAATTTGAAGATGGATTGGGTGATTACACGAGAGAACTTAACACTCATGTTGAGGTTGAATTGTACGAGTAACTGTATGTATGATTCCTCAAAAGACTCTACGAATTGTACGATTAATCCTCAAAACGAGGGGGGAACTTTAAAGGTAATGACGTTAGAGAGAAGGCAAGAAGCCCTGCTTGTTTTAAATAGTTCTCAAGTTAAAGCTGGTCAATTAAGGAACTGAATTTTAGGGAATTGCTCATCCAAGCATGATGTTGTTTGGAATATGTCACCAATCCCCGTGTTTTGGTATGCCATTTCTTCGCAGGCTTATTATTCCCATGATGCAAGGATATGAGGATGCGGCTGACTTTACAATGGGAAAGAGGTTGAAGACTAGTATTCGTGGCAATTTGATATTCTATTCGAGTGTGGGAGGTACCGCTCTTGTAGGTGCCATTATTCTTCTTACGACAAAGGAACTGGCATGGTGAGCTTTGCAAGGACAAGGATCTGGTTTATTTTTTTTGCCCTTGGTTGCTCCCATCCTTATATCTTTGACTCGTCCGATTCGAAGATATAAGGAAGCTGGGAGCAGATTCGGGGATAACTGTTTGACTCTGTAATTTCACATCAAATTGAGAAGTATGTATGAAATCAAAAGTCTGAATAATCAACCACATCGTTGAAACAATTCAGATGGCTTAAACAAAATCTTCTATTGTTTTCGCCGAATCTAGTCAATACCGATTACTTTTTTGGATCGTATGTTATTTCTTTGATGGAAATCTGGGCGGCCATAAAGGAGCCATCTCGGGTCCATTTGGGGTGGGGATTCTATAGCTTGGCCTTCTTGATCCACTTCCCATTGTGAAAGAGACAAGGGCCATTGATGAACGTTTTTTAAACTTTTTTTACGGGTTTTGGGTCACATTAGCTCATTTACAAGTCGCCTAGAGAGAGACAGATATGCGAACATAACATTGTTGAGAACTAATTATTGCCCTTTTTATTGTATGCCAGGGATAATTTGCTAGGTTTAGCAATTGGGGCCTCCAATGCTTTCGGACTGGTTACTGGAGCTCTGTTGCTTGGATTTGGCCTTGTGGAGATACCAAGAGGGCTTTGGAGACACGCAAATTTAGATGAACGGGCAAAATGGCTCTCTCATAAAGTCGCGAAAGTGGCGGAAAAGCTTGATCATGCGCACCAAGAGCTGTCCACGGCAATTGTGGTGAGAAAGAATCCATAGATTCTGTTTGAAAACAGGCTCATTGATGCATGTTTGTATTTACACCACTTGAAATGGACCATGAAAATGTCACGAGAGTTTTTAGTGTTTGTACTATCCTTGAACTCTATGAGAAAACCGGTAGAGGTTTGCACGTATTATGCTAGGAGCAGGTATAACTTAACGACCCATGTCCTTTCTGCTCCGTAGGACTGATAGGGCGAGTATGTTTCCTTCATTTTTTTCCTTGGCTATTGTGTTGCCAGATAACTCAAGCAACTTCAACACAAATGTCACGGAGGGACCGCCTTCGTCCCATGATGGATATCATTGACGCAATGGTAAGGCCTTTGCAGGCTAATGTAAAGCACATGTTCTGACTTCCTTGCTCCTCCTCCAGAATTTTGGCTAAATTTTGCTGGTTTTTCAGTGTCGACTTTATAAATGGCACCTTTTTTGTATTGTATTGAATATCTTTAATCTTTTTTTTTTTTTTAAACTTCCTGCAAGTAATTGGTAATTGGTTTTGCTTGGATATGTTTTTTCAATCCTGTTTGTATTTTTCCAGATATTGTTAATGTTTTTAATCTTTCTTTCTTTCTTGAAATAACTTCCTGCAAGGCATATGGTTCTGCCTTAAGTACGTTTTTTGTATCCTGTTTGCAGGCTAGTGAAGATCCCACCTTCAAGCCATCGGGCGGGCAGCTTGGCAATGACTTGGACTATGACACGGATGAAAAGTCAATGGCAGCACTGCGTTGGCGTC
Organism: Zygnema cylindricum; assembly: GCA_037447655.1. Classification (NCBI taxonomy): domain Eukaryota; kingdom Viridiplantae; phylum Streptophyta; class Zygnematophyceae; order Zygnematales; family Zygnemataceae; genus Zygnema; species Zygnema cylindricum. The sequence goes on along the minus strand of JBBHKE010002191.1, from coordinate 221,546 downwards.
TAAGGCATGCCCAAGAGATGTATTCACGATACAAAACGTATGCTGAATATCACTTTGGACACAATTCTGAGTTGTGGTTATTGTATGTTGGTATTTTAGGTGTGTTGTAAGCAGGCGTTTTTGTATACTTTTCTCAGCGAGTGTATTTTTCTTTCTGAATTAGAGCGACTTGTCATGGGCATTATTAAGCTCCTCTATGATCGTTTCACTGGTAACAATGTTGAATCAGGCAACTAATTAATTCAGTTCTGCAGGTATTGTTATTTGAGGGTTCTTATGTGATGAGAGCTCGCAAGGTTGTCTAGTCCTATGGTAAGGTGCTCGGAAGCTGATTCTGGATAGTTTGGGGTTTTTTTTGGTAGTGATGATATTGATAGTGTTGAAGGTTTGATTTGTATTTTTTTTGTCGCAGGGAATATACAACTGTTGTATGGAAGGCACTAGAGCTGGAGGACACCATTAAAAACTATAATTCAAATGACTGGTGAGGGCCATCCTGGTGGATCCTACTTTTGCTTTTTGGCAACAATTAAGAGATGGAAAGGGTGGGGGTTTGTGTTTCCTATCATGACTTTGCCGGTTTCTAACTTTGCTAGGATTGGTGGAACGGGACAGCAGGCGTTTTGTGTCACGGTTAAGGCTTGAGCGAAAGGGGATGTTGGCACTTCCATTGGACACAGCAGGTATTTTGCACGGATGAGTCATCATGGAGCGCTATTAGTGTCAATAAAACTAATTCTGTCCTGGTTTTTTTGTCCTCTGAACACAAAACATCGTTATTAATATTGTTTATTTCTATACTCTAATTCTTTTTACTGTCCACATCATTTGGACTAGAAATGTAATTTTTAATACTAAAACAGTCCTCCTACTAATTATCCTAATTATTCCTTAACGCTACTTTAAAACTATAATACATATTGACATGTTAACATATTCAGCTGAACCATGTACTGCAAACTGTATTACAATTTTCAGCAAGTAGTAGGGCAAGGTGCTTCGAAGCCTTTAAGTACATTGAAAAGGCAACCCTATGAATCCTACCCTTTTGCAGTGAATCATATGTATTGGTTGCTGCCTAGGATATGTTTAGCCTTGAATATGAGATGCGTTGATAGTGTAGCCATCCAAAGCCCTGTATGAGGGAAAAGCCTCACTTTGTTTTAGTTTCGAGAGATTCTGTGATTCTTTTGTTGCAAGGAGATGTTTAGCTGCTAGGAAGGGAATGGTCAGTGTCGAGTAGGCCACGATGGAAAATTGGTGTCCTCCATCTTCCTAGATGTTCACCCCGTTAATGGACATCCCTTTTCTTTTTGTATTCATTTGTTCTTTACTAGAGGCGTCTTTAGTAATTTTGTATTCTTTACTCAATGAACTGTTTTTGAAGCATGCCCTTCATTTCTGTACTTTTATCATTGATCCAATGGTGGGTGTTATTGGATCCGTGTCAGAATGGGTTCACTGATCCAATTTTTCACTGATCCAATTGTGGGTATTATTGGTTTTATTCCAGAGTGGGTGTGGCGATGTCTGGTTTCCCAACAATTGATGCGTCTTCTAGCGCTGATCCTAGGGCTCATGTCAGTGGCCATTATTTTTGCGGAAGCTACAATGCTTTCACAAGACTGGGTGGACTTGTCGTTTTTTTCGATTCTCATTCGCTCTGCAGGTCTCCGGGAGGAGGTTGTGCAGGTAAGCACCTGTGACGTTCTTTGTCTTCAAAGTGCATGGAAGTCCACTGCCCATCATTATTAGCATAAAGGATTAGCATAAAGGAGTTATTGGTATTAACTCAAATTTAGATTGTATAATACTAATTCACTGGAGGGAGACGAGGCGACTTGTAGTCCACTCTTAAATAATGTTCTTAACATCGTTTTGATTTTGGCAAAAAGCGTGAACGAAGTGGTGTTAGTAATACTAAGTGTGATGAACAGTGTAGTTATAGGAGAGAAACAGCAAATGTTTCTGATTACTTTTTTATGGTGGATGTTGGGTATTGGCAGCTGCTGGTTTCCATACCTCTGGTATACATTTGCGTTTGTACCTACTTCTCAGTGTTTAAATTGGGCATGTTCTCCTTCTACTACCTTGTGCCACATCACACGGACTCTGTCAGCCTTCTCATGAACTGCTCGTGAGTTATCCCAATGCCTTATTTTGGCAGAGATGCAATTTAATTTGCATCTAAATTCTTGGGCCCCCCTCATCTTCCCCTCTTCTTTTTTTGTTTAAGATTTCCATTGTTTGTTCAATTTTTTACCACATTGCCTGCCAGTGGTTCTTCACTTTCCTTGTGTCAGTGGTCATTTTTTTTGGCACACTATTTAGGGTTGCTAGGCAGACTACTTTTATTTTTTGGTGTTTTTAATCCATCGGGACATTGACTTGTACTTAATGTGCATGTGGACTTCAGATATTGCAAACAGTTGACATTCTGTACATTTATCATTGTCTATGTTGGTGCAGAATGGTGTCCCGTTATGCGGCCCCCATGTGCTACAATTTTCTTAGCCTTATCCATCTCACTCATTACAACCAAGGGACTGGCAAGATTGAGAGCCTCGTCACGTGTTTTGAAGAGGTCAGATGAAGTGTAGTTAAATGGTTTATGCATGCCATGGCATTATTTTAAAAAGTGTCTTTGGCACACGAGACTGCCAGGTCCTTATAAGCAAATTCAACTGCTCTTCTTTTTTTGGAGTTTATCTTACAGTCATTTCAGATGGTGCACATATTTTCTGTAAGTCCACTTATTTAATAAGCTTACAGTAGTTGTGGTCATGCAGAGAATGAGCGTGCTGCCAGAAGAGTATGAACGGATCTACCCTTTGGTCATGGTTGTATGGTGTTTCCTCATTGCAAGCAACGTCCATAATCGCATCCTCGATGTCTTTGGGAGCTGGCGTCGCTTTCGCTTTGAGAGTGACGGTGATGTGGGAGAGGATGATGGAGCCTCTTCGGCGGGCCTGATCATACTTCGTCGAGGTAAGGAGATCTCTACTGCTCATTTTGTTATGGTATGGTCCCCGGGGCTAGGCCGCGCCCGGAGCTGGAGGAGGAACGGAGGCAGAAACGTCTTTGGTAATTTTTTTGGTACATTTGCTTGGCCAAACCTGTGTATGCAGTAGAAAGCAAAGCAATTGAAAAGAAAACCGCGACAATGGTGCCATAAGCCGTAATACTGTTGCACGGCTACTGCAAAAGTTTCACATTTATCAAATCTTGAACACCCATACATCATATACTGCAAACTAACTGCTATTGAGTTTTACATTGTGTTTGCAACAACTATCATGGTCTATCACATAATATCTCTGATGGTTGTCTAATGGGTGGTCCCCATTTGCAATATGGCTGGCCTATAGCAAGAACGTGCAATATGTAATTTTCTGCATGCAAATACATGTCCATGAGCTAGACATGTTTGCATGAGATGTTGGAACTCAACCACAACCACGTATGGATTGTGGTTTTCAGCCGTGTTAAACGAGCTACTGACATGGATTAACATTTTGAGATTTGAATTGCCTATGTTTAGAACGAGCAAGTCTGGACCGTGGATTGGCCATTGGAGAAAATGTGGTCCCATTGGCGCGCCACTTTGCTAATGGAGATGATCTTGAAACCAACCTTCCTATGTTGGTGAGTAGTGACCTCCTCATACCATTTTTCCTTAACCAAAGAACTTTCCGGCTTTCATGGACCACTTGCCATCTCTGCTGCTCGGGAATAAAGACCTTTTGACACTTCGAAAGCCTCCTATGGCTCTTGCCAGGCAATGTGTATAGAGAGAACAAAAACTGGAACCGCTGTTCTATTGGTTTAGCACCTCTTAAACATACTCGGATGCATAGCCTTGTCTATGATCGAACTTTGTCCTAAAAAACCTGTAAAGATCTTAATGCTTTGTTATTGCGATTGGGAATACGAATTGGTGCAAAAATTCGTTTAGTAGTATTTGCATTAAAAGGATTAGAGCTAGGTGTTGCTGTAATACAAGCTTATATGTTCACTATTTTAAATGATGCATCTTTAGGAAGTTTGGTGCAGAGGCAGTTAGGGGATGTTCAGGGAGACAAAGAATCATATTAGCATATTTAGATGCATAGTTGTCCTATAGCTCCTTTGACCTCCTATATTTTAACATATTGGATGCATAGTCCGCCTATAACTTCCTATAGTTTAACACATTCAGATGCATAGTCCTCCAATAACTCCTATAACCTCGTGTAGCGTAACATATTTGGATTCATAGTCATCTTTATAAACGAACATTACCTTAAGTTGATGTTCTTATTGCGATTGGGAATAACAGTCTTAGCATCTGACTAGGGGGAGCAAGGATTTGCATTTCTGGAGACAGCCAGGGGAAGTTCAGGGAGACAAAGCGTCCGTTTCTTTCCATGCAACCAATAATGGGGGCAAGGTGTTACCAGCGATGACCGGCCTCTATGCCGCACTCAAAGAGAGTGCCCCGAAACTTCCCGCTATTGTGACACGCGACGCAACCAATGGAAAACGACCAACGACTCTGCGAGATACCAGCCATACGAGAATCGCTAACAAGTACGCGAATCTCAGAGAAGGAGCTAAAATTTCTACAAGGACGTCATCTGATGATCTCTTGGACTTAAATTTGAGAGCATCTGGACGCCATAATGTATCAGGAGGAGCTTTGAAAGAGTCAACTTCTAGTGAGTCTATTGTTGCTAAACCGGCTGAGTTGACCATAAGGCCAGAAGCCCGGAGTCCTCCGTTAACTTCACCGAGGTTGGGGCAAGAATCGGAAGGATTGTTGGAGAGACAGTGGGATGTGATGAAGAGCAAGTTACAGGGTTTAGCCATGTGGCGAACAGACTCCGATCCACTGAGTGGAGACAATGTGCCCCGTCCGGCACCTAATTTGGACAACATTTTCGAGGGTTTACGGGCTAATAGAAGAGCAGCACAGGAGGAACAAGACGACCAGGATGATACGAGTTACAGTTTACTACGTGCAGCACAAAAGAGTAGCAGGGAAAATCTCCATAGATGAATAGCGCTCATTTATTTGCGATTAACGTGATTTTTTTTCTTAAATTCAATAAAAGACGTTTTGCAGGAATTTGCATCGAGTAGATTGTTAGACTTTAGCGAGTGATGGAAACGCAGTTGATAGCAAACAGCCTTCTCCACACGTGTATCCTACTCCAACGAAGTCCATTGTACGTGTCTTGTATATTTGTCAGAAAAGTTTCTGAAAGCATTTAGTGAGGCAGTGGTTGGAGAGAAGGCTCTAGTTGCAGTTACATGTGTAAATAATGACAAGATTTCAAGAATTCAAACCTTTTCAATGACATCCATTCGGGAGATGTGGCCATCTGATGATGTTTCAAATGTGTTTGTGTCATTATACTGCATTAGCAAAAAAGACTGTCTGTGAATGTTTTGTTCATCAATAAAGTCCGCGAAATACATCAATTGTTTTTTCTACATGTGTCGCGATTTTTGTCAAAATATAAAATTAGAAACATTCACAAGATGAGATATTGGAGAAAATGTGAAAAATAAACTACGGTAGTTTGATGATACCTCAGTATAAAAAAAAAATCACACAGGATATATTAAAATGCACGATGGTAAACCATCAGTCCGGGAGTACAAAAGGGGTGGCATGGCCGAAACTGAAAAACTACCAGCAGGGGAATAAAATAACAGCACAACAAAAATAAAAACAAAAAGAAAACAACAACCAGGAAAATAAAAGCACCCAAACTCAAAATGAAAAGCACGACAAATGACAAAGTCAGAACTACAACCCCAACCCCAACCCCAACCTAATTAAATAACTACAAAAAGCAATCCCGTAAGTCCCCCCATCCCGGGGGAGCACGTTGAGGGAGTTCCGGAACCCGGCGACGATCAATAGCTGCAACAGCCGATCGGAGGAGAATAAAAGCTTGCACTCGTTGTAAAGCCACAGATAAGCGTTGACGATAAAAAGAAGTAAGGACCGAAGGAGGAGGGCTCCCTAGTCCTCGGCGCTCGAAAGCACGTCGAGCACAAGTACGGAGAAACTCGTCCATTGCAACACCCAGACAACCAAAGATCTCGACCGACATCGGAATAAAGTCATCCATAGGGTCCTGGTGGGCATAATCACGCTCCTTCGCCTTAGCGCCATCACGAGCAGCCACCCCAACATGTCGAGCCGCTTGACCAACAATTGTAGCTGAAGTAGGGTTCGCCAAAACAATATCACCGAAGATGCGACGGGCACCATCAAGCGGAACAACGTCGATCCGACGCTTGGGAATAATATGAGAAACTTCCCGACGCACAAAAAAGCCCCCCTCTGAAGCGATAGTCGCAACAGCATTGCGAATAGTGTCGTGCGCCTGGATCAAATCTCCCCCATGGGAGCAACGAAGCAAATGGACACCATCGGCCCCCAAATTGCGACCACATGCGCAAAGAAGAGAGCGAAGTAAAGGAGGATGGGGGAGGCCAAGGCGAAACCGGAGGGCGGTGGTGAATTGAGCCGGTGAGAATCGGAGAGTGGACAAAATCGGTGTAGCGAAAAGCCAAGACCCGGAACCAGGTCCGCCACAAGAGAGAAGACGGGCACGCGAAGAATCAGAGGGAAGCGTCTTGAGAAGGTCAGATTTAATGGCGGCGACAACCCGATCAGAAATCGATTCCTGGACACGCTCAACAGATTTTGTAACAAGTGTGGAGAAAATTGGCACATCCACTAGGGCATGGGGAGGAAGAGAACGTGACGCGTCCAATAGAGATCGCTGGAAGGCGAACACACCGTTTGAAACCCGGGGGATAATAGTAGCTAGAACAGGGGTGTCCCCAGCCATGAAACGGGAAACAAAAGTGGAGGCAATAAGACACCAACTACCCAAATAGGCAGGGGGAGCAACACGAGCAGTGGATAGTACACCCAACCCCCCAGTAGCGACAGGGAGGGATGGCCGAATGCGCGCCGATGGCCCAGACTCGTGATCAAATGCCCCCCGACCTAATAGAGTGTGGAGGACTTCCATGAGGCGATCTTCAAAAGCCGAGAGAGAGGAGATGAATGTCGAAGTGGGAGGGGAAGTACGAGTAAGATAAGAAGGGCGGTGGAGAAAACACCTGGATAACATAGCAAAAGCAACTTGGGGATCGAGAAGGCGAGGAAGATCGTCTATTTGGGCTAGATCTGTATGTAAAGCATCATGAAGGAATTGGGTCACGGAAGTATCCGAACCAAGGGGGCAACCAAGCACTCGATTGCCATCGGAGGGAGAAGGGGTTTGAAAACCAAGAGGTGGAGTAAACGAAAGTGGAATATCCTGAGGAGACCAAATAACACACTTTGACCGCAGGACTGAAAGGTTGAGTTCGGCTAAACGGTCCTTGAAAAAATCGTATGCCAAAACGACTTGTTCTCTGGGCCCAATAATGTGTGTATCATCTGTGACCGAAGGGAAAAGGCAAGAAGGGAAGGCGGCTGCGGAGGCACGAAGGGCCCGGTAATGGGCGAGGGCGAACAAAGGTCCGCCGAGAGGGTAGCCTTGGCGGGTGCCAGTAGCAGAGGAGAGAGGAATGAGATCACCATCGGCCGAGAAGGAAAGGCTGCTTGTCAAAGAATAGAAAGCCCTCACAAAGGGGAATAATTGGACAATCAGAGATGGAGCCGCCATAAGCTCCGAAAAAATCACTTTCCGATCCACCGTATTAAAGGCATTGGAAACATCGACCTGAAAGACCAACCAATCCGTATGTACATCCAACAAAGCCCGAATCGCGTGGACCACGGCCTCACAACCCCCTCTCGTGGCCACTCCAAACTGATGAGGAGAAAAATAATCATGGAAAGCTGGTTCGAGCTGGAGGCATATCGCACGAGCCACCAATCTATATAAAACCTCTCCCACGGCGATAAGGCGAATCCCACCATTAGGTTTGGGGACTGCCACAAGACGAGACGCTGTGAGAATATCACAAATCCGAGGGGGAACAACCCCAGTAGCAATAAGGGAACATACTCGAAAAAACACATCAAACCCCTGGGCACCCGATTCAAGGGGCAAAACGTCGCGAAACAACTCATACACTGTGCATGAGGGCCCCCCCGCTGAAAGGTGAGGAGAAGAGCTAAGAGCCTTAATGAAAACCTCCCGATCCAAAGTAAAACTCTCATAAGGCTCATAGAAGGGGGTAAAGGGGAAGGGGTAGGGGGGTGGAGAGCTCCAAGGACCTCAATGAAATTCTATGGGCTCCATTGCCACACAGAATTCGCAGGTCCAAAGGAAGCTAATCTAGATAGTGCCGACTCCAACTTGATATAAACCCAAATGATTGACCCCTTGACAATCAGAACCCCATTACAGCTTCACCCCTGTGAAATAAGACTTTCTGTGTGCTCAGTTCCACCACAGAATGCAAAGTTAGAATATGAGATTTGGACACATTCACCCACTTTGACTTTCCCTTAGAAATGCAGCCACCCAGGCAGGCAAAAACTCTGACCGACTACACCCCTGTCACGACCTGGAAGGACTAGCACCCAGAGAGAGAACATAAGAAGAAGGTGCCAAGGAGCAATGTCCACCTAAGCAATGTAATTACAGTAAGCAATGGAAGTTGACGCGGTGTAAGCCAACTCCATGCACTGATCTCGCTTTGTGGAGATGTTTAGAAGTTGTACATAGCAGCAAACCTGATTCTGACTTTTTTATCGCCGTTGGAGTGTAACAGTCTTGATTTAAATTTTGATTTAGATTTTGATATATGAAATTTAGATAGTAATATGCGGAATTGGTAGAATGTTCCAAGTGCCAGCCACAGGCTTTGAACTCGTTGATTTAGGGTAAAAATTGGAAGATCACGACATCCAAAGGAAGAAGCTGAAGGATTTTACATTAGCTCTGGTATGTTATTTCGGCCATTATTTCTGATTATAGTTTACCATAATCAACAAGGATTATCTTAAATCGCATGATGTTCTATATTGTTGCTTGGGGTAATTTGCGTGGATTTTACTAAATAGTTTTAGGCATACAAAACGTTTGGCATACATTCAAACTTGACATGGTAATTCTTGTGGATCCTGCCAAATGTTTTTCACAGTTTAACAGCAATTACACTTTCAATGCTTGGCTTACATCTAATGTTGGATACCATGATTCTTGAAGATTTAGTCGAGTTTAGTTGAAGATGCAATACTGTTCAAAGTGAGTATCATGGATCATTTATAATTTTTTTTCACAACTTTCAAAGTCTACATTGAACTTAAGTCAATTTTTAAATACAAGGTTGCAGATTTTTTTTACAATGTTTAGCACAGTTGCGACTATTCTACTTTACATGTTTCTCCGTTCGTACTCAAAATGTTCAACATAATTCTTAAGGATGAACTCTACTTCAGTTGACATCCAAGAACAATATTTTTTAGAGTAATTGCTTAGGATCATATTTGGCCAATATCCAATAAGAAACAATTACTACTATCAATTTAGTGAGGATCTTTGGTTTTTCCCAAATAAAATGGAGTACAAAGCTGTCCAGGATTCAAGCAAGTTTGATATAAAATGCAAACAATGATGTAAACAATTAGGGCTGCGTGAGAGAAGACAAACATGGGTAAACTCATCCTGCCACCGACTCAATGCTTCAAGTTAGACGATTGTGCCAATTTTCCAGCCCACTTTACCTTTGGTCGATTAATTCGTTAGTTTTATGGAATAGCGGCGATGCTTCAAAGAAATCATTCCTTCAAACCTGAGCATATGACGAAGTTTGAGAAAGTATGATGTCCAAACAAAAATGAGAAAATAAAATATACAAAAAAAATGAGTTTCTATGCATGTGAAATGCAACAAGTGGAGCAGCAGCAAGTGAATAGATAATAGAATCCGAAGCTTCGCCCCACACGTGCAAAGACCCGTACATGTTGTTGACTGGTGAACAAACTGTTACGATTCATTGAAAGAATCGTACGCGCGCGAAATCGGCTCGATTTCGCGATGTACTTTCTAAAATGTATCGCGAAAGTACTTTCACGTACGTTTTCGATAAAGTACAGTACTAGTATGTTTGTTTCGCGAACACATTTGTCGTTTCGTTTCGCGTCTAGAATAATCGTATGTCTAGTTTACGTCACCAGTCAGGATTTACTGTGGCAATGGATTGAGTGAAGTATCCAATGCCGAAGGAAAAGTGAAGCTACACCGTGAATCGTTATTAGACTAAAGAAATTATTAGTGTCAAAAATTAATTAGTGTCATTGATGCTAATTTAGTGCCGGAGACGTGGCAGATTATGGTCCACGTCCTTAAATAGTATAATTTATTCTATTTAAGGTATCAATGTCAAAATTTTGGGGCACCGATATAGAGTACATAAGTCTAATAACGATTCAAGGTGTACTTCGCAGGAGAGACGAAAATAATGTCGGCGCTGCTGGAATATGTTTTGCATGTGAATTTTGTAAATCCTGATAAGAAAATTCGTACAGTGCATATTTTCTTGTGAGACGATGTTGTGGAGGTGGAGAAAGAGAGAGAAAGAGGGAGTGAGGGAGAAAAGAGGGAGAGGGAGGGGGGGAAAGAGGGGTGAGCACGGGAGGGATAGAGAGAGAGACAGAGAGACGGACAGGGAGAGAGAGGGAGGGGGAGGGAGAGGGAGGGAGAGGACGGAGAGAAAGAGATGGAGGGAGCGAGGAGGGAGGAGATTCCGACCGCACTTGCTGCATAGTCAGACCATACTTCAAAATCGCTATATTTAATGTTTCCGTATTATATGCGTTGCGTATAATACGCGAAAAGTATGGGTTTAAGTTTAACAGCATATCTAAAACTGTGGGGAACCAACAACGACAACATTCTGAAGTCTGAACATTCTCGCTGTTCAAAATATGTCGAGTGAGACTCGTACTATATGCATTTTTCACGTAAAATACGCCTTCAGTATGGTACAACCGTACAAGAGCATATAGCGTTTCCATACATTTTCGCACTTTAAAAGTTTATAAGTATGGTGCAGTCCGTCCGCCAAATCCTCGCTGTTCGAAAATGGCCGCTTACTCAAGAAAGCTGCACGTGTGGGGCACTGCCGTCGCACGTGCGGCATCTAGAGCATCGTTTGGCGGCAAACAGACGACGCCAGCTGTCTTCCAGCAGAGCTATTCGGTTTCGGCTCGCAGTACGGACATCAGACAGCCGCCATATTTTCAGGTAGTTGATGTTTTTTTGCCGATTCTGACAAAACAACTCGGAGAGGTGTGGCTGGATTGGTCGGGAGCGATCGTTGGGGAAACTGAAAGCGGTTGAGGAGAATAGGTTCTGTTTGAGCGTTACTGATTTATGAAGTCAAATGTTTGTTGTAGTTGACTGGTTTGGTTGACCTGTCCCATATTGTTCCCTTTTCTTTTGGTTTTTTTTTTTTTTTAATTAAAATATGTCGGTTTTTTGGCTAAAAAATATTTTTATTCTTAGAGAAGAGACTTTTAGACAAAGTAGGGAAATTCAGAAATGGCTTGTGGCTATGAAAAGAAAAAGTATATGGTAATAAGTTGGTGTTTTGCAGTTTGGGCAGAAGAGCTTTTGTGGTCTCCTCCTTCGAGACCTGCATCAATCCTCAAAAGTTGGTTATCAGCAATACAAGGTCCCAACTTTCCGTCCGGTTGATGCTTTTCTAACAGGAGTGCAGGTACGAAGTTTGACTTGAACTTCCGTTGATATTCGACCTCTTTTATGTAATTTGATGTTTGTCATCAAAACAGTATTGCAGATTCTGTCAAAGTAATTAATGCTGGTCGTCCAATGATTCTTATTGCAGCTTGCTTGGTGCTCATGGGCTGAAATCACTGTAGAGTGAAGCAGATTGTGTTATGATTACACGCAATTAGAAGACCTCTGTACAAAAGTCTTAAATTTTTAATTGGGGAGAATCCTTACTGTATGATACCGTAGAAATCTAAACAGAAAATTCCTTAAAACGGTGTATGTAGTTACCCTGTATTATGCGTGTATAACAACAGGAACTGTTTGCACAACGTTTCTCACATTAAAACTATGCTACAGAGAGTTACGCATTGGAGTGAATATTCGACACTTATTGCAGACAACAGATGCATTATTCTTAAAACTTCACCAAATTCCCAGCTTCCTAGTCCTTACATTGTTTGATCACACGTTATGCTGCAGATCATTAGAGATGCATGAAATAATGAGTGATTCAAGTGTATTTATTGGTTGCTTGAAGCATTTTATCGTTGTAAACATTGTCAATTTGCTGTCCTGTGTCGAATTGATCAAATCTGTGTTCTTAGAAGCTGATTCAGCAGAATAGATGTCTCAGGGCTGTTTGAGTCCGTGTTTGTTCCTTAATTATGTGCTTGTGACTATGCTATCATTGGGATGCCAGCTTTTGTAAGGGTTGTCCTTCCTTTACGATGAAGATTTCACCCATTGTTTCTGAGGTTGATGCTCGGAATATGCAGACTCGTTGCAGGTATTCTTCAATCGCTCCTCTTAATGGATCTGCAACAATCGGCAACTCTACTGTTCGGATTTTGGTTGCTGGAGGGGAGAAAGCGCAACGCCAGGTTGCCTGGTGGCTATTTGGCTGCGCAGGATGGGTGGGAAGTATGATAATTTTGGGGGGTGTGACACGACTTACTCGCTCGGGCCTGTCTATGACTGACTGGCGATTCACTGGGAGGCTCCCACCTTTGTCTGAAGAGGAGTGGCAAGGAGAGTTTGATAAATATAAGGCATCACCGGAGTATCAAAGGTGAGTGTTATTACAGAGGACTTTTCCTTGATTATTCCGAATAATTTGTCTGAGTTTATTTCAAAATGCCAGAACATATGAGTTTGCAAAAGTACTGTCTTAAATGCAGGTGAAATGAGTTTAAGGAAACAGGCCATTATGATTTTGTGCAAGTTGAAGTTGCTGAGGAGAAGTTTCTGAATTTTTTTCGACTTATTGCATAGATATCCACAGTGAAAAGGTTGTTACTTCAGCTCTATGTTCACACGAGTGTTGATTGGCCATGGTTGCCTTTTCACCAGGTCTTTTGTCTTTACCGTTTTGGTTATCCTGCAGTTTGAAAGAGCCCAGTTATCAATTTATGGGGCCACCGACAACAGTGTAGTGTCAATGATTGTGACCTTGTTCAGGCAGCTGGCTTTTACAGAATCAACCGTGGTATGCCTCTCAGCGACTTCAAGTTTATTTATTGGATGGAGTATGCACACCGGATGTGGGGAAGGGCTCTGGGTTTAGTTTTTCTTGGCCCATTTGCTTACTTCACGGCACGGGGTTATGTCACACGCCCTTTGGCGATCCGTTTGGGCATTTTGGGAAGCCTCGGTGCCGGCCAGGGATTTGTGGGCTGGTGGATGGTCAAGAGTGGCCTCGAGGTAAACGAAAGGCGGCAATCAGGAAGTTCTTTGCCATTTTCTTACGCAAATAGTATGATCTACAATTGTATTGAGTCCTTTAATTTCACATCAGTTTGTATCCGTTTTAATGTGAAGTAATTGCTATAATACCCTTAGCGCGAGAATGAACCCAAGCTAGATGAAAAACTTGTCAAAGCGAAAAATAAAAAATGTAGCTTGAAGCTTGAGGTAAGATTATGTTGTTTGAGCTGAACCTTGTTTTGGTGTCCTCTCCTCCCTCCTCGCTTCTCTCCTCTCTGCACTCTCCTCTCCCCTCTCTCCTCTCTCCTCTCTCTCTTCTCTCTCCTCTCCTGTCTCTTCTCTCCTTTCTCTCCTTCTGTAGGAGCCAGTATCCGAGCATGCGGAACCACGCGTGAGCCCTTACCGCCTCGCAGCTCATCTTGCATCTGCTTTTGTCATTTATTCGGGCCTTCTCTGGACAGCTCTTACTGTAGCTATGCCGGTGGCCCCCATCAAGTCTATTGTTCAGTTCACAGCCGCAGCAAAAGTGCGCAAATTGGTCCACCCCGTCGCAGCTTTGATCGGCATTACAGCTCTCTCGGGAGCTTTTGTAGCAGGAAATGATGCGGTGAGTAAATGGATATTATGTTTTGGAAAACGTTTTCATCAATGATGTGGCAAGTAAGTGGGTTCTTGGTTTGTTTATGGTATTTCCAAAAACGTTGTCCGAAGAGGAAAAAGGTTTGCTTGTTATGGTATTTTGTAAATTGTTTCCACTATTCCTCTTTGCTTTAGTGGCTCTTGTTCCCTGGGCAGGGAGTGGCAATTGAGGGATCCAAGTTGATGTTGCGACTAAGTTATTTGTTGCGTTTTTAGACTTGAAAACACTCATGTCTCAAATGACCGTTTGTTGCAGGGACGAGCTTACAACACATTTCCGAAGATGGGTGACTCTTGGGTTCCGGAAACAGTTCTGGAGTTGGAGCCCATTTACCGAAACTTTTTCGAAAACACCGCAACTGTCCAGGTATGAGCACCTGAGATAGGAATGTCTTTGGGCTGATAATGGGAGAAGATGGTAGAGAAGAGACCCCAGTTCAAACTATATATTTCAGGCCATTAGATATTCTATTAGTTCAAATGTGCAAAATAATTGGAAACTCTACATATTGGTACCCGGTAACCGTGTATATTGTTTCCAATTGTTTTTTGCACGTTTGAACTACGTTATTCACTCCTTTCCCTGGCCTTATGAGAAAATGCGAAGGAAGGATCTTTCGGCTGCCTCTCTCATGTGGATGGGGCTTTTGCAGTTTGACCACCGTGTACTTGCAATCGGAACTTTAGTTTCCGTTGCCTCTTTGTGGGCATCTTCTTCAAAGCTTCCCCTCCACCCGAGGTCAAGGAGACTGTTGGGAGCCATGCTAGGCATGACAGCATTGCAGGCAAGTATCATGTCTTATAATTATATGTTTGGTATTATTTGATGTTACTACATTACACACTAATAATAGTGATCAATGACTTGAAGTTCTCCAAAGAGTCCCATTATGATGCTACCGAGATTATCCTTACTTTTTAGAGTGAAGGTGAGGAGAGGAGAGGAAGAGAGGAAAGACAAAATCAAATGAATCAAAAATAATAAACTCTGGGAAAGACAATTACAAAACGGGAATGACAATCTAAACAAAGGATGTAGAAAAAAAATTCAATCAACACGACGACAACTAATACAAAAACCAACAAACAAACAAAAAACATGGGTGTTGTCGTTGTGACACAGGTGACATTGGGAATCTCCACTTTGCTCACTTATGTGCCCGTCTCCCTTGCCTCTGCCCATCAGACTGGGGCTATAGCCCTCTTCACCATAATCCTCACCTTAATGCACACGCTTCGGTTAAAAACTGTCCCTTCTTTTTCGATTGCAAAACGTACTTTAATGCCGGCACATAGCACGCCCTTGCATGTTGTCATGAAATAAGACTCGGTTTCCTCCATGAAATAAGACTTGTTTATTTGTATATTCCCTGACACATGGAACTGATTATTCTTCAACGGTCCATCTTTTTGATACCAGAGAATGCTGTTGTGCCTTATATGAAGCTGGATATGTTGAATAAACTCGGTACTCAAACCATAATATAAATGTGCGAAACCAATTGGAAATGCTATTTGTTGATACCTTGTCCTAGATGTGTATTATATGTCTTTTCTAGTTTAGTATGCGTATTGTATGGGGAAAATCACACGTAAAGTTTCCTGTTGTTTTCGCTCATGACTTGAAAAAGGTGTGCGAATATCAAAATGAAAATCAGCACCATTGCTGTATGGCAGTGCCATCACGGCCAATCATAGCATTTTGTTTCACAGTGTGTTCTTCCTCACTTTGGCTCAAAAGCTTTCATTTTTTTGTAAAGTTAACCAGTCAGTGGTTAGTTGTGTGGGTCTAATATTTTTTTTTTCTAGAGGAACTTAACCAGCCCTCGTAAAATAAAAAATCGAAGACCAGGCGGATCGCTTGAGATAGAAGAGAGAGCTTCAACGGAAAAAAAAAAGGGAAAATGAAAAAGTTGGAGTTTCTATGGTAGAGGAAAATTTGAAAAAAAAAGTGAATGAAACAAAAAGGAAACAACAAAAATGGAAGAAAGAAAAACAGACATTAAATTTTTAAAAACTAGCACTGTATAGGAGATAAGAGGGAGAAAAGCAAAAAAAATGAATTGAATGTAATGAGTTTTATGAAAATGACAAGAAGAAATAGGAAGTGAATGTGAAAGACACTCACTATTACAGAAAAAGGAGTTCTGTGGCACTTCAGGGGGGGAGAGAAAGAGAAAGAGGAAAAAAATAGACACAGTGGTAAGCAAGTGGAAGAAGAATGGGAAGAAAAGTCTACGGGCTGAGGAGGAAGAGAAATTATAGGAGGACGAGGAGGAGGAGGAGAAAGGAGAACAAAAGTAAGAGGGAGAAAAAAACGGTGAGGATGAAGAAGAGTATAATTTTTAGCCTTCCTACAAAATTCATATCACAGAAGAAATGTATCTCATGTTAATTATCTATGAGTATTATTAAATTGAAATATATCGTTGTGTGTGATAATCTTTATAAACAATGAGTATATGTACTGGTGACAGGTCATAATTTTGTATTTCACGCTGCTGCATTGGCTAGGGATCTGTTTGTGATCTATATAGAAGAGAAAATGAATATTGTTTAAACAACAATCAAGTTGGAGTAGAACTAATGATAGGGTATGCCCTTAAAAGCAAAACACGTGGACTGTTATTCGTCAAATCATTGTCACGCTTTTGGTCTATTATCTGTAAGTAGATCCATACACTACATCTATGTTCGAGTGTCCAAAAGTAAGGGTTTTATAAATGTCAGATATTTCCATAGTTCAAAAGTAGGCGTTTTTATGGTAGGCCTTTGGTCGGCGCCTTTATCGTAAGTTGTGTTATGGGCTTTTTATGTGATCTTCTTAGATCGCTACTTTGATCAGTGACCGTCCGATCGTCCGAATCGTACGGTGTAAATAAAAATATTTGGTCCGAGTGTTTTAATTGGTCCAATTTTTGGTCCAAATGTTTTAATTGGTCTGAATAGGTCCGAATACAATATGGGTCTTAAGGTCATATTGTATGTTTTGCATACAACAGGCATATTGCATGGGCCTACTTTCACCTACTTTTGAACTATGGATATTTCCATTAAAGTGTTTACGCTAATAAATAACCAACTCCTAACAAGCCTTTAGCAGCGAGCCGTGCACCTGTTTCGCACCCTAACACGAAATCGAGAACTGGCGATGCTTATGCTGTACGCACTACAGTAATTTTCCAGCTTATACTTCCTTAGGGGTGGGTCTGCGCCTTCAGAATTTGGTAAATTGACATCATTAACTAAAGTACAAAACCCTAATAAGGTTTGGACAGATTAAACAAATCATTTTTTTATGTGCGAACCACACGATAAAATATTATATGGTTCGTACACTTTGGTCTTCCGTATGGTTTCGAACCTTTTAATGGAAAGACACCCCAAATTTAGATAATGAACTCCCTCGTGAAATTTTCTACTGGTTCGCAATCCTGTAGCTGAGGAAAGAGGCGAAAGGCATAGCTTTCAAAATATCTTGAAGTGATCGAAACTTCTGGAAAGGACGAGTTCCGCACCAGCCATGGCTGACAACTTTTCCTGCGCGTTAAGCGTCCAATCGCAAACGCATGTTCCATCCATCTCTGCAAGATATGCAGCGAATGTAAATTTGAGACGCGCACAATGTATAGAAGCTAGAAATGGGAGGTCTTGTTTATCACTTTCGTCTTTTGTTGCAGTATCCGGTTCTTGTCCAGAACAGCTACTGTTACGAAGTCCTTTCAGTCGGCGGAAATATCAAGAACGCTTATCACGCAGTCTTACAACCTCAGGACATCATAATGCAAGGACTCATACAAACAGACTATGCCGGTCCTGTATTTCCTGTGCAAGTGCGAGTGCTGGTGAGAGTCTTTGATTAGCTTTTTGTTTCTTTCTTTGTTTATTACAAGCTACCATTGGAAGTGGCCAGGAGTATATGTTATTGTAAATGTAGTTCCAAGCTGCCTGCTGAAAGCCCTATCTATTTGATTTTGATGCATATGCATTGCAAGTTGTTTCTTCATAGCGTTCTTCTATTCTGTAATTTTTTACTATAACATTGCAGCGCGGCCATATTTTCAAGATACTCACACGAGTCTCCAGCTGGCCCTTGCGGGACTTCGCTATCAAAACATGAGAGCATTTGTTTGTTGCAGCAGTCACCGCCACAAATGTGATTGTTCTGCCTGCAAATGCAGGGGAGGCATGGACTTCTAACCCGGCATATGGTGAGGTGGGCCCACTTTTCCAAGCAACGGTTATTGCTAATACAGGGGTTTTGCGTGCACAAGACTTATCGCTAGGGCTAATGAACTTGAGTTTCCACACACACTTATGGACTCGTGTTGTTTTGTGGAATCAGGTTTCTTCGGTCCTTGAGGCTTCTGTACAATTCCTCTATTTGGGAGCGCTTTTAGCACTGCTGGGTGCTGGCTCGTTCTTGGTGGTACGACAGGTCCTGCTTCGGAGAGAGCTTGAGAATGCTGCTAAGGAGCTCCAGGTTGGTCAAGGCAGATGAACATTTTGAGATTATGGCTATTGTTATTGCTATCAAGCTTGCCAACGTTATTGTTGCTATTGCTATTGCTACTGCTATCACCATTGCAATCGCTATCGCTATTGCTATCGTTATTGCTGTCCCTATTGCTGTCGCCATTGCTGTTGCCATTGCTGCTACTGCTACTGCTATTGCTATTGCTGTCACTATTGCTTTGCTATTGTTATTGCTATGGCTATGGCTATTGCGGTTGCTATTGCTTGTCTGGTTCAAAGCTCCAGCAAGTCTGTATTACTATTTGCATTCTAATTTTCACTTGGGATGTTATTGTTTGGTTTGAATAATAGGAACGTGTTCGATCGGGTCAGGCGTCTTCTGAGGAATATTTTGAACTCGGGGCAGTTATGCTGCGAAAGAAATTTTATGTGATGGCAAACCGTTATTTGGAGCAAGCCATTGGCAAATGGGATGGAGATGAACAGGACCTTGCACAGGTACGCACCTCCCTTTTCACACTCTGCGTAGGAGCCCATGGTGTCCATCAGCTTCAAGCCTCGGCCCTTTCTACCAGCTTCAAGTGTAATGCTGGACTGTGACAACTTTCGCCAGGGTGCTTTTGCAAGTATTTTTCATGTGACTGGGTTTATACTCTCTGTCCAGTCTGGTGGAGAGTGACTTTTTAAGGCATTGGTCCTCGTGCACCATAGATTTGCCCTGTTGTAAGTTACTACACAGATACCCAAGGCACTACTTCTAAAAGAGTGTACTGGGAGGATTTTAGTAAACGCCTATTTCTCAAACTCTTAGGGTATCCAAGTAGAGGTCGACATGACCAAGCCTGAGGTTTTTAAGGTTAGATATTTTAATTATTTTGCCATTCCATTACACACCTGTATCAATGAATTAAGCTTACGGTGAGTTAGATTTGCCCTAAATTTCTTTTAGTGCAGCCTGCTTTCATACCCGTGCTTCATAACTCTTTTTGCCTGTTGACATATGGCCTTATATTGCTTACTAGATTTGTTAGGCACTAAAAAATTTCCTGTAGAATAAATTTTACCGTTGAACAAAGAGTGATTGTGCTTGAAGGGTTGTGATTTCTTCTGACATCCTCTAGGATGTCATTGCTGACTAAACATACTCTTTGAAGTTCTATGATTTTTTGGTATTGCATTGTTTTAGGGCGCATTGTCATTGTGATTTAAAGTTCGGTGGACGCCGCTGGTGTCCAATTCTTTACTGTTTAAGTTTGTTAGGAGAGTAACCCACAACAATGTCATTTTTTTATCCTTCCATGTGGATACAAGTTGTTCGGTTTACATCTTACATTTTTTTATCTCTTTGCAATTTGTTTTTGTTCCTACCACGTCTTTGCAGGTTCATAATGCTCTTGGGTTTAGCTATTTCTCTGAAGGCAATACAGAAAAGGCAATAAAGCAGTACCAGAAAGCAGTGAAATTACAGCCTGCCTATGTGACAGCATGGAATAATCTCGGTGACGCCCTGGAGAAGCTTCAAGATTGGTCGGGAGCTCTTAAGGCTTATGAGACTGTTTTGACTTTTGATCCACAAAACCGTGTCGCAACATCGAGGCAACAAGGACTCCAAGAACGTGTACAACGGCTTAAAGGCATTCCGTCTAAGAGCGAGTGATCCCGGTTATGAAGTCCTAGTCCTGTAAAGAACCTGTTTTTGTCCTCGTTACTCCGCCACTAGCATCCAACTAGTACCACTTTTTTTGTATTGGTTATTATTTTATGTCTTTTTCTTGTTTGTCCCTTCGCTTTGAGTTAAAATCGTGAGAAAATGCTGCTGTTAGCAACGCTTTTTTGATAGTCTTGCTCCGTGGCTTTCTGTTTCTTATTTTTGAAAGCAACCCGAGTACTGGTTTTTGTCGTGTTAACTAATGGTAATGTCATGTGATAATGAGCAATGATTACTTGTCATTGACAATAAAGGAAGCCATTTGTGGTTTAACTACACAGCATATACTGTGCAACAGAGTGATCCTTTGCCAATTTCATGTACATTTGTTTGAGTTTATTTTGGACCTGGATTTTCTTCGTGATCTAGATTTGCTTTGCACATGAAGTAGTGGAAAGACATAGAACAAAGCTGTACTTTGGGTGTATGAGAGGACCTAGGTTGTCTAAATATAGCTGACAGTGTTTTTATGTACGGTTGTATTTTATCACGTAAAACTAAGGAAAAGGTAAATTGACTACAATCATCCGGGTGCAGCAGCTTGTTTTTTATTTTTTTGTTTAATTTCATTATCTACTCGAAAGGAGTGGAAGTCAGCATTTTAACAACTGCTCTTCTGACTTATCGGCATTCTATTGATTGGGGATGTTAAATGATTGTTGTTACTTGAGAGAATTTGTGGCTGTCATAGTAATCCCTGACAAAGATCAGGTGAATTTAACATTTGAAAGGTATAGCAAACTAAGGACTCGAGTTATTAACTCTGAGTCAGATGGTTTACCATCGCGCTTTTTAACAAAATCGGTTCTTTTGACTTCGATGGATTTGTTCTTGTTGGGTGAAAATTATTAGTGTTGGGTATTGAGGACCACTTGCCGATATTCGATATGTACCGAATTTTAGGTACCCGATAATCGATATATCGCTTTGATATATCGATTATCGAAATATCGCGATATATCGCCAATATATCGTATCGACAATATATCGAAAATGATTTTTTATTTTTTTTCCCCAACCCCGCTCGTGGAATTCCACGATTTTTCTTACAGTTTTCCGTACTCTCACTGTACGGATCGCGATATGAAACTACCCGATACCCAACACTAAAACTTATCATCATCATGTTCAAAAGACTTGTAGGTTATTCAACACACGATGAAGTGGAGCAGCAAACTCTAAATACAAGATCAAAATAGGTTTTATATTATTATAATGGAATTAATCAGTAACTACTATTGACATTACTTACACTAATTTCATGCCGGTTTTTTTGCCCTCTGACCACAACATAGCGTTGCTACCACTGTTTGTTTTGTTCCTACGGCTAAAACCTCGGACAATCGAAACAGCCACGTTCTTTAGAACTGAATTAGATTCACTAACCTTAATATGAACGCCACAGCAATAGTCATACCAGTATTAGTGTGGGTTTCGTATTTTTTAGAGCTGAATTAGATTCTCTATCCTTGATATGACCGCCACAGCAATTTTCATACCAGTATTAGTGTGGGTTTCGTATTCTTTAAAGCTGAATTAGATTCACTAACCTTAATATGAACGCCACAGCAATTTTCATACCGGTAATAGTGTGGGTTTCATAATGTATATTGTCACGTTCCGGTAGGTTTTTTTTTTACTTCGTTACACAAAAGCGCCACGGTGTGGTGGTTGATTCATCAATTGGACACTAGAAAGAGTTCAAAATTGCTGAAGTGGCAATCACATTTGCTTTTAAAGTTTTCAGTCGTCAGAACCACACGCCAAGCCAAAAGGCCCTTGATATATTTGTAACTATTTGGCAATGAATCACATCCTGAATCGCTATTAGTGTGAACAACACTTCATCAGTGCCATCATTTTTCCCGCTGACCACAATATTTCCACTTTTTTTTTTCCTTTCTACGCTAATTCTTTAAGAGTTTCGAAAGCAGCCACGGAATTGAATTGTAATCAATAATAATAAATCCCTCGGCAACAAATTCTTGACTCCAATACAATTCCCGGTGTAGCATATTGGGGGTAAAACACGGGTGCGTCCATCAACTAGAGTTACTAACACATTTGTCAACACATTGGTAAAAATAGTCACATTGGGCCACGTGGTACATAACTTAGTGTAGTTAATAATTAACTGTTAATTCCACGTAGTCGGCTTACTCTGACATGCATCTGGATGAACGGACGACAGCGCATGCTCCAGTCCATTCCTCGCAATTTCCATCCGAGATGATGCCAATCGACAGTCCTTCCAGGAAGCGACCAAAGGCACCCAACACGTCACTTTATACCCCAAAAGGTACAGTAACTCTAAACGAGCTGCGTTGGACCGTACTGTGGTCGGCAGTACTTTCGCACGTACATATCCAGCATTGTCTC
The DNA here is from genome assembly GCA_037447655.1 of Zygnema cylindricum. Classification (NCBI taxonomy): domain Eukaryota; kingdom Viridiplantae; phylum Streptophyta; class Zygnematophyceae; order Zygnematales; family Zygnemataceae; genus Zygnema; species Zygnema cylindricum. The sequence continues at coordinate 198,935 of JBBHKE010002191.1, read as the reverse complement.
AAATCTTTGGTTTTTTGCGATCATTGATTGATCACGTTTCAGTCCTACACTACGCTGCTAACTCACAAAAGTTCTTCAGTGCTCTGCTCCTCCTTTTAGTCTGTTCTTCTGCCATTCTAGCCCTTTTTCTTTTTTTGGTTTCTACTGCAGTGAATCGATGGGTGGAGTGTCGGAGCCCGATTTCGGTTATGTGGTTCTGGTGACTGCTGCCGCCTATGTGATACACCAATGGATGGCTGTCAAAGTCGGCCAAGCTCGCAGAAAGTTAGTTTTTCTTTTTCCTCTTTTCTTTCTGTTACTGAGACTTGTTATTTTCAACGGAAGGAGAAAATTTTACGTGTCCTGACGCTGCTTCAAACCACTTCTTTTAGCTGCCTTGCCGCACTAAATAGGAAGTAATAATTTCTGTCAGTTAGGGTTTTTGCAGGTATAACGTACCTTATCCTACCATGTATGCCGACGAGGCGACCAATAAGAATGCAAAGGTCTTCAATTGTGTGCAGGTGAGCTGCCTTCCACAGTAATTTATTATTTGAAGCCTGAGCTTTCACAGTACTGAAGAAGTCAGATATTTTTATAAAAGTTTTGACAATGTTTACTTCTAAGTTTTTGTTCGTATCTAACACTAATATATTCCTGTTTCAAACTGTTATCAATTTCTACTATTAAGTTTAACACCAAAAGCTAAGTTAACTTGATTTCCGGTTTTTATCTGTTTCCGTGTCTGAAAACAAATGTTTGTTGTTCTTCAAAAACGATATACAAAAACGTCATACATCCAAAGCAATTTGAATCGCTGGTGTGAACTCGTTTTAATGTTTCAATCCAAAGTTGAATGGAATGCTCGACTAAAATGGTTTTTCTTTTTTAACTGGCTTGTTTGCAGAGAGGGCATCAAAATTGTCTTGAAAGTCTGCCCATGTTCTTAAGCATGTTGATTCTTGGTGGTACTATGGTGAGCTACTCTTATTGAAATCGCCTACATCTTGTCTTTTCCTCACGTCGAACTTTTATTTTTCTTCAATTTGGATGACATCACTATCAAGTAGGGATGCTTGTTGCACATCCATAGTTTCTACGTCATGTTTATATAACCTTTCTAGCAATGTTGATCTGTAAGTTATATTCCTAAACCCTGTGTGTTGTTTCCATTTAAAAAAAAAAAAAACACTCATCTGTGGTTAGCCAGTACTTCTTAAATTTTATAATCTAGTGTTTTAAACCAGTAAATCTGTGTAAAAACCTTTGCACAATCAAACTTGTAATTCACGTTATTGAATTGGCAGTCTGGCGAACCCCGAAATTGGATGGCAAAACTAGAGGTTTCAAGTGTGCAAAGAATAGAGAGAAATTATTCGGGCGGTTGGAGATAGTAATGCGTGGTCAGTTAGTAAACCAAAAGAGGAAGAAATCTATAAGTAGGTAATTAAAGAGAAATAAGATTCCTACCTGTGTACTTGATTGGGAGGTAAAGTGGAATGGATACTCTACTGTCAGTATGGCTGCACATAAAGTTGCAGATTTTATGGGTTAAAGCAATTCTAACTCATGCGATTCTTTTTGTTTGCTTTTCTCTTGCAGTATCCGATGTGGGCAGCTGCATTTGGCGTAGTGTATTTGGTTGGACGGACTGTCTACTTTCTGTCCTACTCGACTGGAGATCCCAACGCCAGGCTTCGAGGAATGTAAGTGTTTACTGATGATCAAACTCCCATGGTACAGTCAGAATCAGCTGACATATCAGAAATTGAGAAATTGAGAAATTGAAATAATATCGGAAATTTTTATTTTTTTTGAAAGTTTTCCATCCAAAATCACATGTTGAACCGCTACTCCTTTTTTAATTGCCTCTTCTTACAGTGTTTGTATCTTTTTTAGTTGTGGTTTTTGTCAGTTGACCACATTATAGACAGATGTAAGCATTAGCTGTGCCATTGCTAATGTCATTATGGTGTCCCTTCATGGCACAACATACAATTTCCTGAAGTTATAGCTTTTCTTAAGGCTCGGAACTGACATGTCAACCTATGTTAATGGCTGTGCAGGTTCTATGCGCTGGGCTTGATTTCCCTTCTTGTGCTGAATATCGTGGTTGGAGTGCAGCTCTTAAAATCCGGAATCCTGTCAGGAAGTGCCTAAATCTGGAAATAAGCATGTTTTGGCTGTTTTCTAATATCGTAGCCACCCAAAGTACTTGTCCAGCTGGACCAGGATATATGACTTGGAAAGCTGTTAGGAAGTTTTTGTAGAAGCCTCGACTAAGAAGGATTGAAACTTTTAGTCCATCTTGTATAAATACGCTGCTTCTAATAATGTCTTTGATTGTATACCATGAAATTTTGCATCTTTGTTTGGTCTTTCTTTGTACACAAATGGAAGAGGAGCGATATTCTCCTCCCTTGTTGTTATGGTTCATGTGCCCTTCGCTAATCACATCCATAGCTCAAATGTGCGAAAACAATTAGAAACTCTATTTGTAATAACCCCATACTATACGCGCATTAACTGTTATAACACAATGTAAAGTACACTTACAGTAGAAAGGAACCATCTAAAAGCGCTTCCTTTTATTTTCGCACATTTGAACATTAATATCATTTACATGGATCATACATTCAGTGGCAGTCAATGTGTTATGGTTCCCCATGGTAGTTTGCCCATACTTTTGCCCATATACCCTTGTATATCAGAGGCCGATATCAGGTGAAGCTCTGCTCGAAAGAAGATCCTGGTCGACAAGAAATAAAGGTTGACCTTCGACGCCAGTTCATAGAATTTGAACTTGGGGCGTTAGTATTGTTGAACATTAAGCTCAGCAAGAAGTTTTTTAGCAAGATTCATCGGCTCGTTTCCTATTGACGCACGTCATGGTGAATTTGCCTATAAACTTACCGTGTCTGGAAACATAAGTTGGCGCCCAGTAGTCCACTTGTGGTTACTTCAACCATGGAAGATGGTGGCTGATTAGAACCACTGACACTGCCTTGAAGTACAGCGCATCCTTCATCACAGATAGGTCCTATCTATCATCACAGATACAATCCCTAAGAGGTTGGGATCTTGTCCGCCCATCCTGTACAGTCCCATCCCGTCCCGTCCTGTCCCGTCCTGTCCCGTCCCTCCCTCCTCCCCCCCTCTTCCTCTCTCTCTCTCCCCTCTCTCCTTTCCTTCCTCCCTCTCTCCCTCCCTCCCTCCCTTCATCCTTTCCTCCGATTTTAGGGTATCCTCACACCGGAGCGGTGACATGTCGATGGCTGGGCGTCACCGGTCTAAATATCATCCGCGTCGTCGCCTTCCATAGCGATGCATGGACCCATGGTACGGTAGTCAGTGACGTCGGTCACATCACATACATATCATTACACATCCGCGTTGGGCATTGACCCTATTTTGGCATTTTGGCATTGTGGCATTTTGGCATTGTGGCATTTTGGGCATTGTGGCATTGTGGCATTTTGGCATTGTGGCATTTTGGCATTTTGGCATTGCAGCGTTGTGCGTTCATTGACTCTCCCGAATCCATAAAACGTTTTCAGGTAGTTTAATCATTCAAACCTTCGTCAAAACCATATATGGAGTTTTAACCTGCCATCTTTCATCATAAAATATTCTATGGGTCATATATATGGATGCATCGTACATGCTGAGATGATTTGTTAATTAAAGGCTTTAATTTTGATTTTTTTCACACGTGACATCAACTGAATACTACAGTGAGGCACATGGCGAGATCTGGACGGTGACAGCCTGAAGGAAGAGAAGGCTCTTTTCCAGGCATTTTCGGACATTTGTTTTTTTGTTTTTTTTATGTCGGATTCTTTACTCTTAAAAAGTACGTGTAAGTGTGTACTTTTACATACAAATATAATTTGTCCATACTTGTAACTTGTAAGGATATATCTTGTCGTACGCATGCATGTTTTCGTACACGCACGAATGTACCATTTTTTTTTTAAACTGGACTCACTAACCACGTGGCCCGCGCTTTTCAATTTCGCGTGAGACGCTGCGCTGCGCATCCTGTCGCATGGGTGATCGCACGAGACTATACGATTATTGTTTTTTACTTTCTGACTTTTTGACTTTCTGGTGCAATTTTCTTTTTTGATTGGCTCCAGTTTTCCACGTCTGCAATCTGACGATATTCTGCTGTGTAAACCCCTTTACTTTCGTCGCACCTACGTCTGCAGCCAGATGTAGATGCCTGTAATTGCATGGCTCCGCATTTCTTTCGTTAGCCATGGAAAACCTAAAACGAAAACGACAAACCATCGTCTTTTCAGCAAGCAGCATGGCTGCATGCAACTGCGAGACTGCCACGTGGTTGTCTTCGGCATTATCTATTTTGTCTCATGACGTAAAACATGTGGAATATGTCGCACGTGCCTCAGATCCTTCTCGCGTATGCCATGGCTTCGACTGTACTCAGTTTCCTCGTCGGACTGTTGCCTTTTTCCGAAGCCGTCCGGTCCCGTACCTCTTTATCCGTCAACGCCTCTTCTCGCTGCCGTTGCTCATCTCTTACTGGTCTCCTGTCTCTCAGAGAGTCACAAAGGATTGTGGAACAAGGGCTCTGAGTTATGGGAGAATTGAGGAAGGTTTTGGCGGTCTCTGGTTGTTTGAGGCCTGCTCTGGTGATGCAGACATTGTTTTGGTCCGTTTTTGCACTTTTTAAGAGGGGAGAATCGGCCACAGTAATTCATGTACCTCTCTATCATCGCTTCTCGTCGAGTTCCCCATGGTCAGGACCTCCGTCGACTGAAGCTTATCTGGTATGGAGACTGGAGCAGTCTGTGAATCGTGGATCCATTCTGGTCAATAAACTTCAAAATGAGGTAAATATTTCTTGAAGTTACCTGCATTCTTGTTCATTTTTTTCGAGAATTTTGAACGAATTTGACCGTCTACAAAGCTTTGAAGTATAAACTGACTGTGAACTTCAGAATATGGAAGCAATGAAACCGTTTTTTTTTTCTGTTTTATCCTTGGATATAGCTTCTTTTGGTGAACTTAGAAAAGGTCAAAGAAGAAAGCATAACACGGTTATTGCTCTTTGTTGATGATGCCCCCTGTATATGTTCTGTCAGTTTTTTAAGAATGGATTGTTCTCATGTGGATATTTGACTGGGCTTTGCCTCAATTGTCTTTTTATTGCTACATTTCCCAAATGATTGCGCATCAAGCCTTACCAGTAGGCAAACATGAGTGCCTTTTACCTGAACCAGTGCCGACTAATTTGAATTTCCCATTGATTCTTTGCCCCTTTGCCTGCATGTTGGCGTGATGGTACCATGATAAAGTGAACATGTCAGCAGTTTTATTTTGTCAAAGATTTTCTCCGGTCTTTTAACTTATCTTTGTGAGCATCAAAGCAGCAATGTAGTGATTCTAGCAAATTCCCGTGACATTCTAATATTTTAACTTCCCTAGTACTGTGGATCTTCATATGCTTCTTATCCACATCTCATCTGTTGGGTTTTTTTGTAAGGCCATGTCTCCTTTTTATCTTCTAAGCTTGCCCTATAGGTGAAGGTTGCGCGTGCCGTGTTGTTTATCATTTGCTTGTTTCCAGCACCATCAGTACGTTGACCTCTCCCTATTCTTTTCCTTTTCAAATCCGTGGGTTGAAGCAGGCTTCTGGTTTTTTTTCCACTGCTCAAAATTATTCAAGTAAAGTCCGGCCAGTCCTCCCTCTTGGAGGAGGGGTTGAACAACTTGGGTGAGTTTTTTATCGACTCTCTTAAATATAGGAACTGCTTCAAGAGTAAAACATAGACTAGAAACAGGAGGGTAAATATTCACTATGCAGCAATTGCGTAGTGTCCTTTTATTACAAGAAGATATCTTTACTTCACCATTAATCATTATTATCGTCAATATTTTCTTTGCCACTTAAATCAACTTTTTTTGTACACACGTGTCCGATTTCGGTTTGGACACCCTCGCCTGGAATGTGAGGATATCACCTTTCCATCGCAACCGTTGGATTAGAAATCCGACATCTGCTTAGGGAGAAAAACGATTTAAGTGGCGAAAAGAACCCTGACGCTAATAGTGATCACAGTGCAGAACTTCAGAGATATCCACATATTTGGCTGCCCATTGCGATCCCTCCCTTTTTTTTTTAGGTGATCAAGAAGAATGTTCCGAGAGGGCTAAAAGAAACCCACAGTTTTCACTGCAAGAAAGATTACCTCCAATTTAAAGGTGACTGACTAGCGAAAGCATTTTGAGGATCAGCCACCACTTCGGAATGGGCTTTTAAATAATAATCAAGAAAAGCTCTCCGTATAGCACCAAGTACAAGTGGTTGTATAAAATAATTGCCCCACTGTGCAGACTATATTACACTGTTGTACGTCTTGGCTCCCAGCAACAGCAAATGGCAGTTGTTATCGACACAGGGAGCTCTCTCCTCTGGGTGGAATGCGGAGCATGCGATAACTGTCAGATGCGGGTATGTCTCTGGTTTAAAAACATTTCCGCCCCTCATAAGGGTGCATTACTCTATGCATTTTTTTTTCCCTCTTTGCTTCAAAAACTTGCTGCCGAGGCATGAATTCATGTTTTATTTAACAAATGGTTTTAATGGAAGTTGGTTCTTTTCCTTCTTTCCTTATTGTAATAGCCTGATTGCAAGTCCATTGTAATCTCAGCTAGTTAAGTTATGAGCGACTGCAAGTCCTCCAATTGCAGTCTTGTTGTTTTCTACAGTAGAACCTCTCTATTTCAATACCCTTGGGAGCGAGGGTTGGTATTGAATTAGACAGGTTATTGAATTAAGCAGGGTCATAATTAACTATGGGCCCAACCTCAGGCCTGGACGCAGGTATTGAATTATTGAGGTTATTGAATTAGGCAGTATTGTTTTATAGAGGTTCTACTGTAGTAGGATAAATGTATGGTGATTTAGTTGTAGAGGCCTAACAATAGCGATTAGTTGCGAATACCCAGTAAAATTGACTGCGGATTATTTTTCTCCTTTTGCCGAGCTAAGTCAAATGAGGCGTTCTGTCAAAGGAACTTTTTCTAAGCATGAACTGACTGAAATGAGACAAAGGGACAAATTAGATCTTTGAGCTGAGACACCAAAGACACTTCTCTTCTTTGCTTTTATGTTTCTTTTTACAAGCAACTTGTGTCAAAAAATTTATCAGCTAGCAAATTACATAGTGGCCAAAAGTTTAGCTGATGGTTAAATTCTATCGCTGTGAATGCCATATCTCAAATAACTGCAGAGCCTCATATTTGTGTTCAGAACTTAGTTTATATTGCTCATCTGTCCCCCTTGATTTTTGTTGGGTAGATTCTGAAAATGATGAAGTATGTATATGTCTTTCCTTCCAGGCCCCCCCTTACATGGCAGAGCTTTCCTCTAGTTTATTCAAAGTGGATTGTGGAAACTGCTCGTTCATCAACTCCGAGACTTGCTCAGGACCGTATTCTGTCGGCTGTTTGTTCGGTTGTGGGGCTGTCTACCGAAGAGGAAATTGCGTAACTGGTTGCAGGTAAGGGATTTATGGTTGACATCCCGAGTTTATTCACTGGAAAGTTTGGTCTACAAAAACAGTAGTATGATTGCCCCTGCAGCTGGCAGTAAATTTTCAATGGAAGTGACAGCATGTTTGAACTTGAAGAGGTTTTTCCATGCGAGTTACAGCTGTGGCGCAGTAATCATAGTATTCGTACAGAAAACTGTACGATTTTGTGGAATTTTCTCCAAGGCTACGGTGATTACTGGCCAGTATCGCCAGTAATAACGCCTGTGTAATCACCCTATCAGACAGTAATGCTTTGGAGTTGTAGTGCACAAGCTAACCAATTTCATGGTGGCACCTGGCAATGGCAGCATGTCTGATGCACAGCAGTGCAATTACGTGGTAGCCTATGGGGACAAAAGCCTCACAGGAGGCCAGGTGATAAGGGACATAATCACAATGGGCACAGCAGCAGATGAAGTATCGGCTTTGGTTATGTTTGGGTAAAGTTGTTAACAACACCGTCTCCACTATGGCCTCCCAGTGATATCTCCAATGTTGAACAGGTTTCATGTTGAGGTTGTCCAGTTCGATCCTGCTATGCTGATTTACTATGATGAGTGCTGCTACCATGTATCGCTATCCTGATCTTTTCATCGGCTTTCAAAATCATCTGAGTGCACACTTGTGGGATTGTCAATCTGACAGTTGCGAGGGAAAGCTAAGATTCTTATCTTTCAGTTGCTGACTTAAAATGAAAACTGAAGATGTCTTCACGGAAAAAAGTTGATCGAAAAGAGCTTTAGCTTTAATAGCAATACACTGTTTACTCCATTCAAAATGCCTCGAACTGAACCTTTTTGAATTCTTTCTTATGGGTCCTGGGTGGTCTTTGGGCAGATGCGACACACGAAACACGACATCTGCAGTACGGGCTCCAGCTGGCGGACTCATGGGCCTTGCAAAGAGCCCTATCTCCCTGCCTCGCCAGCTGTCAGCAGCCCATGTGCTCTCAGATGATGTGTTCGCACATTGTCTCGGGGGAGAGGAGGGCAGGGGAACACTGACTTTTGGCAACGTAACAGGTCCAAACATGCAATATGTGCCTATGGGCAATGATCCCATGTGAGATGCAACCTGCGATCTACATTCTACTTCAGTTGGTGCCTGGGGCGTGATGGGTAGAGCTTCATGTGAGAATGGGTATCCCCACCGGACTGCAGGATACAGTTGTATATTGATGCCCTTCTAGCGTTGACCAATATGTACTTTTTCTTACTTGCAGATAATCGGTGTATTGTTTTGATGTATTGTAGACAGAGTTATCACGATTTTGAATCGATGTTGCTAGCTGTTAGAGTTTCTAGAAGCTTATTTTTGGTACTAAATCTTGATGCGTTTGTAAGGATTACAGACAATACGGACGGAATAGTCATATTGATTTTTTCATGCACTTTTGTCCGTGCTATAGTACTGTCCAGTGACTTGAAACAACTGTGTTCACATACTATGCCGACATTTTGTGTGGCACTTGATTGTTTTTATCATAAATATGTTGCCATTAGACGTTTCGTAGTCACCCTTCAATATACCAGGTACTTTTGGCGTTGATAAAAACTATATCAATTGTCTGATCTATCGCGATAGTCAGAGACGCGACTCACAACACTACACCGTGAAATCACTATCAGCGTTAAGAGATAATTAGTATGAGGACTGATTAGGTGTTATTAATTATATCTCTGGTCCAAATGACGTGGTCGATTCTGAACCGTTTAGAGAATTAGCGTTAAGAAAAAAAGAAAATTAGTAGTATCATTAAGGATATTTATGTTCAGAGGCAAAAAAAACCGGGACCAAATGAGTGCTATTAAGGCGAATAGCGACTCATGGTGTGGTTGTAGATGGCAGGAGAATTTGATAAGATTCTTCAGACAATTTGTTTGGCATACTGTTTATGGGAAGAATGGAACTATACAGAGATGGTTAGGAAAGTACGCAGTTGAGAGTAACTCTTCTTTAGACAAATTGATTTTATCGTTTTGCCTAAACTTTCTGAATTATCAAGAGTTTTTGCAAGAGAGCTTCAAAGAATTATGTCGTCCTTTTTCTTTGCAGATTGTACAATGTATCCATCTTTGACATTTCTGTTGGAGACCAGAATCTCAGCCTGTCTAGCTCCTCCTTTGGAAAGACGGGGGCAGTAGTGGATAGTGGAAGTACTGCGATCAGCTTATCTTCTGTGGCGTACAAAGCCTTAGTGAAAGAGGTAGGACCAACATTTTTTGCTTATCATTGTTGTGAAAGAGGAAGAGTTCATCTTTTTTTTTTACTGCCTGTGTAAAAAAGGTAAGAGTCCAATATTTTTGGGTTTAGAAACCAATATTCTTGTTGAGTGTATGGACTGATGAAGTTGATCAGCCTGGCTGAGTGTCTCTCAGAAAACTAGCAAAATCCGTTTGCCGGTGGTTTTGGTGACAGTTACAAGTGCTTAAAGTTGAGGTACAACCTAAATCTCTGAGTCTTCTGTATTTGTTGTTTGTTGTTTTTTCCACAGTTGCTTTCAGTCCTGAGTAAAAGGACTTCTCTCAAGCAGCTTACTAAAGATGAGATAAATCAAATAGCCCGTGCTGATGTGTCAAATACCCTCCAAATATGCTTCACAAATACCAGGTATTCACCTTAATCTTCATTTTTTTTGAATCTTCCGCTGTCGTCGTAGGCAAAATCCCAGAAATCAGTAGAATTGCTGTTTTATGTTTAACTTGTGAAATTATTCCCGTTTTGTATCGTTGAGTAAAGATTAATGACTCTCCATGTAAAGTTCTTATGCAGCCTCGATGAAATAAAATCTTGTGGGAGGCAATCATCGACACATGCTTTCAAAAAGCGTACTGTATTTTTGATTGTTAAGAAGTTAAAACGGTTCGATTGCTTACCTGTTTGCCACTCCCCATTCCATTATCGTGATCCATTTATGTGTTTTCTACTTTTTTCCTGGTTTCATTTTTCCTTGTCCTATTCCCCCTCCCTGATGTGACTATCCTTCCCTTCCTCCCTTCCTCTTCCTTCCCTCCCTCCTCCCTCCTCCCTCCCTGCCTCTCCCCCCCCCCCCCCTCTCTCTCTCTGTGCCCCTCTCCCTCTCTCCCTCTTTCTCTCTCTTTCTCCCCCTCTCCCCCTCTCCCCCTCTCCCTGGTGCCATGGATGACTGTTTGAGGTGGAGCAGGAATTGACACCGTTTGTCCCATTTAACCGATCTGTTGCAAATTCTGATTTTGAGTTACTATGTCTGGGCACTGCTGTCCTCCCACTTCCCTCCTCCCCTGCCTCTTTGACTGCCACAGGATCCCCTTTTCTGTTTGGGAGTTTATGATTCTGCGGTCACTCTTGGGTCATCCGCTTTCACACTCCTTGGAGGTATGTGAATGCATGTATTTACAACACTTTCTGAACATTTCTTGATCTTTATGGGACATGAAATTCTTTTACCTTGTAAGGTGCTTCAGTTTCCCATAAATTAGCATATTATAAGTACTGTCACAAATGCTAGGGTTGTCTAAAGCGTTCTTTTTTATTTGGACGGGATTAAATATCTTTTTCCAATTTAGGTTATTGTGTTCCGTTTACATCATGTTTTGCGGCGAAATTGACTCTACAATCTATTTGATCAAAAGCTAAGGTGATTCAATGGATTGTGAATTTGAGAGTCAGTTTAAGTTGTCAAACGCAGACTTCGCCTTACGGAACCGACTTGTGGTGTACGATCGAGAAAGAAACCAGTTGGGGTTCAGCGACTTCATGAATTGTGGGTTTTTTTTTCAACCTATTAACTTTCTGTTTTTAACTTCGTGAGTTGAGTTCAAACTCACGACAATCTGTCTCTTTACCATGTTCTTATGGATTGAACTCCAGCCTCCATTTAGGAGTCATCCTCATTGCAAATGTACTGAAAATTTGTTTTTATTTCGCATTTTCGTAAACCTTGTTAGATTATGGTCTGGAGTCTGAAGTCTCAAAGCTTCTTCTCAAGTCTGTCTCTTTCTGTGCTTAAGTTGTCTTTTTCTTGGATGATCTTATGATCACTTAGGATTCCTTTTACAATGAATGACTTAATTCTGAAGACACACTTAAAGAGATTATAAATCTAGACGGAAAAACAGATCGCATGTCAATGTTTTCAATACTTCTATTGAAATGTTGATGCTGTATGGTTCACCATATCATATACCATGTTTACTGTGGTTAGTACGGTAGTTGTACTGTCAACACTGTTCTCGGTGTGCCAAAATGGTACAATGTGGACATTTAAAAGTCAGATTTTTTTGGTTTCGAGTCCACAGTACCTTGTGTTTCATAAGAAGTGACCACCTAAGGCATTGTCCCAGTCAAATTGAGGTGACTTCATCCCAGTCAAATTATTCTATTATGTTATTACATTAGGTTATCATCGACAACTTCCAAAGTTGCTGAAATTGGGCAATTGTGGAATTTATATTTTGCAGGTCAAATTCAATAATTTTGAGGAAAGAGTTCCAGTCAGATTTTTTTTTCGTGCAAAAGAAAGTCATTGGTGAAAACTGTGATTGTTATTTGAGGGAGAGGGAGAGGGGAAAAGGGAGAGGAAGAGGGAGAGGACAAGGGGGAGGATCTGTAGGTTTAGGACACATTCTGTTCATGTCCCTACAGTGGTTTGTGCTGTAATATTGCCCACAGATTGATAATTCCATTTCTTCCATTCCATTCCATTGTTCCATTCCATTCTCTTCCCCACCCCTCCTCCCTCCTCCCTCCCTCCTCCTCTCCCCTCCATCTCCCTCCTCTCCCTCTCCTCTCTCCCTCTCCCTCTCCCTCTCACTCTCCTCTCCCTCCCTCTCCTCTCCCTCTCCCTCCTCCCTCTCCCTCCCTCACCTCCCTCCCTCCCCTCACCCCTCCCTCCCCCTCCCCCTCCCTCCCTCCCTCCCTCTATAAAATTGTTCAATAATAATTGTTGCGAGTTGTTGCAAAAGAATGTGCCAAACTATGAGAGGGAAAACATAAAAAGTTAAGTTTATGTCCAATGTACCATTTTCCGGGTTTGCTCTGAGTTCCCGGCTATCAACATGAATTACCTTGGACGCTAAAATCGATATGGGTATTTTTATTGCTTCACTATTCAACCGGGCCCTGGGATCTCCATGGAAAAAGTAACTGGTATTTTTGTAGCCCTCTTCTGGGGGCCTCAAGTGGCGAAATTTTTAGTTTCAATGTTGTATATTTCTGAGGTGTGTCGATATACCCACGAGTCACATTCCATCTTGAGGATGAGCAACGGTATAAATTTGTAATGGTTTAGAACTGTTTTTAGTAGATGACCTAATGGATTTTATTCACCTTTTGATGCATCAATTGCTTGACTTGTGTGTAGGCATATCCGGTCCAATGTTTGATGTTTTATTGAATCATTCACATTCCAATACAACTCAGGCTCATGTTTTTGGACCAAGGCAGTACGGAGGAGAGGCTGTCTTTATTCAAAGAAACAAAACTGGATGTGAGGACAATAATAGAGTTGTCCTTAATAATGTTGTCCTTCAACATAAGTGGCATGAAGGTTTACAAAATTTTCTTGAATCGCCAATTTTCTCTTTGTTGATATAGAGCTACACTGTACATTCATTACAGTGGAAATCAACGAAATTGTAAACTAGAAAGTCTTTGAAATGAAGACAATCGTCCGTCCCTCCTCTCCGGTCTCTCCTGCCCTTCCTTCCCTAAATTGATGTAGAAGGAGCCAATGTCGACTTTGAACCAGAAAGTGTAAACCAACACTTATTACCCCTTTGGTGTTATTAAATTTGACTGTTTATTTTTGAAGTGTTGTTTCACGACGGCAAACATAATTAAGAGGCTTTGAAATATATAAAGGAAACACTCAAGAATGGAAAACAAGTTTTCGGACTTCCGAAGCTTGTATAACATCTTAACAAACCTAAAACTTTCTTTCGGTACACCTTTATAAACCTCAACTTATCCCATGTATTGTGTCACCTTGACAAACCTAAACCTATCCTTTGTTCGCCTTAGGGAATTTCGCCATTGCATCGAAGAGCCCTTTGTCACGACTTAAAGTCAAAAATTTGACCACTATAATCCCGTTATTCCCTTCTAATATTCCGTACGACAGAGCTAACGAAGGACTCTTCTATCTCATGGTAAAATACCTTTGATAAACCTAAACCTTAAACCCTTCGATTTGGTTCCAGCAGGAGATATCGAGCTCTTTGAAACAAATGCGAGCAGAGAACACCTGGGAAACAGTTTCGAATGGTTCCGTAAAAGTGGTAAAAACGAAGGAGAAACAGAAACGGTCGCGTTGGCAGCACAAGAAGATGACGGGTAGCTATTTTCGCACGTGTGGGACAAAGAGACCAAACGAAGCGCCGCCAATGGCTTGAATTGTGTTGCCTAACAAAGTACGGTACGGTTTCCAGGGAATATTTGTTACCGGCAAGTTTGAAGCACGCGGCCGACTGACGAATGACGGCGATGGCTGATTAAAATCGGCTCGAATATCGGGTGGATGACAAGCTGACGGGGGAAACCTGACCTGGAAGTGAACTGTATAGAAACTGATCACTAAAAAACGGAAGACGCCTGGAATCTGTGAGGCTATTCCGGGAGATATTCCTTTGAAAAATAATTTTCTAATGATGCAATTGTACATTAAAAAATTTGTATGTGGCTAATCAATGAAGTTGTGTGAAGAGAACCAAAATAGAGTGGAATAAATGGTGGATTGTACATTTTTAAAGCCATCTCAACGGTTTTAGCAAATTGGATTGTAACAATAAGATAATAGTCTTTGTTTTTTGTTAGTCTTTTTGGGTAATACAAATTCTTCTTGATAGCAATATTTATCCCAAAATAAAATGAATGCACATCCTTGTTTTCGGTTGCCTAAGGTTGGTTGACTGTTGTTTGTTGCAACTTGGTGGTTAGTTAGTTAGTTTTTGTCTGTGGAGAGGGGGATAGAAGGAGAGAGGGAGAGAGGTGGGAATAAGAGATCGAGGGTGAGAGAGGGAGAGGTAGTGGGGAGAAGGGACGACATGGAGAGGGGCCGAGAGGGCGAGTGAGAGAGAGGGAGGGAATGAGGAGAGAGGCGAGGGGGGAAGAGGGGGGTTTGTTCCATCAACGGGTGGGTGTTTCCATTGTAAAACGTTACATTAGGTACGGGGAGAGTGGGAGAGAGGGAGGCAGAGAGGGAGGCGCCAATTGCAACGATAAGTGGGTATTTGCGTTATAAAATGTCACGTTATGTGTTTGAGTTCTATGACGACACACTTAAAAAAAAAAAATTACATCAATCTTTCAGTAATTTCATATTAAAAAATGCAATATATCCGAGGTATTAAAACAAACAGCTTTGAGTACGATTTTTTTTTTTTTACGCTGTGTTTTGAAATAGCTAAAGTTTGATGCTCCAATGTGAAAATGTTAACATCCTAACATCATTATGTGGTACATGTGCAATTTATAACTATTAACCTTTGAGATCCGTTGTCGAAAAACACATACAATCGGGATTTGCAAATAAAAGGCAATATGGTTCCAAAAAACACAATTGTCATCAAGTTTTAAAATAACGCATTGCAATCCAAAGTTTGATTGCTGAATTTTTGCAATCGTTGCAAAACCATAATATTTGTACTAATCAGCAGTCTAATTTTACCGGTCAACATTCGTGAACTATTGACGATGTTGATATTTGGGTATTTTCTAGGTCTTTATTAGATAGAAAAGGGTAGAGGCAGTCTGCCTCTGACTCCCTTCTCCAAGCCCCCACACTTGTCGTAGTCACTGAAGGCTGGAGAGGGAACTAGAGCTTTGGCCTATTATATGTTTCTCATCTTTTGTAAAATAGATATCGTGTAATATGTCGTAGGCGAAATGCAAGAGGCTTCAATTTAAATTAGAACTACGCTGTATGCTATGGTTAAAGGACAACGGATCTAATGCACATAAATTGCATTGACTATGTCTTTCCCTTAAAACAATTGCGTGGCTAAATCTGTGAAAACAACATAAATTAATCATTCGGAAAGCATCTAAAAAAAGGCACCTAGAAGTGTCCAACTGCCTTGTAGAGACACTACCTTGTAGAGACAAAGCATGCCACCATTGGTCAAATACTTTTCGCGTTAAAAAGAATCGTATTGACGATTTGCGATTCTCAACATCGAGTGAAGGGTGGGGGGTTGATGATTTTCGCGAAAGAGAAAGAGAAAGAGAACGAGAGAGAGAGAAAGAAAGAGTTATATCACGATACAAAAAATACAAAAAGACAAAATACATAAGAGACAATACACAAGACAAAACACAAAAGACAAAATACACAAAAGACAATACAAAAAAAACACAAGTTAAATAGACCAACTGGACAAAACACCAAGACAAAATACTAAAAAGACGGCATAAACGACAAAACACACAAAAGACAAAGGACAAAATACACAAAGGACTACACAAAAGACAAAATACACAACAAAATACCCAACAATATACAAAAGACAAAATGCATAAAGGACAAAATAAAAAAAGGACAGAAAAGGACAAAAAGTGAAAATATACAAAAGACAAAGTATAGAAAAGACAAAATTTAGAAAGACATTACTTAAAGACAAAATGCAGAAAAGACAAAGAAATACAAAAGACAAAATCCAAAAAAGAATATAAACAAAAGACAAAAAACACAAGTCTAGAGAACAGACAAAACACTATAAAATACTCTACACAAAAGACAATACATAAAAGGACATAAAGACAAAACACAAAAATTACAAAACAGAGAAAAGACATCACATAAAAGACTAAACAAAAGACAAAATAAACAATTGACAAAAAACAGAAAAGACATATTACACAAGAGACAAAAAACAAAAGAATATACAAGAAAGACAAAATACAAGAAAAGACAATTTAAAAAAAGACTACACAAAAGACAAAATACTCAAAAGACAACACATAAAGCAAAACTCACAATAGACAAAGCAAACAAGGCAAATCACACAAAAGACAAAACACAAGAATCAAAGCACACAAAAGGCAAAACTCACAAAAAGACAACACAAATGACAGGCTTGTGAGGCTTGTAAGGCTTCTGTGGCTTATGTGGCTCATAAGGCTTGTAAGGCTTGTTCATCATCATCTACTCTACCGACTTCTACATCATCATCTACTCTACCGTCATCTACATCATCATCTACTCTACCATCATCTATAGGAGCTTCTACTCTTCTCTCTTCATCTCAATCGTAAACTTCACTTTCAATCTTTATCCTTCAAATTCACCTTTCAACTTCATCCTTCCGACTTCAACCTTCATCTTCAATCCTCATCCTTCATCCTTCATCCTCGTCCTTCATGTCCAATCTTCAGTTCGATCTTCACCTTCAACTTCATTCTCCACTTTCATTCCTCACCTTCAATCTTCATCCTTCATCTTCATCCTTCAACTTCACCCTTCAACTTCATCCCTCATTTTCAATTTTCACCAATCCTCATCCTTCATCCTCATCCTCATCCTTCATCTTCCATCTCATCTTCGATCTTCATTCTTGGACTTCATTCTTCACCTTCCATTCTTCACCTTCATTCTTCACCTTTCAATTTTCACCTTCAATCTTCACCTTCAATCTTCATCCTTCAATTTCATGCTTCAATCTTCATCCTTCATCTTCATCTTCATCCTTCTTCCTTATGCTTCAAGCTCAAGCTTCACCTTCAATCTTCATCATCATCTTCAATCTTCAATCTTCATCTTTGTCTTGAATCTCCGTCGTCAGTCTAAGTCTTCAGTCTTCGTTTTAGTTTTTGTCTTCAGTCTTCGTCTTCGTCTTCGTCTTCATCTAAGTCTTCATCTTCGTCTTCAATCTTCGTATTCAGTCTTCGTTTTCAGTCTTCGTCTTCATCTTCGTCGTCAATTCTTCGTCTTCGTCTTCATCTTCATTTTCATCTCGTCTTCAATCTTCGTCTTCGGTCTTCGTTTTCAGTCTTCGTCTTCGTCTTCAATCTGTTGTCTTCGTCGTCAATCTTCGTCTTCAACCCTCGTCTTCAATCATCGTCATCAATCCTTTTCGTCTTCAATCGTCTTCATCTTCATCATCATCTGGCAAGGTATGAATCCATTATAAATCAACATGCCTTCAAGATTGACTACTTTCAAAGTAACACCCATCGAATTTGCACAACAAAGCTTGCATACGAAGCAATATAACAAATAATCGATCTTCTCCAAAACTTCATAATAATTGAGTTTAGTTTTTATTTTAATTTGTTAAAACCTGACCGGGTTTGGTCCTTGCCATGTCATCAATGAGTGAACTCTCAAAATTAAGAAATTTCCAAATAGCTCTAGATTAACAAAAAAAGTTCATACGACACATGACAACATAAGACATCATATACCTCAACTGTGTGGCTATACGAACTAGTTGGTTAGGCGATAAAAAGGTCGATTCTGGTATTTTGAGAAGACAATTAACCATAAGCTGTCCATCTATGCTCTTCTCCACAAGCTTCCGTCCAAGTAGTCTTACAATCCATGTCCAAGCTCTCAAAACCGAACCTACTATTTCAAGATCTTTAAGTGTCGCCTCCATACTCAACAATAAATAATAATTAACTCATTTGCAAGCTCCTGTTACACACCAATTCACAAAAGGAAAAATCAGTGTAAACCACGATTGTTACATGGACTATTTTGAATGTTGGAACGATTCTAAAATTTAGATGTAAATGAGAATGATTTTCCTTTCAAGTTATGAGACATACGAGCAGTCCTCTAAGGAAAATAAAAACAGGGTTTGTTAGGGTCTTTTAGTCACATAACATTCCAGTACACTACATGTCTATTTGAGTTAGTAAGATATCAACGTTAAAACCTTACAGAAATAAACTACACTAAATTACGTTTTTCAATGTGGCTTATTTTGGCTCATTCAATTAAATAATGCTAATTACACTAATGTATGATGTTGGGTAGAAAAAACACTAACTCAAATTAGAGTGATTGAAAATCTAATAGCGATGGGCAGTGTAGGCTTTTGAAACTAAAGTAAGGATTTCTAGGGTTTTTAAGTTAGGTGACATACTAGTAGTCCTCTTACGAAAACCATAGTTGGAGTATAAAGAAGTCATTGGTTGGGTTGTTTCATCATCATATCAAAAGTTAGATATGCCACAGAGTACAACGCGAATCGTAATTAGAGTAAATTACTCTAATTCGATCGCTCGAAATTTCGACTCTATCGCATGAAATAGAGTAAATGATTCTAATTTTTTTATTATTCTATTTAAGGTAAAGTTTAATTAGCGTTTATAATTCTAATATAGGTTCGTTTTAAATAGTGTGGAGTACTAACGACTTCCGACCGTGCAAAATTGTACTTTATTAAGTAAAAAAGTACAAATAATGATTTAATACAGGTCGTTATCATGTAACTGCGTTTTAACAAACGACGTAGTGCAAACGTCATAGTGACGATAAACTGTACGTTTTGCCAAATTCTGTACGAATACCTTATTTACAGTAGAGGATATTAGCATGCCAAATTAGAGTACTTAAATAAATTAGAGTAAACTTCATAGTTGAAACAGCTCTATCACATAAATTAGCGTTCATTACTCTATTTTTTTTTTTTTGTTTTTGTACTCTAAATTTTTCATTACTCTAATTACGATTCGCGGTGTAGTCTCTTTTTTGAAAATCGACCATAATAAACAGGATTGGAAAAATCATCCTTCCATCTTCAATCTTCATCTTCAATCCTCATCCTTTATCCTCATCCTTCATCTTCAATATTTTTTCTTTCATCCTTTCTCTCTCCCTCCCATTCGCTCTTTCTCTCTCCCTCCTTCCATTTCTCTCTCTCTCTCTCTCTCTCTCTCTCTCTCTCTCTCTCTCTTCTTTATAATGATTTCTATTATTAGAGTAGAAGAGAGGGAAAGAGGTTAAAAAAAATGCAAAAGAGAAACAGATAAGGGGAATAATGATGATGGTGACGCATGTTGATGATACAAAATGATGCAAGAGAAGCATGAGATGCATGAGGATGCATGAGGATGCATAAGGATGCATAAGGATATATGAGGATGATGTACGATGATGATGCAAGATGATGCAAGACGATGCATGACCATGATGCATGGTGACGACGCGTAACAATGAAGACAACAACTCATGACCACATGACCAAACATGACGACACAACACCTCATGACGGACATGACCTCTCATGACGATACGACCTATCATGACACCACGACCACCCATGACGAGATCACCGCTCGTGACTACACGACCACCGAAGACCACATGAAGATGATGAATGATGATGATGACGATGACGCCGATAATGAGGATGATGACAATGACGACGAGGATGACAATGCTGATGATGATAATGGTGATTCTGGTGATGATGATTTTGGTGATGATAATGATGATGACGATAATGTTTTTTATGGTTTTTAATTATTATTTATTATTATTGTTATTATTATTATTTATTAGTATTATTTATTATTATTATTTATTATTAGGGTATAATAAACCTTCATCCCGCTCTCTACACCTAAACTTTAGCCTAAAACTTCAACAATCCCGTCGTGCCGTCCGAATTATATCCTTCTCCTTCTCCTTCTCCTTCTTTTTCTTTTTCTCCTTCCTTCTCCTTCTCCTTCTCCTTCTCCTCCACCTTCTCCTTCTCCTTCTCTTTCTTCTTCTTTTTCTTCTTCCTTCTCCTTCTCTTTCTCCTTCTCCTTCTCCTTCTCCTTCTCCATCTCCTCCTCCTCCTCCTCCTCCTCTTTCTCCTCCTCTTTCTCCTCCTTCTCCTTCTTCTTCTTCTTCTCCTTCTTCTTCTTTTTCTAATGCCACATCAGTATAGATGATCTGCATTCCAAAACATCAACACTGATTAAAATTTAGACAGCTATGAAATGTCATAATGGTCAACAAAATTAAACAACTCACTCGTGTGAGAAAAAAATCATTACTCAGCTAGGCTAGAGCAACCAAAACAACTATCACTTATACTATAGCCTTCCGTCTACAAACACACAAAAAAAATGCGAGATGAAAAACTAACAAAGTGACAACGCGTCCAAGTGATGATGCAATGATGTTGGTGATTGACGGTGGTGCATGATGATGGTGAATAACGAAAATGCATAATGGTGGCATACTGATGACGCATGAGATAATACATGATGATGTTAATGTTGCATGATGATGCAAGTTGATGCATGTTGATGCTTGAGGATGCATGAAGATACATGATAACTATACACGACGATGTTGCATGATGATGATGATGGTGACGCATGTTGATGATGCAAAATGATGCAAGATGAAGCATGAGGATGCATGAGCATACATGAGGATGCATAAGGATATATGAGGATGATGCGCGATGATGATGCAAGATGATGCAAGACGATGCATGATGATGATCCATGATGACGATGCATAACGATGAGGATGACAACTCATGACCACATGACCAGACATGGCGACACAACACCTCATGATGAACATGACCTCTCATGACATTACGACCAATCATGACACCACGACCACCCATGACGACATCATCGCTCATGACTACACGACCACTGAATACCACATGAAGATGATGAATGATGATGATGATGATGGCGACGATGGTGAGGATGATGAGGATGATGACAACAACGACGAGGATGACAATGCTGATAATGATGATGATGATTGTGGTGATGATGATGATGATGATGACAATAATGTTTTTTTATGGTTTTTAATTATTGTTTATTATTATTAAAAATTATTATTATTAATATTTCTATATTTATTAGTAGTATTTATTATTATTATTATTTATTATTTTTATACATTATTATTATTTATCATTAGGGTATAATAAACCTTAAACCGGCTCTCTACACCTAAACCTTAGCCTAAAACTTCAACAATCCCGTCGTGTCCGTCCAAATTATATTATTCTCCTTCTCCTTCTCCTTCTCCTTCTTTCTCATTCTCCTTCTCCTTCTCCTTCTCCTTCCTTCTCATTCTCCTTCTCCTTCTCCTTCTCTTTCCCGTACTACTTTTTTTTCTCCTTTGTTCTCTTTCTCCCTCTCCTTCTCCTTCTCTTTCTCCTCCTCCTCCTCCTCCTCCTCCTTCTCCTCCTTCTCCTTCTTCTTCATTTTTTTTTCTCCTTCTTCTTTTTCTAACGCCACATCGGTATAGATGATCTGCATACTAAAACATCAACACTGGTTAAAATTTAAACAGCTATGAAATGTCAAAATGGTCAACAAAATAAATCAAACTGATTAAAATTTAAATAGCTATGAAATGTCAAAATGGTTAACAAAATTAAACATTTCACTCGAGTGAGGAATAAATCATTACTAAGCTAGGCTAGAGCAACCAAAAAAACTATCACTTAAAATATAGCCTTCCGTCTACAAACACACAAAAAAAGGCAGGGATGAAAAACTAACCAATTGAGAACGAATATCCTTGAGGCGTCATCTACAGTTGAAGTTTGCAGCACAAAATCAAAATATAGCGATTTCTGGAAAAACTGAATCGCCGATCCTTCAGATAAGAAATAAAACACATAGAGAAGAACCATCAATGAATTATCAAAAAGAAAAATCTCAAGGTACAAGCTACAACACTCAAAACCACAATGGAATATGCCAAACCACAACAGAAAATGGCTTTCATATGTACTTTAAGTTGCTACATGGTTGCTCCAAAACTATTCACTCTATTTTAGCAAGGATTGACTACCTTTTCGCAACTCAATAATTCATATTACAAAGCACGAGAATCTGCAAGAGCAACAAATTTCACCTCAATGATGATGGCAGGAAAATAACATTGACCAGATAACTCTTTGAATCGTACCGTGAGAAAGAACATTAAGTGCATTGGCACCTTTAGAAAGAGCACCACTTGATTCTCTCCCACATCCCTTGTTTTGTATACTTGTTCGATATACAAGAGAGAGAGAGACGAGAAGTTTACACAACCTTTATCAAAACAGACAGACATACCCACGATCTCGCAACTTAAACATCTGCAAGCTTCACAACAGACGTCAGGCTACTAGTAGACAATTACTTATTCCAATAGAAGCCAAAGAAAGATAGGAAGCAAAGATATAAAAAAAAAGTTTAGAGTGGGTGCCTAAACTCTAATCTGATATACTATGATAGATAACTGTCTAAAGAAAAAAAAAAGCCCCACCTCATTAATGAGACCAGTTCTACAACCACCGTATGTTCTCCAACCACCGTTGCAGGAGGAGAACCAGCAGTAGCAGTGGCAGTAGAGATGAAAAACAGCAGAAACTATCAATCACTTACTCAACAACCAACTTTCAGCTGACACAAAATATGACTCAAACAGCCAATATGCCTCAAATTTGCCACAGTGATACACAACACAATAAACTGATAATTCCCAAAATCGCAGCCCAAATGACTTAGTAAACCATAAGATATGACGTCTGGAAGTTTCCCAAAAACTGCCCTTAAAATATCATAATCCCAAAACTAGATTATTCAAAATTGGCTAAGTCCTAAACTATATACTCAGAGTGAGTATCTACTAGCCATACTAATTCAAGTGGCCGTACTACAATACTAACGTGCCTTACGACAAAGTATACAACTTGTACGTCATTATACCGTGGATACTTCCAAAATCCTAATTACTACCTGCCGCTAAATGAACAGTGTAACACTAATTTCTAATGCACTAAACGCCAACCATTTGTTTTCCATATATTTACAAATAACGTCCTGTCAATACTTAGTCAGCATTAATCAAAAAAGTCTAGATAAATGTTGATCAGTGGTACGAACATCCTGGGTGCGTACGCCGCACTTAGTCATAATGGTCCCCACTTTAATCGCGTCCATCGAATTGGTTCGTATCGATGACCTACTTTCGATCTCTCACAATTCTCTCCCGCATGTTACGCTTAGTCTTCGTCCGTTTGATTCACTGAACGCGCCCGTATGATTTGTGACACGCGTATGTGGGTGTCGGTCGCCACTCCGGATTATCTTCAACTGTCAACACGTGTTCTACAGTACACTCTGTCGACACGTGTTCTACAGTACACTCTAGTGTCTATCTACGCGTGTCCTACAGTACACTCTACTGTCTATCTGCTACTATCACACTATCAAAGGTAAGTATTACATTTGACCTAGACAGAAAATATTCTAAGTCCTCAGTCTCTTGTCATAATTCTATTTACTTAACTAAAGATTTCATATCTCATCACTCCTTTAAATCTTTAGACTCACTTACTCACGTAGTCCAATAGCCTCTCTGGAAAAATTGCAACTTAGGAGCAGAAAGGGCTTTAGTTAACATGTCAGCCACCATCTTCTCATCCGGTAAATAACACAATTTAATGATATTTGCAAGCACAGTAAATAACACAATTTAATGACTTTTGCAAGCACTTTTTCTTTGACAAAGTGAAGTCTAACATCCATGTGTTTGCTTTCAAAATGATGTCTGAGGTTAGAGGCAATTGCAATGGTTGCGTGGTTGTCACACCAGATGGCTTGAGGACTTGTTTGCATAAACCCAAGTTCATGTAAATTAGACTTGACACATAAGAGCTCCTTGAGGCAGAAGCTGCTGCCATGTATTTTGACTCCGTTGTGGATTGAGCTATAACCTTTTGTAATTTGCTGCTCCAACAGCAAGTTCCATCTCCAATCTTAAAAACAAAACCGGTTGTAGATTTTTGGCTTGGCATGTCCCCATAGCTAGCGTCGCTCCCCGTCTATATTTTCACTTCTCCTCCTCCGAGTACAAGCTTAAGATTTCGAGTACCTGCAAATATCTCAACACCCTTTTTGCTGCTTCCCATTATGCCTTTTGAGGATTCCGCAGACTTCTACTCAAGACTCCCACAGCTGCGGCAACATCAGGTCTCGTATAGTTTATAAAATATATAAGACTTCCAACTGCCTGCCTATATTGCTTGGAAGCCATGAACTCTTCCTCCCCTGACTCTAAACTCTCACCAACCATTATGCATGAATCTGAGTCACTTCTCTTCTTTCCAATTTCTGTTTGAATTCCATGGGCGTTACAGATCTTTTTACATCTTTCATTTTATTTTTTTCAAGCATATTACCTATTGCTTCTTTCTGAGTCAACATAATCAGCCTTTTGTTTCTGTCTCTCTTTACCTGTATGCCTAAGATATACTTGGCCTCACCGAGGTCCTTCATCTCAAACCTAAACCTTAAAGCTGCTTTAATGTGGTTTATCTCATCCATTGACTTACTCATTAGTAATAAGTCATCCACATATACAGCAATGTACAGTATCCCATCCTCCCCTTGTAAAACATATACATAATGATCCGAGCTAATTCTCTTAAAACCTAGCCCAGTCAAAAACTCATCTAACTTCAAATTCCATTGTCTAGGGGCTTGATTCAACCCATACAAAGACTTCATCAGTTTACACACTAATTCTTCCTTTCCTTTTTCCACATACATATCAGGTTGTTTTTGTAAACGGTCGCTTCTAACTCTCCATGCAAAAAATCAGTTTTAACATCTATTTGATGTATTTCCAAATTCTATATAGGCGCTAGACTTAGCACAATTCTAACACTAGGAAATCTAAGAACAAGAGAGAAGGTTTCTTCAAAATAAATATCTTCTTTTTTATTATACCCCTTGGCCACTAGTTTGGCCTTATACCTTTCAATGGTGTTGTCCCGATTCAACTTCACCTTGAATACCCATTTGTTGCCGATTACTTTTCTGCTTGGAGGAAGATCCACCAGCTCCAATGTCTGTGCCTCTATAATAGACTTCATTTCATCGTTTGCCGCCTGGATCCAATGATTTCTCTAAGGTGATGAAAAGACCTCTTGAATTGTTAGAGGCTCCTCTGTAGTTGCAAAAAAAGCAAAGTGAGTAGCTACAAAAAAAGCAAAGTGAGAGCTTGCTTGCAGACGACTGTTAGATCTCCTTCCCCCCGGAAATTTTGAGGCTGAAATTGTCAGCTGTCTTTGATTTGACTGCTTGGTTCGAGCCGTGTACTATTTTGGTTCTGACTGGGTAACAGTTCGTTCCGCTTGAGTTGGAACTTGTGATGAAGCATCCTTTGAAGTTACCAGGGGGACTAAAAGAAGAGGTGTCCCACTTGCTGGTGGAAAGTAAACTCGCTGTGTATGGTGAAAAATGACATATTCAAGTTTATCTTTCGCCGGTTGATCTGGCACTTTAAATAAGTAAACCGAATCCTGTTCATCTTTAATTTGGATATTCCTAGAGATTATCACTTTCTATTTCTCAAATACAAAAACTCTATACCCTTTTGCATTATCATCATACCCCATGAAAATCCCAAAAAAGCCCTTTGCATCCATTTTCCATCAATCCTGTGAAGTATCTAGAATAAAACACTTGCTGCCAAAGATCTTAAAGTGAT
This sequence comes from Zygnema cylindricum, assembly GCA_037447655.1. Classification (NCBI taxonomy): domain Eukaryota; kingdom Viridiplantae; phylum Streptophyta; class Zygnematophyceae; order Zygnematales; family Zygnemataceae; genus Zygnema; species Zygnema cylindricum. The sequence goes on along the minus strand of JBBHKE010002191.1, from coordinate 172,952 downwards.
TAACATCAGGTTTTTCTCTTGTCCAAAGCTCATAAGGTGTAGTGCTAAAAGATCTAGAAGCAATTATGTTCTTAATATAAACGACACAGTTAAGCGTTTCAACCCAGAATTTCAAATCTATCCCTTTATCTGCAAGCATGGACCGAGCACTCTCTGTCACTGTCCTATTTAATCTTTCAGAAACACCATTTTATTCTTGTGTATATAGAACTATAAGATTGTGATTGATACTTTCCTGAAAGAGAAATTCTTCGAATTCCTTTGATGTGTATTCTTCCCCAATGTCCGAGCTCAGTGCCACGATTTGGACTTCCTGAAGCCTTTCCGCCCATGCTTTGTAGTGTTTGAAGTGAGTAAACTGCATGAAGTGAGTAACTTTTATGCTGCATGAAGTAAACTTTGGTGAACCTCGAGTAGCCATTTGTGAATGTAACCATATAGTGAACGCCTCCAATCGAAACCACTTGTGAAGGACCGAGAACATCTTAATGGATTGGCTGCAGAACTTTTTTTGATCAATGGTTTGTTTCCTGTGGAAATGGCTATCTGTGGATATTGTCAAGTGAACAACCATCACATGATTATATAGGATGATGTTGTCCATAGCCTATTTCACCATGGACTACACTTGGGAGCATCACAGACTTCCCCTCAAACAGTTGTGTTTCAGACAATACAGATTACTCCATAAAGAATAAAATCCCCTCAAACTGCACCAATAGGTATTATAATATAGACATTGTGAACTCCCAAAGTTACAGCCAAATCCACCAAGGAATCTAGAAGATATAAGCTCCAGAGTTTCACAAAAAAAACTGACAGCTTCACAAACTAACCATTTAGACCTCTCACAAAATCTTACTGAAATAACATAATAGAATGAAACTCCACACACATATAGATTCTATATCATTGAACAACTTCACTAAGTTTCACATGAAAAAACTAAACAGGGTGATCACACCAACAGGTCAAAGATACAGAAAACAGTTTGTCATTGCTTTGATAAACTTGACAGTGATACTCAAAATATTGTAAGTCCTACAAGTTATTCTCAGAGAGTTTACTACTGAATGTACGGAGGCATACCATCCGTACGGTATCTACCATCTACCTAAACTATTGAGAGTATACCCGAATAATTCGAGGTATGTCAGACTGAGCAACTCTACACTAATAAACTATTTAGCAAAAAGACAAACCTCTGTTGAACAGAAGATTTACACCGACATCTTTGCAACCTACGTACATCAAACAAAACAAGCTACCACTCAGCTACCACTAAGCAACTATTACCGTACAATCATCATTACACAAAATCTATAGTAGTCATAATATCCGCACCTGTGTTGTCTTATCTACGCCGCAGCTGCTCCGTACTGGCGGCGCATATTTATCCAAAGTAACCGCAACTGCGTTGTCCTGTCTGCGTCGGAGCTGCGCCATATCGCCGTCGCCTATTTCAACATTTTGATTATTGTACATCGGATCGCTTCGCGATCCGCCGTCCATTTCTCAATGCTTATTCAACCACTCAATGAGTCCCTTAATTCAATTTAGGTATATCCGTACGTTCGCTCCCCCAACCCATGAATCAATTCAAACCTCCATATTAAATGCAATTAGCAATTACTCACAAATTGTCACGTTCGCACGAAACTGACTTTTCAAAACAACACTCCTTCGAAAATTTAGTTCGTGCACCCGAAAAATATGCAGCGTGTATTGGTATGTTGCTATGCTGCGCTAGTTCGACACCGCTGCCATGTATGAATATGAAATGCACCGTGTACTGCTATGCTGCCATGCTGCGCTACTTTGACATCGCAGCCCAGATTGAAATATGAAATGCACCGTGCACTGCTATGCTGCCATGCTTCGCTACTTTTCCTTTATCTTCCCTTTTACAACCTCATCTACTGAGAACTAAAGCTTTCAAATTCAACACTCCCCCAAAGCTTTAAACTCAGTACTCCATTCTGTCTGCAAATATTTCTACTCTAATCGAGGTACATGCAAAAGCAAGGATGTACAAATATTTAGAGATTGAAGAATCTCTTTCACAACTTCCACTACTCATCATGCAAAGACTTAGCTAAAATAACACATCACCACTGCAGCTGCTACGATTTCCTAACCTCCGCTTTCTTGAAAATTTCGTCTTGTACCAACTCTTTTATGCCATAACCGCTAAACTCTTTTTCATTAATGGTATAACATTTCTCAAGTAAATCTGAATTCTCAATCGTATTCGTCACTTAGCCCTGTTATCAAAAATTTGTCGAAAATTTGTCTCCTACACACTTTTATCAAACAGTTGCTGCACATTCTCCCTTGTTAGTTACTTCCACGCCTTCCCCTTCCTTTGATATATGTTATTGACGCTGGTGCACAATATTCCGTTAAAATTTCTCGAAAAGTCTTTCAAGTCTTCCCAATTTTCTGTCACACATTTTCTCAACGTTGCCGGTTGCATTATTCGGTGTGATCGATTTTTGTAACATGTTTTTTCTCCAACTGATTTTCTTTGTTTTCTTATGACTTCTTGATCTGTTTATAGACTTTGTAATTTTTCCATGGTTTCCCTTCCCATTACCTCTATAAAGTGTAATTTTTCTCATTATTTTTTGGTCTATTTCCATAGATGTGCCACTTCTCTTAACTGTATTTCTTTTCAATATATTCATTCTGATCCTCTTTTTAGTTAGCTGTTCTTTCCTCTTCCTAGTATTCTTTCCTATTTTCCATGTTCCTCCAAATTTATGATTTTTTCCGCTTTTATGAACTTTCTTCCTTAGCCTCATTTTCTTAACAGTTTTTGTCCGTTTTTCGCTGAGTTCAATAATTTTTAAACCCATAGTATTTTCCACTTCTGATGTTAATTCCCCATTTTGTGTCACTTCACTCTTTCCTATCTCATCATCTTCTTTTTCCCTTTCTCTAAGTTTTGTTTTCATTTTAGTGTTCTCTTTTTCTAAAGAATATTCTTCAATCAATTTTAAGTTTACTTCTTTAACGCCCCTTACTTCAGGAATCTCTTCTCCCTCTACGTCATTCTCACACACCATTTTATCACAAGAGGAAGTCACACAAACCGAGTCTTTTTCACACTCTTCTTTTTCTTCACTGTTTTTGGTGATAATATTTTTTCCCGTTTCTTCCGCTTCCATGTGCCCTTCACTTCCTTCGACTTCTCTTATTGTAGTTGCCTCTTCCTTTAGTAAGTTTGTGTCACACACCAATCTGTCATAAGAAATACTGACAGTAACCGGATCCTTTTGTGTCACCTCTTTCTCCTCATTTCGAACAACACAAAAGGTCGGTAAATAAATAAATTCGTCAACGCACGGTGTATGCCTTCTGTCATTGGTCGAGTCTTGTCTCTCACGAAAGAACTTGATTCTCTTCTTGTTGAGGGTCAAACTAGGTTGTTGTCCCATCCATCTCTGAAATTCCCTCTAACACATGCACTTTTATACGACGAACATACCCTGAAGGGCACTTTTATACGACGGACATACCCTGAAAATATGTCGCAAATCATTACAATAAAAACAATTCATTGGTTGTTCTCCGAACTCGTTATTCTTTTTAATTTTCTGAAACTGAGACTTAGATTCCTTTATATTAGTCTGACTTGATAAAACCTTTCTGTTAGCCTCTTCATCTAGAACAACAAATCTTGCTACAGTTAAGCTCCAATCCCTTTTATCAATTAAAGTCAATCGATCTAATGCACTCTTATATTCTTTTGGTAGACTTCTCATTAACAATAAAGCTTGTTGGGCATTTGTAAAGTTTCCTGCTACCAAATCATTTTCTGCTAATAATACTTCTAAGTCAATACAGTGTTTCTCCATACTACCTTTTACATACTTGTGTTCAACTATTTTGGTAACACTGCTAAGCTAATGATATAAAGAAGTCTATGCTTACATACATTCTAAGCACTTCCATAATTTAGATGCCTTTTTAAAACTTAGGTAATAAATTACCAAATCCTCAGTCAAGGAGTTCTTGATAACCCTTAGACACTCATGATTATTCATTTTCCATCCATTTGATGTTTCGGCCAAGGTACCGTCCACCACATCCATTATCTCCATCATCTCCAAGTAGCTCTCGAGTGCATCCTTCCAGTAGTGATATTTTAATCCATCAAATATGGGTAGCCATGGGTGTGGGCCCATAACCTGTTGTCAATAGCCTATTTCAACCATGACAACACTCGGAAGCACCACAGACTACCCCTCAAACAGTTGTGTTTCAGACAACACAAATTACTCCACAAAGAATAAAATACCTTCAAACTACACCAATAGGCAGTATACTATAGACACTGTGAACTCCCAAAGTGAGAGCCAAATCCACCAAGGAATCTAGAAGATATAAGATCCAGAGTTTCACAAAACCAGCTGACAACTTCACAAACTAACCACTTAGACCTCTCATAGAATCTTACAGAAATAACATAATAGAATGAAACTGCACAGACATATAGATTCTATATCATTGAACAACTTCGCCAATTTTCACATGAAAAAACCAAACAGGGTGATCACACCAATAGGACAAAGACGCACTGTCATTGCTTTGATAAACTTGACTATGATACTCAAAATATTCTAAGTCCTACAAGTTATACTCATAGAGTTCACTACTGAATGTACGGAGGCATACCAGCCGTACAATATCTACCATCTACCTAAACTATTGAGAGTATACCTGAATAATTCGAGGTATGTCAAACTGAGCAAATATACACTAATAAACTATTTAGCAAAAAGACAAACCTCCGTTGAACAGAATATTTACACCGACATCTTTGCAACCTGCGTACGTCAAACAAAACAAGCTACCACTAAGCAACTATTACCGTACAATCATCATTACTCATAATCTATATTAGTCATATTATCCGCAGCTGTGTTGTCTTATTTGCGCCGCAGCTGCTCCGTACTGGCGGCGCATATTTATCCAAAGAAACCGCAGCTGCGTTGTCCTGTCTGCGTCGGAGCTGCGCCGTACCGGCGGCGCCTATTTCAACATTTTGATTATTGTACATAAAATCGCTTCGCAATCCGCCGTCCATTTCTCAATGCTTGTTCAACCAATCAATGAGTCCATTAATTCAATTTAGGTATATCCGTACGTTCGCTCCCCCAACCCATGAATCAATTCAAACCTCCATATTAAATGCAATTAGCAATTACTCACAAACTGTCACGTTCGCACGAAATTGACTTTTCAAAACAATAGATGAGATGTGAGAGAAACTCCATCAACTTTTCTCGAAATCACCATTTTCTTTAGACTATCATAATCCATATGTCCTAATCTTTTATGCCACAACTCATCATCATATTGGACACTAAAGTAGAGAATATCATTTTTTTTTATATTAAGCCATGTCCATCCGGTACATTTTGCTAACATCCCTAGTTCCTGTTTCTGCTACTTTCTTTTTCTTGCTAACAACCTGTCTACCATCTTTCTGAATGACCTGAAAGCCTTTGCTCTCCAATAACGAAGTAAAAAAAAAATTTTTCTTAAAGTCTGGAACATACAAAACATTGTGGATAGTTCTTTCTACTAACTTTCCCCCCACATCTACCATCAAAGATACATCACCCTGAGTTGATGTTTGAGCACTCATGCCACAAGCATAGTAGATACTCTTTGGAGATGTCTGTTGCAAATTTGTAAACGTTGCCTTGTTCCAGCACTTGTAGGCCGATGCTCCCGTGTCCATGATCCATCCTGCATCCATTGGACCCTCCATGGCTGCCGCCATAGCAAATAAATCCTCCTCCTCTTGGTCAGTGAAGTTCAAAGACTCATCTGCATCAGCAGAAGCTGAAAAAAAAGTATTTCCATAGGTAGGATTCCCCGAAAGCATATATGTTTTTGGCTTTGCTGCCACCCTGGCTTGTATAAACCTGTTTTATTTGCCTTTTTCAGTTTAGGACAGTACCTATATCCATGTCCCTTCTCAAAGCAATAAAAACCATGTCCCTTCTCAGAGCAATAAAAACAAGCAGGAGAAGATTTTCTATCCAGCCTCTGGTTAAACTGATTTTGATTCTGGTTAAACTGATTCCTATTCTGATTAAACTCTTATTTTTTTCGTCAAAGTCTGTTGCAAACGCCTCAACTTTGACTTCTCTTTCAAGGAATTTAGTATTATACTCTTCTACCAATATAAGATTATACGCTAACTGAAATGACCAGCTAGCCTTATCATGACTCTTTAACTGAGCAGACACACCTTTCAAGTTACTAGGAAGACCTCTAATAAGCAGCGTTGCCTGGTGAAACTCAGGAAATGAGCCACTAGCAAAGGAATGTGCATCAATAAGTGCACAAAAATTGTCACAATACTCGACCATAGTTTCCCCCGAGTATTTTTACCCCCAAATTTTTCCAGCCACCAAGAGCTCTTATTGGACATTCTTTTTTTAAAAAGCAGTTTTTAGTGATGTCCAAATCTCTCTCGCCTTCTTCATTTTTAGGCGAGACATGACCAGATGTCTTTGAAATACAAAGAATGAGATTGTTCCTTTCCATTGATTATTTTTTCGCCCAACTCGAATTTGTTTCATTAAGGGATACATCCAAGACCCCCAATAAATCAGCAGTTTCAAACAAAGATTCGACCATTGCCCCCAATACGCATACTTTTGGCCATTGAAGATAGGAATTCTTCACGAAAGGCCCATAACCTATTGTTCTACAACCACCGTTGTAAGAGGAGAACCACCAGTAGTTGTGGAAGTAGACATGAAAAACAACAGAAACTATCAAACACCTACTCAACAGCCAATTTACAGCGGACACAAAATATGTCTCAAAAGCCAATATGCCTCAAATTTGCCACAAAATATGACTCAAAAGGCCAATATGCCCCAAATTTGCCACAGTCATACACAACACAGTAAACTGACAATTCCCAAAATCGCAGCCCAAATGACCCTATAAACCATAAGATAAGACGACTGGAAATTTCCTAAAAATTGCCTTTAAAATGTCATAATCCCAAAACTGGATGATTGAAAATTGGCTAAGTCCTAAACTATATACTCAGAGTGAGTATCTATTGGTCACACTAATTCTATTGGTCACACTAATTCGGGTGGTCGTACTACAATACTATCCTGACTTACGACAAAGTATACAACCTATACGTCACTGTAACGTGAGTACTTCCAAAATCCTAATTACTACCTCCTGCTAAATGAACAGTGTAACACTAATTTCTAATGCACTAAACGCCAGCCATACCCAGTAAACCATAAGATATGACTTCTCGAAGTTTCCCAAAAACTGCCTTTAAAATATCATAATCCCAAAACTGGATGATTCAAAATTGGTTGTCCTAAAGTATATACTCAGAGTGAGCATCTACTGGTCACACTAATTCGGGTGGCTGTACTACAGTATTATCTTGACTTACGACAAAGTATACAACCTGTACGACACTGTACCGTGAGTACTTCCAAAATCCTAATTACTACCTGCCGCTAAATGAAAAGTGTAACACTTATTTCTAATGCACTAAACGCCAACCATTTGTTTTCCAGATATTTACAAATAACGTCCGTACAATTAATGTTGTCAATGCCTAGTCAGCATTAATCACAAAAGTCTAGATAAATGTTGATCAGTGGTACGAACATCCTGAGTGCGTACGGCGCACTAAGTCATTGTGGTCCCCACTTTAATCGCGTCCGTCGAATCGGTTCGTATCGACGACCTACTTTCAACCTCTCACAATTCTCTCCCGGATGTTCGGCTTAGTCTTCATCCGTCTGATTCACTGAACCCGCCCGTACGATTTGTGACACGTGTATGTGGGTGTCGGTCGCCACTCTGGAATACCTGCATCATCTTCAACTGTCGACGCGTGTCCTTGCAAAAGTACAGTACAGTACACTCTACTGTCTATCTGCTACTGTCACACTATCAAAGGTAAGTATTACATCTGACCTAGACACAAAATATTGGCCACCTCCATTAGCCTGAATCTGAGATAATAATCAAACAAAAAACAGGAAACAATAAACAATGAACAAATAAAAAATCAGAAAACTCGACAAATGCGTTTAAGTTCCACTTTTTACAGCTGTATTTTGAGTTTTATTTTGAGCTTTATAGAAACTTAAACGTTTAAACATTTATCTATTTTGTTTACTTAGCTGTCAAATAACTCTTTTTTGACAGCTGTACCTTGAGCAATTTCAGCTAACCTAAAGAATGTACAATTTCAACTAACAACTGTTGAACTTCAACTAAAAAACGTATTATTTCAACTAAAAAATGTACAAATCTCAACTAACCTTTGGTTGCCATTTTGTTTTCCGTCGGTTTGTTTTCGCCCAAAATTGCTGCCTGTTGCTGAGAATGTTGTTGAGAAAATATGAACAATGTTGCAGAGAAAATATAAACAGAAACCAAAAAAAATAAAAATAAAAATCGTATTAAAACTATGTAATATTCATGCAAAGCCTTATAAAATTTATGGAAAATTCATAAACAAGCATCACTACTCACTTTTGCAGCTGTCCTAAAAAACCTACATGCATCAAATCTAAAGGACAGTTGGCAAGTTGTGAGACAGATTCACCGAATTTTGGCAAAAAAAAAAAACTGACACGTGTCCATAATAAAAGTAAACCATGGAACGTCCGTCTAAAAAAAAGTACCCTTGTTTCATACATTTTGAAGTTCCTGAAACAGAAATGCAGACAATCAGCAGGAAAATGAAAGCGAAAACAGACAAAAAGTCTCTTTCCTCTGCAAGAGGATTAAATAAAAAAATACTAAGGTTTAAGCGAGAAGTTGCATCTAGGAAACGGAAAATGAGAAAGAGCGAGGGAGAGAGCGAGGCGTAGGAGAGGGAGGAATGGGGGAGGGGAGAGAATGGTACACCGCGAATCGTAATTAGAGTAATGAAAAAATTAGAGTAAAAAAACAAAAAAAAACAATTAGAGTAATGAACTCTAATTTATGTGATAGAACTTTTTCACAGTCGAAGTTTACTCTAATTTATTTAAGTACTCTATATTGGGTTATGTCGGCAATAAATATCCGCGCTGAAATTATAAACACTAAACTACGTGGACGTACAAAATCTGTCAGTCCGTATAATTTTGACGTCATTATGACGCTAGTATTATTTGTCGCGCTGAATGTCAGTTAATGTTCACACTGACGACGATGCTGTCGACGGACGAGAGTTATGCGAACGGCTTTTTTTCGATGTGATTGATTTTTCGCTTAGTCCGATTTCACGTGCGAGCGTGATTGTATTAAATCATTATTTATACTTTTTTACTTAAAAAAGTACAGTTTTGCACGGTCGAACGTCGTCCGTACTCCACACTATTTAAAAAGAACCTATATTACAATTCTGTTACGCTAATTAAACTCACCTAAATTAGAATAATGAAAAAATTAGAATCATTTACTCTATTTGATGTCATAGAGTCGAAATTTCGAGCGACCGAATTAGAGTAATTTACTCTAATTACGATTCGTGGTGTACTGACACCGCCAATCGTTATTAGCATGTAAGCTTTTTTAGCGTATACGAATAATTAGCGTGGTTTATGCTAATTGGGAATTTGAAAAATTTCGAAGAAATCGTCTAGGGTTTTTTTAAATAGTGTGGACAATTCTATTTGATAATAATAAAAAAAAAGCGGGACGGAATTAGCGTTCACAACGCTAATAACGATTGGCGGTGTACTGTACAGACTTGATGCATGTCATATTGTCATGTATCCATATGCATCCTGGCCACAAGGTCTACTTGCGAACGGTCAGAAGAACCGCGCGCGGAAATCGGGATCCTAACCGTTGCTTTCGTGATCCTTCGCTTAGAGTGTCTAAAAGTTGTTCCCCGCGCGGGATTTCAAGATTTGACCGTTTCAATAGAAGATCCACGGCTGACCGCTTTTTAATATTATCCCGTTTCAATAGAAGATCCACGGCTGACCGCTTTTTAATATTATCGTTTGAGTACAGACAAGGCACGTAAGAGACGCGAAGACAAGGCACCGTAAGAAAAAATATTTTATTTCCAGTAACGCGATGGTAATACCATCAAAGTACAAAACATGATTGTCACTAAAAAGTATTGATGACCAACAAAGGTTAAAGACCAAAATCCTGAAGGACTAAAAACACATCAAAAATGCATGAAAAGCCTAAAAGGAAAGAAAGAAAGTAAGTACAACAAAACCAAACTAATGAGGGTACGTCCCCATGTGTTAAAGTATCGACTTTATTTCATCGATGGTAATACCATCAAAGTACAAAACATGATCCGTCACGAAAAAGTATTGATGACCAACAAAGGTTAAAGACCAAATCCTGAAGGACTAAAAAAACATCAAAAATGCATGAAAAGCCTAAAAGGAAAGAAAGAAAGTAAGTACAACAAAACCAAACTAATGAGGGTACGTCCCCATGTGTTAAAGTATCGACTTTATTTCATCGTTTTCACCCAAAACGCAGTTCCGTACGAGAAAAACTTTAGCCGTACAAAAAAATCAAGTCTTGAAAAGTACACAAATGTCAAGTCAATACTTTTAATGTACTTCATGTTTGTCGTCATATTAACAAATTTTGGCGTTTTCCTTTTTTCGACCCCCGGGCAAGAGAATCCAGCCAGTCAAAAAACTTTATCAAAAATCACCTCGCGGGGTGATTTCAGAGAAATTACCGCCCAAACAACGAATGCAAAACGGCCCACGCACGCGCCACACGCGTGGAAAATTTTTAGGTGGATAAAAAAAAAACAATTTGTCGCTTTGCGAACTGTACGCTTTTTTTTTCCAGGGGTCTTTCGCAACCAGCGTCATTTCGCCCAAGGTGAAATCCGCCGAGTAGTAGTGGTTATGTCTCTCTCAACTTACTTGCTATTAAGAAGTTTGTTAATTGGTAGTGGCCACCCTTGCGATCCAGGCGTATTAGATATAGCTGGTCGTGACACTTACAGAAGAACCCTCACACAATGCACAGCTTTTGAAATTGTTTTTTTTTTTTTTTTTTTTGGAGAAAATTGCGATGAAGCACTCGTAAAAAGCTCTCAGTAAAAAGGTTTGCTGGCAGATTTTCTGCAATAGATTACCTTTTCTCCGCAATAGATGAAGTTTTTGTAGCAGGTGTGGAAAAGGAAGAAATTGCGAAGTATAAAATTCCTTGGTTTTGTAAAAACATGCAGGCGGAAAGGAGTCACCTGGACTGTGGTAGTAGGGTAGGAGTGTGACAGTGGTAGTAGGGTTGGAGTAGGTTGAACAGTGATGGTCTAACGTGGTCTGATGTCTACAACGTCACGGTCAACATCACGATGTCACGTGATGTCGCGGGAGTTGTGAACAGTTGAACACCATTTGTCATTGTAGACGTGTACATCCGTCGTTAGTTTTTGAGACGTCACTAATTGCCGCGTGTATTATAGACGTCTACAACCGTAGTAGTTTTTGCGTACGTCATCAATCATAATAAGTTTCGTGGTCGTTTCCAATCGCCGCAAGTTGTTACCCACATCTACACCCGTCACATTTTAAAGTTCCGATTTCATTTTCGCACATAGGGACGCTTTTCAAAGTAGTACGGAATACTCCACTACACCGCGAATCATAATTAGAGTAAATTACTCTAATTCGGTCGCTCGAAATTTCGACTCTATGACATCAAATAGAGTAAATGATTCTAATTTTTTCATTATTCTAATTTAGGTAAGTTTAATTAGCGTAACAGAATTGTATTATAGGTTCTTTTTAAATAGTGTGGAGTACGGACGAAGTTCGACCGTGCAAAACTGTACTTTTTTAAGTAAAAAAATACAAATAATGATTTAATATAATCGCGCTCGCACGTGAAATCGGACTAAGCGAAAAATCAATCACATCGAAAAAAAGTCGTTCGCATAACTCTCGTCCGTCGACAGCATCGTCGTCAGTGTGAACATTAACTGACATTCAGCGCGACAAATAATACTAGCATCATAATGACGTCAAAATTATACGGACTGACATATTTTGTACGTCCACGTAGTTTAGTGTTTATAATTTCAGCGCGGATATTTATTGCCGTCATAACCCAATATAGAGTACTTAAATAAATTAGAGTAAACTTCGACTGTGAAAAAGTTCTATCACATAAATTAGAGTTCATTACTCTAATTGTTTTTTTTTGTTTTTTTACTCTAATTACGATTCGCGGTGTACACCGCGAATCGTTATAAGTGTCAAAGTTTAAATAGTGTTGAAGAAAATTTACTGTAATTGATGCTAATTAATAATTTGATTTTTTTTTTAAAAAGGTGCATTCTAATTTCGGCGTTAATGCTAATTTGGGAACAGCAAAAATGGAATATTCGTTGTACGAATATATACATTAATATATGTATCCGTACAAAATATTAGAAATCGTACGCCGTCGCGAATTTAAAACATTCGTACATGCCATACTATTTACGTGTTAGACTAATCCCGTTTTTTTGAGCGCACGTTCCTATGCGTGCGCGTCTGGTTTAATTTATTTTTTGTAAACTTTCACTCGAAAAGGTACATTTATGTACGGTCTGACATCGACCGTACACCATACTATTTAGATTTTATTGTACTTTCCGCCTTTACGCTATTTTGTACGGTACCTTAATTAACGTCAAGGAAAAATTAAAATCATTTATCCTATTTGAAAAAAAATATCAAAATTTCAAGAACCCAAATTAGTGACTTTGACACTAATAACGATTCGCGGTGTACAATCCAATCTTATTTTCAAAGTATCGCTTACATGGGGACGTACCCTGAAACACTACAAACTAACCTAGCCGCTAAAGCCTCAAACTACGCCCAACTAAAGATCAAAACTATGGATATCGTCTATATGCGACGTAACAGGCGCGAGGACTACAGTACATGACAACCGACACAACGAAATTTAAGTGCGCAAGGCAAATAGTTACACGTGTGCGTTGACAAATGGTATTGTGTGTAGAACAGATATGGTGTTCGTACATGTATGCACATGTATGTATAAGTACGGATTGACTGTTCGTTCATTGGACGGCACGGACGTTTTGGTGGGCATGCAACGGCTACGAAAATGTGACAAAAAAAAACAGGAAAAGACAAATAGTCTTTTAGCGATAGTGTTCACCAATTCAAGCCACACCATTAGGAAAATAAAACGAAAACCCTTACCTTGTCTCTTTTGGAATCGATATCGCGATCACTAAATACCGAAACTCGTACACCTGTCAAAACTAAGGGTACTTTCGCATGTGCTAAAGTTACAGTTATTTTCTGTCGTTTTCCGTCATAACTTAGAAAAAAATGAAAAAATCCGCAGCCGTACCAAAAAAATAAATTACCACCGTACAAGTTGCGTTACCTTGAAACTTTATATGTACAGTAGTTTGTCGTCTAGCACGATGCAATTTGTCGTCTACCGCATTTCGACCCATTTTCGCGTCCTTCCAGCACATGTTCAAACTTTACATCAAATCACCTTGCGAGGTGATTTTAAATATAGTCCAATAAGGTGAGCGAATAGACACATGCTATCGCACGTGTCGGATTTTTTTTCAATTTTTATGCGCGGAGTACCCAAAAAAAGCACAACACGTTTCAGTCTGTGCCTACTGTTTTCCGTGCGATAATTTCGGTACAAGGGTTGTCGTAAGCCCCCTCTCTCAAACACACGTGTCTTCACACATACGGCGTAGTAAACCGCATTTCTATGCGATAGCGAAAGGTATTTTAAGGTTTCGACACGTCGACAATGTGACGTACGGGCATTATGAAGTCACAAAAACTGTACAGCATGCGGAGAGACGCCTCAAATTCAAGCCGAGTGGAAGTTTCGCCTCATTTTGTGAACCACTTCATCTGTCACATTGTTTCGTACACGTCTACGTAAGTCACTTTTTTAAGTAACAAGTTATTTGCGTTTACATCCGAAAGCTCTGAAGGTTGTACGAAGAATCTTCGCTAAAAAACAAAGTAACAAGACTAAGTTTCGGTTACATGCGAAAGTATCTTAAGAAAACATCTCGTCAAAACCTGAAGCCAAATCTCTACCAAACAACTACAATACACCGCGAATCGTTATTAGAGTAAAGAAAAAATTAGAGTAAAAAAAGAAAAAAAAATAGAGTTATGAACTCTAATTTGTGTGATAAAACCTTTTCAAAAAGGAACTTTACTCTAATTTATCAACAACTCTAATTTGGGCGATAAATATATCCACTGTAAATTAAGTACGAGTACAGAATCTGACAGAACGTAAAGTTTCACGTCATTATGAAGTTTGCATTACACAATTTGTTAAAACGCAGTTACATAAAAACGACATGTACTAAATCATTATTTGTACTTTTTTGCTTGATAAAGTACAATTTTGCACGGTTAGACACCGGACGTACGCCACACTATTGAAACCATGAGACCTTCATTCAGAGTAGGCAGTTCTCAAGAAGCTTATCTAGTTAGTGCCGACTCCAAGTTGATACAAACCCAAATGATTGACCCCTTGACAATCAGAACCCCAATACAACTTCACCCCTGTGAAATAAGACTTTCTGTGTGCTCAGTTCCACCACAGAATGCAAAGTTAGAATACGAGTTTTGGACACATTCACCCACTTTGACTTTCCCTTAGAAATGCAGCCACCTTGGCATGCAAAATCTCTGACCGACTACACCCCTGTGTAGCCTGGACTCCCCTGAGTCGGCAGCAAAAAGAATCACTGAATTTGGTCAACCGAGTGAGTTGTAATTAAATGGCAAAGTTTGCCTATTTATACGGGAGAGGCGACTACCTACCAAAAAAAACCCCTCTCTAAGCTTCCTAGTACTTCCTAGTACTTCCTAGTACTGAGGTACGGTCCAATCGTAAGACTATACCGTACAAGAAAGTACAGGTACCGTCGTACTTTCTGTACGGTCAATGTACGACATCGCCATAATGTGACATTTGTCACGTCCGAAATTATTATCTTGCGTTCCGGAAATCCCGCGATCCTCCCGGATCTTGCCACGTGTCATCCGGAGTGGTGGTACCCGAAAAAGCCAAATCGTCCACTCCGAAACCTCGGCTCGCACCACGGCTGTTCGATGAAGACCGACATTTAACATTGGCCGTCAAATAAAATATAATTTCGTTAATTCCGTGCGGTCCGGAATTCGTGCGATCTAATGCGTTTCCGTGTACAGGCCGTCCCGTAACCAGTTAAATGAAAGATACTACGTGTTAAGATTTATATAACTATCGTACCCTGTGTGTTCTGGCAGTGATCGTACTCTACAGGATAAAGCTTCCGACTATTGGATTTTTGACGGACGGCAGGTACCAGGATCAAATCCTGGGTCCGAATACTACAGCCTGTCTCTCTCTCTGGGCAGCATGGGCAGCCATGGCTCTAGCTTCCTCTCCAACCTTCAGTGACTGCGACAAGTGTGGTGGTTTGGAGAGTGGAGCGAGAGCCCAAGTGTGGGGGTTTGGAGAGTGGAGCGAGAGGCAGGCTGCCTTTGCTGACTTCCTCTTATTGATTTTCCTTTATTCAGACCTAGAAAATACATACATTTCAACAACTATTTAACACGACACTGTATTAGAGTTATTAACGCTCATTCAAAAAGTACATTAAATAATGTAAAGAATAATTTAGAATAATGTACTCTATTTAACGTGATAGAGTCAAAATTTAGGACGACCGAATTAGCGTTCATAACTCTAATTACGATTCACGGTGTATTGTAGAGAACATGTGCAATTTGACCACATTTTGACCAACGGATTTGACCGGGAAGAGAGTTTGAGTGAGGAGGACAAAAAAACAAAGTTTTTTTTCGCTGAAGTCGATGAACAAGTTATGAGATTGGTGTCCCGACATGAAAAACCGTCTTGAAAAGAGAAGCAGAAGATTCATGTTGAACAAGCAAAAAAAAAACTGCGAGGGTGATTCCGACATCATCATGGCCTTCGTAATCACGATTTTTGAAGTTGAAATGGTTGTTTTATTTTTCCTAACAACCAGAAAAAAACGGGAATACTTGGACACAGTTGTTTGATTTCAGCCGCAGCTTTTTGGTACCGACCCGCATTAAAGGACTCAAAGCCCGAAACAAAAACAATTCTTGCAATTCTCTCCATTTTTCAAGGAAATTTTCCCCTTCTTGTCGTCTTGCTCCTCCCTCTCGTCCTTGCTTGTCATAATGTTAGCAGGCTATCCGAAACCAAAGAGAGAAGGCGGAAAATAGCAACAGGTGAACTATTTTTAAACAAATTATGTTGAACGAACTAAACTTACAACTGGAAATTAAGCAATTGTGCCACGTTTTTATTTACGGAAATACATTTTTGAAACATTCTGCATTCGGAGACTCAACTCTCACCTCCTGACCATTGTTTTATTATGTAATATGTGTAATATAATGACGATGCGATCCAAAGGTACTTTGTATTGCTCTAAGCAAACAAAAAAGCTTTTTCTCAACATTTTCCTATCCGAGGCATGTATATCTTGACAGAAAAAATGTCCAAGAGATATGAAATCTAATCCCATCACACTTACTTTTAAGCTTTTTTTGAGAAATATGGTAAGAGATTTTTTTTTCCCCATAATTAGTTGTCACATATATGGGTTGTAGATGTCCAAATATTCCAAGTAGAACATTATATGGTAAATTTCTACGGTTTTAAAGATTGTTGGCCCATATAAAGGGAGGATCTCTTTATGCCCTTATTAGTTTTCTTTATCATATCTTTATTTTCAATCGTTTTATTTGTTCTTTGCAATTATTGACTCACATTACACCGTTTACCGTTGTTTCTGCCTTTCAAAAATAAAGGTATCATCGATAATCCACACTGTTTTTTGTGTATCCCACACTACCTCGTGTTTAACACTCGATAGATTCAGCGAAGCCACTTAAAAAAACCATAAACTCTGTTATGGTCAAAGGTAACGTCGTCCATACTAATAGTGGTGAAAGGTGGCTGTCAAAGTGCAGGAAATGAGGACACAATACGCGTTTTTATTTGAATTTACTCAATTTATTGCAGTTTAACTCAGCGTATGCATGTATTTCACTAAGTACAACCAAGTAAAAGCTGCATAGTTCATCCTCATTTTCGCAGTTTTAACACTATAAACCCGTTAATAGTTCATGTTAATAGGCCATAATATTTTAGGCTTTTATTTCCCTCTTAGGCTAAGCTTTTCATTTTAACGAAGCTACTGTTCAACTATAAAAAATTGTTTAGTAATAATTGTTCCTGGTTGTTGCAAAATAATGTGCCAAACTATGAGGGGAACATGAAAAAGTTCAGCTTAGACCCAATGTTTGCTCTGAGTTTCCTAATATCGACATGAAATATCTTGGACTCAAAAATCGGTATGATATTCTTTCGCTGATTTGTGTTCAGGGTATGATTTGTGATGGTTAGAAGTTTGAAAGTACAGTCAACTGGCAATTTGGCTGGCCAGGCCCCTCTAAACAAAAACGACAGAATGTTGATACAAGAGAGAGTATCGGGCTTCGTGATGGAATATGCCTTTTTTCATAGATACACCTACCAATTCCCTCCCAAGTCAAACCAAGTCGACAACGAGATACCGTTTGACATAGAAAACTGTTTGACATAGAAAATACACACTGCCATCGACGACACCACTTGTGCAAATACACACATGATTCGAGTGCCAGCCTGGTAATAAAGTAACAAAAAGCATATGAAATGTTTTGCTCGAAAACCATACAATCGACAACTAGAGTTGCCTTTTCAAGCTTTCCCCCAGTTAAAGTACTTACACCAATCAAATGATACTGCAAATGGTTACGCTCGGAGTTCTAAAAGGTCCATACAAAACGCATGGTTGAACATTCTAATCTCGCTACAGTTGTAGTGAGGTTATTCACTACAGAAGTGTACTACTGCTACTGTACATTTCAGTCCAATCGAAGCAGCATTAAGGTCCGCCAATCAATCGATCAAGTACCGAAGTTTTCAAGTCCCATCTATTTCTTTTCGTTTTGCCTTTCCCTTTCCTTTTTCATTTCCATGTATTCAAATTATTTTTCCCCCCACGTCTATGATGAAGCTTATTTCATTAAAGCCATATGTCAGAAGTACAGTCACCACCAGGATATCGAGATTCATGAGCCAGTGCCGGACCCTCGGGCAAGTCTCCAAAGTCAGCGAGGAAATCCTGATTGAGTGAAAGCCCTCCCTTTTCCGTATCCACATCTACCAGAAAGAGTTGAGACCCCTTTTGGACCAAGTCGGGGTAGAACTGGTTGTCCCATGCGGAGAAAAGAGAATTTGTGACATATAGTCTTTTGCCATCAAGGCTCAATTGTAACATTTGTGGTCCTCCTTGGAGGATCTTGCCCTACAATTTGGCCCAGCCAGTCTCATAATAAACTTCAAAAACGGCAATAGAATTTTTGCGACTAAAATATTCCCCTATCATTACAGCAACAACCATCTTGCAAACTATATACACACTGCAATGAAGATTATGCAAAAAGAATGTTCTCAACGGCAGTATCCATGCAAATTAAAGATCCAAACGAGAATAACTATCGAATCCGGTTTAACAGGAAAAGGAAAGCGAAGACGTGTGTGAAAGATTTCTGTGCGGCTAAAAATACAATGCACTTGTGGAACAGGTGCACACACACTGAAAAATCTCACCAGCATTTCCCCTTCCAAGAGACGATTGACGATTGATTTTTTATTTATTTTCCATGCCATGACAGCTCTCAAACTTGCCGATTTATGGCCCTTTCTCACACTCTCTCTCCCTCCCCCTCTCCCCCTCCCCCTTCCTCCCTCTCGCTCACTCTCGCACCTGAATCTGCCACTTTCCTCCACCGTCGAGAGCAATGCATGTTCAATCGGAAAAAAAGAGTCTAAACCGAAATCTTTCATGACCTATCTATGTGTATATCAAACCGTAACCAATTAACAAATGCAATTTTCAACGCCATTTACCATCTTCTCACCTTGACAGTTGGAACCTCCACCTCCTCCCCACCCTTCACAGTGACAGGACCACCCTTCCTCACAGATCCACCGACAAAGAGCTGTCCCACCAGCTTAGGTTTTGACGTATCGCTGATGTCATACTGTCGAAGATCTCCGTGAAGCCAGTTTGAGAAGTACACAAACCTATCGTCGAGAGAGATAATAAGGTCAGTGATGAGGCCCGGCATCGATGGAAGAGCCCAACCATCTACCTCCTTCGGTTCTACTGTCGCAACCACCTGGTGTTATACCAACAAAGTCGTCGTCAGTTAAGGCAGAGAAAGAACAAAAAACAGCAGATTTTCCGAGTGAAAAATGACCAAGTCAACCTGTGAAACTGAGTTCCGAAAACCCTAAAAAACGTAAAAAAAACCTAAGAAGCCCTAGAAAAACCCTAGAAAAACCCTAAAAAAACCAGGCTTAAGAACTAGAACCTCACCTCAGCCGCCCACTCCCCTTCTGTCTTCTTGAAAAATCGGGTCAGGTTACTGCTAAGTGCCGCCGCCACAAAGCCCTCTGCTCGATCTGGATTGTGGAGAAACCGAACCTGCCAGTCAAAATAACACCCATCAGAAACCCAGTACTTAGTCCCCTGCATTAACAGTAATCGCCTCCTTCAGAGAGGAGAGGGAGAGGGGAGGGGGAGAGGGAGGGGGAGAGGGAGGGAGAGGGAGGTGGAGGGAGAGAGGAAATGGGGAAGAGAGAGAGGGAGAGATCACCTCCAAAGGGATGAGACCTGTGGCACCGAGATCGATCGTCTGTTTGAGCTCGTGAGTCTCCCAATTCCAAATAAAAAGCTCCTTCCCATATTGTCCCTCTGCCACGTGGGCCGGGTTAAAGCCCTGTCGAAAAGCCTTTGGAGCCCCCCAACTGCTGCTTACAAGAACATTATGTCGAGGCTGATACCAGAAATCGTACCCAAACAAAGGACCCGGTCCCTTCTCCCACCTTCCTTTAACATTCAGATCTTCATCGAGTACGAGAAAACCTGCCCCCTCTGCATTCCCGTCCTTATCGCCCATGGCTGAGATGAGAAGCTCCCCTGATCCCAGACAATGAATAGTGTGAGGAAAACTTAGACCAGTTTTGGAAATAATCTCCTCAGGCTCGACTACTTTGTGTAATGTTGGAGCACGTGGGTTTGTGGCGACGTCAATAGCGTAGATCCGGCCCGACCTGCACTCAATATGCACAAATAAAAATAGACAATTGCAAAACTGTTAGGGAAATAATCTTCAGTGAAAAACTCTTAATGACTGTAACTGCTAGCAACATATGGGTTCGTACCAGGGATTACGTGTGAGATCTGTGTGCATTACATAACTGGTGTTTTTTTAAAGTATGCTCCCAGAAAAAGCTAAATAAGTTGACAGTTTACGGCGGTTCCAGGAGTGGGAAAAGGAGTTCGATTTGGTTTAAACAGCAAGCACATGATAAGGGAAAAGGAAATATGTAAACTAGGTAGACATGACTTAATAGAGGGCATTCATGTAGTTTGGTACAGAATGTTAGGAAACGTGCGTATGAAATATCAAAATCTTGCGCAAAGACGCCCTCAGAAAGGTCTAAAATAACCAACAATGAA
The DNA here is from genome assembly GCA_037447655.1 of Zygnema cylindricum. NCBI lineage: Eukaryota > Viridiplantae > Streptophyta > Zygnematophyceae > Zygnematales > Zygnemataceae > Zygnema > Zygnema cylindricum. The sequence continues at coordinate 152,317 of JBBHKE010002191.1, read as the reverse complement.
TGTGTTTTAAAAAGAAAAAAACAGCACTTGATCACACACTTTTGTCGTATCATTCAGCAGTTACAGAGGACCAACCATTCCTAAACTTGTAGAAAATATCAGCGTTTTCTACCTACATTGGTTCTCTTGAACGCATATATGAAACAATAAATACTCAATGATAGGTACTTGTCTTATTTTTTCCAAGACGGTATAACAGCTTGTCACAGCTGCTTGAAACACTGACTGCTCCCTCAGGTGGTTCCAACAGAGCAGGTGCTTACAATAGAGCAGGCAGAATAAGATACTTCCGAGCCTTGCTGGCGTCTCCATAGCAACTGCTACAAGCGTTCCATCCTGCGTCATTGCAGAGTCGAGAGTATCAGAAGGAGGTCAAAATCAAATCCACACTCAAACACTCAGACACACGCTCTTCCCTCACTGAAGGTTACAAATAGAATCTATAACTCGTTAGTGATTCTTGTTGTTTGTGGCAGCAATGCCTTACCTGAGTGGTGGAGCTCATCGCCTTTGTAGGGCATGAAGAGCTTGTGAATAATTTGTCCGTATGTGGATGACTCCGGATCCACATCAATCGTAGCTAGAAAGTCCGGGAGGTCGACTCCCGTGCCTGCAAGCCTTGCCAAACACCCATTTTGAATGGTACACAAGAGAAAAGAACGACACAGTGTACTGCTAGGAGAGTCTAATTGCAAAGCTAGAATCATAGTTCAAAAGTGGGCGTTTTATGGTAGGCCTTTGGTCGGCGCCTTTAAGTTGTGTTATGGGCTTTTCATGTGATCTTCTTAGATCGCTACTTTGATCAGCGACCGTTCGATCGTCCAAATCTGACGGTGTAAATAAAAAATTTTGGTCTGAATGTTTTAATTGGTCCAATTTTTGGTCCGAATGTTTAAACTGGTCCGAATAGGTCCGAATACAATATGGGTCTTAAGGTCATATTGTATGTTTTGCATACAATAGGCATATTGTATGGGCCTACTTTCACCTACTTTTGAACTATGGCTAGAATCGATTACTTTAATTTGTGTTTGAATGTAATGGTTTCTGACCGCTCTTGAAAATAGTGTCATTAGTCCAGTTTTGTTGTCTGTCTGAAGTCCAAAAAAAACAGGCGAGAAAGTAGCATTAAAACCTCTAGAATGATCCAGGATGTACTGAAAACCAAGCCGCGCCAATTGGAAAAACTACACTTTTTCAGCGAAACACAATAAAACTGATGGAAACAACCATTCAAGTAACCAAACAGAAAAAAAAAAAAAAACGTTAATATCCCTGTGGCTTCTCGGACAGAATCTCCAGTAAATTTGCAAAGAAAACATTTTTAAAACCTCTCATTCCACCACAGGCAACTGGCAGGCAACTTTGCCACAATGTGTCTCATCTATTGTTGCTTTTTGCTGAACTGTTTCCTCTACGCTGTTCCTTTTAAATTTTCCGTTCCTCTCCAGTGAATGCATGACGTCATCATATCCCAAGACAAAAAGTGACTTCCTTCCAAGACTCTACACGTTAACTATTCTACAACATTCACGCTTTCAGCAGCAAGGAAATCATTTAAAATTTAATTAGATTTACACAAATTTAATCATAACTTTTTCAAGATGAAGGAGTAACATTTCATTTAGAAATTAGAAACACAAGGTCACGTGGATAAGTTTGACCTAAACTTTAAATGTGCAAAAACATATGGAAACACTACAACGAATACAGAATCTTCTCAGCCATATTTAATTAGAACAACTTATACCTCTCCGCTATAACTCTCATAATAGTATCCCCGCGTTTATACTTTATTTGATTTATCGCTATACGTGACTACCCTGTATTGTACGTGTATTTAACTTTTGAAATAACTTATACAGCAATACGACGCATAGCATTCCCAACACGTCTTTGCACATTATAACTAGGACTTGTCCCTCGTTGCATGACCGCCAAGGATCAGCAAGAAAACAAAAACAGAGAGCAACACTCGTTTATTCGCATCCCTTTTTAGCAGAGACGATCCTGACCTTCCAATCAGCCTGCGGGTAATTTATGTATTCTCACCATTTTGCCTGTCATGTTTTGGCGACCATACTTTTGGCATCTGGAAACAGAGTAAGGCACTTGCATGATCAGTAGAAAGGGAGGCGATAGACCACCTGAATAGACAGCTGTCGTATACATCAGCTTCTCTCGAGGTCCACTCATGGCTTCCAGTGGACTTCCATAGCCTGGACCACCCGACTTACAGCAGCTCATCTTGCCGACCACCTGCAGTGGCACGTGACAGTGTCAGTGACGTTCTTGCTGGACTGTGGCACTTTGTCGATGGACACGTGGCAGCTAGTAGGATAATTATGTAGGCGATACAGGCTCTAACAGGCGATAATACTGGCCAGCAACGTCAAAATTTGCCTGTACGTTAACATGTAAAAAGGTAATTACATGTAAAAAGGTAATTACATGTAAAAAGGTAATTACATGTAAAAAGGTAATTACACAGGCACTATTATTGTATTTTTCTCCAGCAAATTTTCGTTGTCTGTACCATACTTTCATCACTACCAGTATCGACAGTAACAGCTCGCGTATAATTTCCCTGTAAGAAACGCAACTCACCTTGATTGAATCAGGAGGGAAGAGAAACACAGAGTTTGCGGAGAGCGACAGTCTGAGTAGCAATGAAATTCCTGCGTTTTATACTGCATGTGTCCGACACAGATGCTCATTCGATGGTCGACGACAATCGGCTGGATACTGTATCAAGATCGGAAGTGGATGAAAAGAGTCCAGGACCAGTGTATTTAGAGTCACTTACGGCCGTTTTGGTACGGTAACATCACTATCATTGTCGACATTGAATCAGGTCGAAGAGAGCCGGTGTATGCGTCCACTTTTGGAATCTGGGGATTCATGCAAGATAGAGTAACACAACATGACGTGGACATCTCCCCCAGGCGCAAAGCATCCATCGCGTTCCATCGCGTTTTTGGAAATAAAATATATTTCTTCCAGGCGCAAAGCACGTGAAAAGCAAAAATGTTGACGACCATTGGGTAAAGGTGAAGTTCCATCATACGTTTCTGTAATCGTACGGCCAACTCTACAGACCGGGTCGATTGAAGTTCCATGACGAAGAGTCTGTAAACCACGTGTTATAAATTAACTGGCGCCACGCAAGTTACGATACCACGTGTTTTAAATTGACTGGCGCCACGCAAGTTACGATCCCATAGTGAATATCTTTCAGATTTTTAGCACCTACAAACTTACCTCAATCTTCACTTGCGTACCATGTACCTGCGTACGAACTACGAAGTAATCATACGACATAACTTTTATACTTTTTGCAGACGCCAGTCTGTACGCCAACTCATTTTTTAGGACTTCTGTTTTCGAACATAACGAAAGTCCTTTGAGAGAAATAGTGTGACGAACAAAAGTTACCGAAAATAGCGTGACGAAGAAATGTTACGAAATTTCGTTTTTATTTTCGCTTGTATTTTGGAAAGCGCGTGTCATGTGCAAATCTTAAGATTTTTCGTTGGTTTTCCATCATGACACGTATCTTAATCGTTTAGCGTGTCACGATTTTTTTTTCCTCTCTTTTTTTTTTTTTCTCGAGGTGGGTTGACAGTTACAAAAAAAAATGAAGCGAAATCCTCGCGAATGAACATCCGACGGCCATTATTACCTCCAAGACCTTCGGAGAGTATCGGCAAGTTTCTCTGTAATGTTGTTTTTCGTATAAAAACAAAATAGGCGGTACAATTTGGTACGGAGAGTCGCCGATGTCTGTAAACTACGCCACTTTTCGCCTGATGGAACTTCACCCTAAGAGATTAAAATCCTTAGGGTACGTCCCCATGTAAGCGATACTTTGAAAAAATATTTTGGACTGTAGTTAAGTGTTCCGTACTACTTTGAAAAGCGTCCCTATGTGCGAAAATGAAATCGGAACTTTGAAATGTGACGGTTGTAGACGTAAGTACAACTTTCTGACGGATGAAGACGACTACTAAACTTCCGACAATCGGTGACGCCAACAAAAACAGCGACGGTTGTAGACGTCTAGATTTTTCTAATTTTGTGACATGGCAGATTGTTTAGGGTTTTGTGACATTGTGACGCCGTGCTCACTTGTGACAACGTCGACGTCACAAAATTCAAGAACTTTCTGCCATGGCTATCCGATTTCGTTTTTCCGACTTTTCCTCAATTGACTTGCCATAAAAATATACATAAAGGTAGTCAAAAGAATTATTTTTTAAATATCTTTCATTTAATACCAACAATGTCGTGCCTCATTCTAAAAAGTGAGAGATAAAAGCGATAGTGTGAGAGGGAGAGGGGAGAAGCGACGACGGCGCAAAATTATGCAAAGGTACCATGAAGGAAAGTGGAGGTCCGAAGACCCCTGCAGATTTTTTTCCGTACATGCTCGTCTTTTCCGTACATGCACGTGACGGATAGGGAGAAAAATAGCGAGTGCTCTCCCTCGTCCTAAAATTTTACCACTCGTGTGGCGCGTGCGTGGACCGTTTTTCATTCGTTGTTTGGGCGGTACTTTCCCTGAAATCAGGTCGCGAGGTGATTTTTTATGAAGTTTTTTGACAGGCTGTATTCTCTTGCCCGGGGGTCGAAAAAAGGAAAACGCCAAAATTCGTTAACTTGACGACAAACATGAAGTACATTCAAAGTATCGACTTGACGTTTGCTGTACTTTTAAAGAATTGATTTTCTTGTACGGCTAAAGTTTTTCTCGTACGGAACTGCGTTTTGGGTGAAAACGACAGGATAAAGTCGATACTTTAATACATGGGGACGTACCCTTACATACTTCAAGCATAACAAGCACTACAATAATCAAAAGTAAATATCAAAAACTGAAAGCTAAAAAAATACAAATAAAGGGTAACACTAATAAAGGTGAACCTCCAAGCGAAAAGTGAGGTTCATTATTGGAAAAAGTACATTTCGTACAAGGCCGTACTTTTTTTATTTTTATAAAACATGATTACTACAGATTCGTCAAGATCTCCAAACTTTTGGACGACAATTTTGACCGTCCGATTATGTGTTTTTGAAGCAAGCGGTCATCTTATCCAGAGTGTAGGACGTGTAAAATATTTACAACGTGTGGTCACGTAAGATCCAACGATGGCTGTTAGATAAAACCTTACATGTGGCATACGCCAGTCGCCTTCGGACCTAAGCCACGCGCCTTCGGACAGGCAGGAATCAAATCCAACGAAACCACCAAAAGATCTGTGTTAAAGATTGTGTCGTGACGCCTCCTCCACCATCCAACACCATCCAAAGACAATTGGTACATCGATGAAACACGAACGTACCAACGGTAAATTAGTGTATGTTTGTACATCAAAAAGTAATATGTAACCCTTAGTAAAACGACAAACACGAACCTACAAATTGTACATTTTGCGGCTGGTTGTACGGATACTAGTTCAGGTATATTGCATTTGGAATCTTTGACAATGCTCGCTGTCATATCAGAAACCTACGTGCATCCAATCGAAAGAAAGCACGTATGCGATAGATTCGTTGCTGACACAACCTGATGGAGAAGTGAACGAAATATTATTGCCAGTAAACGTATCCGTACGATTATTGTCGACGCCTGGTGGAGAAGAGGCCTAACACAAAAAAACAACAATCATTTTCGCCACCTTTCCGTAATACCGAACTACAGTGCCGACAAAGGTCGCAAAAGTCAAAATTATACATAACCGAAACCGAATGTTTTTTTTTCCAAATCTGAGTAACCCACGCCCGACCGGGTTATGTCACGCTCCAAAATTGTTAACCGTTAACCGACCGTCGTTGACGAAAATAAAAGTTAACCGAAACTCGATTTTTCGCGACTAACTGTACCTGCTCGTAACCGAAAAATACAAGATTACAGCGCTCGTTGTTATTACCGTTAAGCATTTATTACACCGTGAATCGTTATTATCGTAAATAAATAATTAATGTTATCCATACTAATTTATATTTTTTGTTTTTTCAACAAAAAAAAATTACTCTAGTTTATCAGTAACTGTAATTTGGGTTTCGGTCCGTAATAAGTATCCGCTTTTAATATCTTTTAGGTACACATAAAGAATCTTAAAAACGTACAATTTCACATCATTATGACGTTTGCACTACGCGGTTTGTGAAAACGCATTTTGTCAAAACGAACAATTTCACGTAATTATGGCGTTTACACCACGCGGCTTGTGAAAACGCGGTTACATCATAAAGGCATGTATTAAATCATTTCTTGTACTTTTTTCGTTAATACGCTACAATTTTGTACAGCTAGACACCGATCGTAAGCCACGCTATTTAAAACGTCACTATACTAGAGTTGTTAACGCTGATTCAAAAAGTACCTTAAATAGTATAAAGAAAAAATTTAGAGTTATTTATTCTATTTAAGGTTTTTGGGTCAAAATTCGTGGTGACGGAATTAGCGTTAATAATGGTAATTACGATTCACGGTGTAGTGTTAATGGAAAATTATGATTAATAATACTATTTGATGCAAAGAGACGTGGCAGGTTATAGTCCACGTCTTTAAATAATGTTGTTAACTATATTTTGTTATTTCTGGCTATAAGTAGTAGCAACTTATTAACACTAATAAAAATGAGTGGTATAGTGGTACATCTTCTTTTGCAAAAAAATAGCTCGTGTACCTCTTCTTTTTACTATTTTGTCTTTTTGTAATCTCCCTTTACGAATATTATTTTTCCTCGACAGTCACCTCTTTCAAGAGATTTGTTCCTAAATTTGCGTGTAACTCTTAGATTACTGCTTAAACTCATATTAATGTTTATTCTCTCGCAAATCTATTTTTTCGCTACAATTTTCGGACGATTTTTCTTTCGACTACGATAATATGTTATGAATTATGCAAAAAAGGTAAGTTTTAATTATGTATGTTAAAAAAAAAATCACAGTTTTTCACATAGAAAATCAATTAACAAAAAAACCCATTGTGATGATCAACCTCAAACTTAAAAATTACACAAAGTCTATAAATCTATATGTGGTATAAATTGTGCGCTTTGGTAATTTGGTAAAAATGAGCATTCCGGTTTAAAAAAAAAAAAAAAACATAATAAAAATTGTGAAAAACAAAAAAAAAATCAAAGAAAAAACTATATATAACTAATACTAAAAAAATAGTAATAATTAGAAAACAAAACAAAACAAAAAACTATGCATTTAAAAGATCTCGGTTGGATCTAACACACAAAATATCACTAACAATTGAAGCCGCTAGTGAGCTCCTCGTCTTTGTTATCGTGTTCCCGGCATCCGAAAAATTGCATTCAGACATGGAGCTAGAAGCCGGAATAGCTAGAATATATCTAGCAACACCGGCTAGAATAGGAAATCCTCCACCTTTCGCACGTGCATTTGATTTTTTTTTCCACCATTCAAGTATGTTAAAGTTCAATCTTTCGTCGTTGGTTCATTTTAAATAAAAATAACGTTTCAGTTCGTCACTAACGAGCGTTTTTTTGTCGGTTGTAATAAAAACCTCATTTTCGTCATCGCTCTCACCAAAAAAATTGTGAAAACCGTCCATACTTTGAGATGTTTTTTGTTTTTTTGTGATACGTTGAGGACTACCGAAATCAACGTCATCATCAAGGTTGTTTGCAAGTTCTCGAAGTTTGGCCATCGCACTTTCAATTTCGGTTTTTGATACCCCAATTATTTCAAGCTACCTTTCCAAAAATCACATAAGTTCGGTAAGGTGAGTCATATCGATACAAGCAAAAAGTATCAATTTATTTTTTGCTTGAGCGATTGGTCCTATCTCATTGAATGCATCGTAAATACTCTTAAGCATTCGGAGCAAAGAATTCAACCGCGTTGTGTTTTCTTGTTTTAAAGTGCTTTTCAAAAGATTTTGTAAATTACTCTGTTTTGAAAAACGTGACCAATGATTTACACGCGTCAATTATATCAAACAATTCAGGTTCTTCCACATCGTATTTGTGTTTTTTGGAAGTTCGGATGGACAGGGGTGAGTTGGGATGGTGGGGTGGGACAAAACGACGATTTTTAAAGCCGTTGAAACATTTTTAGCCGTTATTTATGTTTTCCTCCCGAAATGATCGACTTAAACATCGTGCTGAAGTTTAAATTCTTTGTCAATAAAATGAGCGGTTATTGACATGAATGAGGTTATTTTATTGTCAGTCTGAGATCGGTCGTAAATCGACAAAAAATATTATCAATATTTTCTTTAAGTTTTGGGATGATCAAACTACGAATATCTTTGGCAGAAGGTATAATGTAGTTTTTTAGCTATTGACCAGAAATAGTTGGTTCTGTCAACATTTTTGAATACCAACATCAATGTGCTTGACAAAATGCTTGAAAACTAAACAATATATATATATATCTATATGTATATATATATATATATATATCTATCTCTATCTCTCTATATATATATATATATATATATATATATATAGAGAGAGAGAGAGAGGGAGGGAGAAAAAAGAGAGAGAGAAGGAATGGTGAAGAAAAGAAGATGGAAAGGAAAAGGAAGGAAAAATAATGAAGGAAAATGGAAGAAATTATGAATGGCCACCATCGAAAATGGTGAAGGTCTCCAACATCAACGCCACCATTTTCGCAATTTTTTTTGGGTCACTCGTTTTCGCCTCCATTTTTGAAAGAAACTTACGAATAAGTCCTCTAAAACTATCTGTTTTGGCCAAAGCTGAATATATGTGAGTGTTAATTGTTGAAGTACCGTTTGTTGACTTGTATTGATAAACTATGAAACATGTATTACAAGCCACGAAACCTCCCCCCTTTACTATGTATTTGTTTGATGTTTTAGTTTCATAGACATGTTCAATTTTTTTCCAACAACTTGAAGTGGCCTTGCTTTCTTTCACTAGGTAATAATGAGCAATTTCACCATTTTTTGATTTTTGAAGTTTGTTTTGGATTCTAGTTTTAAGAGAAGCGAGAGTGTTTTTCTCCATTTTGTTGTCTGTCTGAAGTCCAAAAAAAACAGGCGAGAAAGTAGCATTAAAACCTCTAGAATGATCCAGGATGTACTGAAAACCAAGCCGCGCCAATTGGAAAAACTACACTTTTTCAGCGAAACACAATAAAACTGATGGAAACAACCATTCAAGTAACCAAACAGAAAAAAAAAAAAAAAACGTTAATATCCCTGTGGCTTCTCGGACAGAATCTCCAGTAAATTTGCAAAGAAAACATTTTTAAAACCTCTCATTCCACCACAGGCAACTGGCAGGCAACTTTGCCACAATGTGTCTCATCTATTGTTGCTTTTTGCTGAACTGTTTCCTCTACGCTGTTCCTTTTAAATTTTCCGTTCCTCTCCAGTGAATGCATGACGTCATCATATCCCAAGACAAAAAGTGACTTCCTTCCAAGACTCTACACGTTAACTATTCTACAACATTCACGCTTTCAGCAGCAAGGAAATCATTTAAAATTTAATTAGATTTACACAAATTTAATCATAACTTTTTCAAGATGAAGGAGTAACATTTCATTTAGAAATTAGAAACACAAGGTCACGTGGATAAGTTTGACCTAAACTTTAAATGTGCAAAAACATATGGAAACACTACAACGAATACAGAATCTTCTCAGCCATATTTAATTAGAACAACTTATACCTCTCCGCTATAACTCTCATAATAGTATCCCCGCGTTTATACTTTATTTGATTTATCGCTATACGTGACTACCCTGTATTGTACGTGTATTTAACTTTTGAAATAACTTATACAGCAATACGACGCATAGCATTCCCAACACGTCTTTGCACATTATAACTAGGACTTGTCCCTCGTTGCATGACCGCCAAGGATCAGCAAGAAAACAAAAACAGAGAGCAACACTCGTTTATTCGCATCCCTTTTTAGCAGAGACGATCCTGACCTTCCAATCAGCCTGCGGGTAATTTATGTATTCTCACCATTTTGCCTGTCATGTTTTGGCGACCATACTTTTGGCATCTGGAAACAGAGTAAGGCACTTGCATGATCAGTAGAAAGGGAGGCGATAGACCACCTGAATAGACAGCTGTCGTATACATCAGCTTCTCTCGAGGTCCACTCATGGCTTCCAGTGGACTTCCATAGCCTGGACCACCCGACTTACAGCAGCTCATCTTGCCGACCACCTGCAGTGGCACGTGACAGTGTCAGTGACGTTCTTGCTGGACTGTGGCACTTTGTCGATGGACACGTGGCAGCTAGTAGGATAATTATGTAGGCGATACAGGCTCTAACAGGCGATAATACTGGCCAGCAACGTCAAAATTTGCCTGTACGTTAACATGTAAAAAGGTAATTACATGTAAAAAGGTAATTACACAGGCACTATTATTGTATTTTTCTCCAGCAAATTTTCGTTGTCTGTACCATACTTTCATCACTACCAGTATCGACAGTAACAGCTCGCGTATAATTTCCCTGTAAGAAACGCAACTCACCTTGATTGAATCAGGAGGGAAGAGAAACACAGAGTTTGCGGAGAGCGACAGTCTGAGTAGCAATGAAATTCCTGCGTTTTATACTGCATGTGTCCGACACAGATGCTCATTCGATGGTCGACGACAATCGGCTGGATACTGTATCAAGATCGGAAGTGGATGAAAAGAGTCCAGGACCAGTGTATTTAGAGTCACTTACGGCCGTTTTGGTACGGTAACATCACTATCATTGTCGACATTGAATCAGGTCGAAGAGAGCCGGTGTATGCGTCCACTTTTGGAATCTGGGGATTCATGCAAGATAGAGTAACACAACATGACGTGGACATCTCCCCCAGGCGCAAAGCATCCATCGCGTTCCATCGCGTTTTTGGAAATAAAATATATTTCTTCCAGGCGCAAAGCACGTGAAAAGCAAAAATGTTGACGACCATTGGGTAAAGGTGAAGTTCCATCATACGTTTCTGTAATCGTACGGCCAACTCTACAGACCGGGTCGATTGAAGTTCCATGACGAAGAGTCTGTAAACCACGTGTTATAAATTAACTGGCGCCACGCAAGTTACGATCCCATAGTGAATATCTTTCAGATTTTTAGCACCTACAAACTTACCTCAATCTTCACTTGCGTACCATGTACCTGCGTACGAACTACGAAGTAATCATACGACATAACTTTTATACTTTTTGCAGACGCCAGTCTGTACGCCAACTCATTTTTTAGGACTTCTGTTTTCGAACATAACGAAAGTCCTTTGAGAGAAATAGTGTGACGAACAAAAGTTACCGAAAATAGCGTGACGAAGAAATGTTACGAAATTTCGTTTTTATTTTCGCTTGTATTTTGGAAAGCGCGTGTCATGTGCAAATCTTAAGATTTTTCGTTGGTTTTCCATCATGACACGTATCTTAATCGTTTAGCGTGTCACGATTTTTTTTTCCTCTCTTTTTTTTTTTTTCTCGAGGTGGTTTGACAGTTACAGAAAAAAGTGAAGCGAAATCCTCGCGAATGAACATCCGACGGCCAGTATTACCTCCAAGACCTTCGGAGAGTATCGGCAAGTTTCTCTGTAATGTTGTTTTTCGTATAAAAACAAAATAGGCGGTACGATTTGGTACGGAGAGTCGCCGATGTCTGTAAACTACGCCACTTTTCGCCTGATGGAACTTCACCCTAAGAGATTAAAATCCTTAGGGTACGTCCCCATGTAAGCGATACTTTGAAAAAATATTTTGGACTGTAGTTAAGTGTTCCGTACTACTTTGAAAAGCGTCCCTATGTGCGAAAATGAAATCGGAACTTTGAAATGTGACGGTTGTAGACGTAAGTACAACTTTCTGACGGATGAAGACGACTACTAAACTTCCGACAATCGGTGACGCCAACAAAAACAGCGACGGTTGTAGACGTCTAGATTTTTCTAATTTTGTGACATGGCAGATTGTTTAGGGTTTTGTGACATTGTGACGCCGTGCTCACTTGTGACAACGTCGACGTCACAAAATTCAAGAACTTTCTGCCATGGCTATCCGATTTCGTTTTTCCGACTTTTCCTCAATTGACTTGCCATAAAAATATACATAAAGGTAGTCAAAAGAATTATTTTTTAAATATCTTTCATTTAATACCAACAATGTCGTGCCTCATTCTAAAAAGTGAGAGATAAAAGCGATAGTGTGAGAGGGAGAGGGGAGAAGCGACGACGGCGCAAAATTATGCAAAGGTACCATGAAGGAAAGTGGAGGTCCGAAGACCCCTGCAGATTTTTTTCCGTACATGCTCGTCTTTTCCGTACATGCACGTGACGGATAGGGAGAAAAATAGCGAGTGCTCTCCCTCGTCCTAAAATTTTACCACTCGTGTGGCGCGTGCGTGGACCGTTTTTCATTCGTTGTTTGGGCGGTACTTTCCCTGAAATCAGGTCGCGAGGTGATTTTTTATGAAGTTTTTTGACAGGCTGTATTCTCTTGCCCGGGGGTCGAAAAAAGGAAAACGCCAAAATTCGTTAACTTGACGACAAACATGAAGTACATTCAAAGTATCGACTTGACGTTTGCTGTACTTTTAAAGAATTGATTTTCTTATACGGCTAAAGTTTTTCTCGTACGGAACTGCGTTTTGGGTGAAAACGACAGGATAAAGTCGATACTTTAATACATGGGGACGTACCCTTACATACTTCAAGCATAACAAGCACTACAATAATCAAAAGTAAATATCAAAAACTGAAAGCTAAAAAAATACAAATAAAGGGTAACACTAATAAAGGTGAACCTCCAAGCGAAAAGTGAGGTTCATTATTGGAAAAAGTACATTTCGTACAAGGCCGTACTTTTTTTATTTTTATAAAACATGATTACTACAGATTCGTCAAGATCTCCAAACTTTTGGACGACAATTTTGACCGTCCGATTATGTGTTTTTGAAGCAAGCGGTCATCTTATCCAGAGTGTAGGACGTGTAAAATATTTACAACGTGTGGTCACGTAAGATCCAACGATGGCTGTTAGATAAAACCTTACATGTGGCATACGCCAGTCGCCTTCGGACCTAAGCCACGCGCCTTCGGACAGGCAGGAATCAAATCCAACGAAACCACCAAAAGATCTGTGTTAAAGATTGTGTCGTGACGCCTCCTCCACCATCCAACACCATCCAAAGACAATTGGTACATCGATGAAACACGAACGTACCAACGGTAAATTAGTGTATGTTTGTACATCAAAAAGTAATATGTAACCCTTAGTAAAACGACAAACACGAACCTACAAATTGTACATTTTGCGGCTGGTTGTACGGATACTAGTTCAGGTATATTGCATTTGGAATCTTTGACAATGCTCGCTGTCATATCAGAAACCTACGTGCATCCAATCGAAAGAAAGCACGTATGCGATAGATTCGTTGCTGACACAACCTGATGGAGAAGTGAACGAAATATTATTGCCAGTAAACGTATCCGTACGATTATTGTCGACGCCTGGTGGAGAAGAGGCCTAACACAAAAAAACAACAATCATTTTCGCCACCTTTCCGTAATACCGAACTACAGTGCCGACAAAGGTCGCAAAAGTCAAAATTATACATAACCGAAACCGAATGTTTTTTTTTCCAAATCTGAGTAACCCACGCCCGACCGGGTTATGTCACGCTCCAAAATTGTTAACCGTTAACCGACCGTCGTTGACGAAAATAAAAGTTAACCGAAACTCGATTTTTCGCGACTAACTGTACCTGCTCGTAACCGAAAAATACAAGATTACAGCGCTCGTTGTTATTACCGTTAAGCATTTATTACACCGTGAATCGTTATTATCGTAAATAAATAATTAATGTTATCCATACTAATTTATATTTTTTGTTTTTTCAACAAAAAAAAATTACTCTAGTTTATCAGTAACTGTAATTTGGGTTTCGGTCCGTAATAAGTATCCGCTTTTAATATCTTTTAGGTACACATAAAGAATCTTAAAAACGTACAATTTCACATCATTATGACGTTTGCACTACGCGGTTTGTGAAAACGCATTTTGTCAAAACGAACAATTTCACGTAATTATGGCGTTTACACCACGCGGCTTGTGAAAACGCGGTTACATCATAAAGGCATGTATTAAATCATTTCTTGTACTTTTTTCGTTAATACGCTACAATTTTGTACAGCTAGACACCGATCGTAAGCCACGCTATTTAAAACGTCACTATACTAGAGTTAATAACGCTGATTCAAAAAGTACCTTAAATAATATAAAGAAAAAATTTAGAGTTATTTATTCTATTTAAGGTTTTTGGGTCAAAATTCGTGGTGACGGAATTAGCGTTAATAATGTTAATTACGATTCGCGGTGTAATGTTAATGGAAAATTACGATTGATAATACTATTTAATGCAAAGAGACGTGGCAGGTTATAGTCCACGTCTTTAAATAATGTTGTTAACTATATTTTGTTATTTCTGGCTATAAGTAGTAGCAACTTATTAACACTAATAAAAATGAGTGGTATAGTGGTACATCTTCTTTTGCAAAAAAATAGCTCGTGTACCTCTTCTTTTTACTATTTTGTCTTTTTTAAATCTCCCTTTACGAATATTATTTTTCCTCGACAGTCACCTCCTCCAAGAGATTTGTTCCTAATTTTGCGTGTAACTCTTATATTAATGTTTAAATTCTTATATTAATGTTTATTCTCTCGCAAATTTAATTTTTTCGGTACAATTTTTGGACGGTTTTTCTTTCGACTACGATACTATGTTATGAATTATGCAAAAAAAGTAAAGTTTTAATTATGTAGGTTTAAAAAAAAATCATAGTTTTTCACATAGAAAATCAACTAACAAAAAACACATTGTGATGAGCAAAAAAAACAAAAAATATTTTGTAGTATCAAATATAGAAGTAATCAAATCACAACCTTGTCCTATTTTCGACTTTATTATACAAATTATCAACCTCAAACTTAAAAACTACACAAAATCTATTAATCTAAATGTGGAATAAATAGTGCGCTTTAGCAATTTGGTAAAAATAAGCATTCCGGTTTAAGAAAAAAAAGATAAACGCTAGAAGAATTGTGAAATACAAAAAAAAATCAAATAAAAAAATATATGTAACTAATACTAAAAAAACAACAATAATTAGAAACAAAACAAACCAAAAAACTATGCATTTAAAAGATCTCTGTTGGATCTAACACACAAAAGATCATTAACAATTGAAGGCGCTAGTGAGCTCCTCTTCTTTGTTATCGTGTTCTCGGTTTTTTGAAAATTACATTCGGGCATGGAGCTAGAAGTATGAATAGCTAGAATAGATCTAGCAACACCGGCTAGAATAGGAAATCCTCCATCTTTCGCACGTACATTTTTTTTTTCAACCATTCAAGTATGTTAAATTTAATCTTTCGTCGTTGGTTAATTTTAAATCAAAATAACGTTTAAATTCGTCACTAACGAGCGTTTTTTTGTCGGTTGTAATAAAAATCTCATATTTGTCATCGCTCTCGGTATGTTTTTCCTCCGAAAAATGATTGAATTCAAGCGTCCGTGCATGAAGTTTAAATTATTTATCAATAAAATGAGCAGTTACTAACATGAATGAGGTTTTTTTTATTGTTTTGGTCCAAAGATTGGTGGTAAATACGACAAAATATTGTTATTGATATTTTTTTTAAGTTTTGGGATGATCAAACTACGAATACCTTTCGCAGAAGATATAATGTAGTGTTTTACGCTATTGACGCACGGGAGTTGCTGGTCGATGTCAACACATTTGTTAGACGAAACACCAACATCAAATAATGCTTGACAAAATGCTTGAAAACCTGGGAACAAAAAAAAAGAAAAAAAAATATCATACAGTTACTAACCATGGTCAATAAATAAGGTTTATACCAACACAACATCATGACAAACCAAATAATAATAAAAAAATAAAAATAAGCGTACGAATATAAATTATAGATGAAAAATAGTGATGAAGCTCAAGAATGTTATTTTCTTAACAAAACAAGTTATAATGACATATACATTAAAGCCATCCTAAATGGAATTCAAAATAAATCATACCTGAACTGTCGACCATCAAAAATGGTCGAAGGTCCTCGCAATACACCAACGCCACCATTTTCGCAATTTTTTTTCGGTCACTCGTTTTCGCTTTTGTTTTTGAAAGAAACTTACGAAGTAGTCCGCTAAATTATCCGTGTCGACCAAAGCTGAACATGTGTGAGTGTTAATTGTTGAAGTACCGTTTGTTGACTTGCATTGATAAACTATAGAAACATGTATTACAAGCCACAAAACCTCCCCCCTTTACTATGTATTTGTTTGATGTTTTAGTTTCATAGACATGTACAAAAAATTTCCAACAACTTGAAGTGGCCTTGCTTTCTTTCTCTAGGTAATACTAAGCAATTTTTTGCATTTTTTAATTTTCGAAGTTCGTTTTGGATTCTAGTTTTAAGAGAAGCGAAAATGCTTTTCTCCATTTTGGTGTATGACTAGGTTTTGTTTGAATTGTGGTCAAGTTTCTCTAAGTTAAATAGCAATTGAATTTATCAATTTATTGTTTGAAACATGTGAGGAAGCTAATAATTAGGATTTGTCGTGGATAATTTACGTAATAATTTGATTTTTGCTGATTTATTAACTAAAAATTACTACACCTTGAATCACTATTAGCGTAATGAAACAATTAGCGTTATTTACGTTAATTGGGAATTTCAGTTTTTTCCAAAAAAATATTTATAATAATTTATCATTAAGTCTAAATTTTAAATTCCTTTAACACAATTGTTGGCGCATAATATATTCCCACAAAAATATGTGCATGTACCAAATTGATAAAATCGTACGTCGTCCCGTTTTTGTGACATCCGCGTCATTTTTTCGAGAGCACATTTACATGCGCGTGCGCCAGCGTAAATATTGTTTTTGTACTTTTTTACTTGAAAAAGTACAAAATAATAAGGATTTGACAGTCCGTACACCACAGTACTTAGAAAGGCACCATATCACAGTTATGAACCCTATTAGGTGGGCTACCTCAAATAACGTTCAAAAACATTTAGAATGATTAATTATATTTGGGAATTTGCCTAAAAAAACGGGGTACCTCATTTAAAGTCATGAACGCTAATAGCGATTCACGGTGTACATGTCGCATGCCATTGACATAATAATATAATATATTTGTGAAAACATGTACGATATATGAGTAAGCCAATAATTACAAACTATCACGTGATATTGACATAATAATTTGACATATTTTAGGAAACACCGTATAAAGTGCATACTTAACACTGCAATTCTGTGTCCTCCATTAGACTACAGAATACATGAAGCCTCTAGATAATATTTACCTAACCCACTTCAAGCCACAACCACTGCTGCCTAAGAAGGCAAACTGACAATTTGACTGCACCACTGTGCAGCGTGGACTCCTCTGACTTTGTAGCAAAAAGAATCACTGAAAACGGCCAACCAGCCGATAAGTTATGAGGCAGTAAAAATGCCAATTTGGACAAACTCTCAAAGGGAAAGGTGACTACCTACCAAAATTTTCTAAGTCTTGATTCTCTCTAATAACTTCTATGTATTGAAGTACGGACCAATCAGATTACTGTACCGTACGAAAAAGTACTACTGCTGGTGTACCTTTTGTACGACCTATGTACGACAAGGCTATTAAGCGGACGCGTGTCTACTTTTCACTCGTCCGTACATTCCTCGGAATTCCTATGACCGAATGTCATCTCTCCACGTGGCTCCGGGTCATGCCACGTCACAAAACGCCAAAGTGACCACAACGGGATTTCGACGATGATGTGCGCCATTGGATTTGCAGCGAGACGCAATCTTACCCGTTATAAAATTTGCGCGACATTTGTTTCGCTGTCGAAACAAAATGGGTGGTATTCGTTTTGAAATAGTGTCGTACTTCATACTTTTATAAAACTGTATCTATGCAAGCCGTATACAGTTTTAGTTAAATGGATTTGTTCCTACTTATATATATATATATATATTTATCACATACTATAGCATTTAGCATTGGTCCTAGTCTAATAGGATAAAGCTGACTGCTGTCGGCCAACTTGACAAACCGAAGGTACCGGGTTCAAATCCCGGGTCCGTCAAGTATATTTTTAGTAGCCTACTAAAAATAACTGCCTGTTGAACTAAGGCAGCCATGGATCAACCACCCTCTCTATCCTTCAGTGACTACAACAAGTATGGGGGCTAGAGAGAAGAAGTGGAGGCAGGTTGTCGGTCCTTTTTCTTTTCTTTTATACTAACATATTAAACCTAGAAAATACTTTAGAAATCTATTAATTTCAACACTACCTTTATTTTCTAGTCTAATTTTAATTTTTCTTTCAACCCGCATTATTCTCGACAATATTTTAATTTAGGAGAGGGCGCAGGTTTGGTCATCATGTCAGCCACCATTTCTTCATCAGTTCTATACACAAGATTTAAAATTTTATTTTCAACTTTTTCTCTTACGAAGCTTAATCTTATGTCCATATGTTTTGCTTTGAAATGGTGTTTTGGATTGGCTGCAATTGCAATTGCAGCTTGATTATCGCAAAATATTTCATGCAATCCCTCCATCATAAATCAAAGTTCTTGTTACAATGAATTCACCCACATTAGTTCTTTTACAGCAGAACAACACGCTATATACTCAGCCTCTATAGTAGACTGAGCATCCACCTTTTGTTGCTTACTGCTCCAACAGCAAGCACCTTCCCCCACATACAAAACATATCCAGAAGTGCATCTTCTCATAGGTGCATCCCCATAACTGGCATCACTCCAAGTGGTGATATCAGTGTGCTCCCCTCCCAAATGCAACCATAATTCTCTGGTTCCAACCAAATATCTCATGACTCTCTTGGCTGCCTCCCAGTCTCTCTTCGTAGGATCATTAAGACTCCTACTGAGTACTCCAACTGCTGCCGCTATGTCTGGCCTGTACAGTTCATAAAATAGATTAAGCTTCCTACGACCTGTCTATAAGGGATAGGCTTCATGAACTCTCTCTCCTCTGGACTCATCTGATCGTCTAAGATCATCACTCCTTCTACACTCCCATCACTTACTTTTTTCAAGTCCATGGGAGTCGTACAACTGTTAGCACTTTCCATCTGGAATTTCTCAAGCATATTACCTATTGCTTCTTTCTGAGTAAGTCTGATAATCTTCTTCCCTCTATCTCTCTACATTTGGATCCCTAAAATAAATTTTGCCTCCCCTAAATCCTTCATATCAAATCTGCCCCTAAGATATTTATTTAGTCTACTGATCTTCTCCAAAGACTTACTCAACACAAGCAGATCATCCACATAAATTGCAATAAAAATGACACCATTCTCATCTTCAAACATATAGATAGAATGTTCAGAGCTAATCCGGATATATCCCAAATTTGTGAGAAACTCATCTAGTTTCTTATTCCACTGTCGGGGAGCCTGCTTCAGTCCGTATAAGGACTTTACGAGCCTGCAGACTTTGCTCTCTTCTCTTTCTTCCACGAACCCCTCGGGTTGCCTCATGAAAATTTCTTCCTCTAACTCACCATTAAGAAAATCAGTCTTAATGTCCATCTAGTGTATTTCCATGTCTTCCGCTGCTGCCAGACTGAGGAGAATCCTTACTGAGGGGAACCAAACAACAGGAGCAAAGGTCTCCTCATAGTCAATCCCCTCCTTTTAGGTGAACCCCTTTGCTACCAATCGAGCCTTATATCTCTCAATGGTATTATCTGGGTTCAGTTTTAGTTTAAATACCCATTTACACCCAATAGGTTTTCTGTCTGGAGGACAATCCGCTAGTTCAAAAGTATTTGCTTCCATGATAGAAGCCATCTCATCGTTTATGGCTCTAATCCATCTTTCTTTCTCTGGACTATTCACTGCCTCCGAGTAAGACTGAGCCTCATCTGGGTGAGACAGCTTAGTTACCTTATGAGCGGCCTGTTTTTCTTGTATCCTTTTGCTGCTCCTCCTTCCTCCTTCAAACTCAGAAGCTGGAATGGATGGAAGTCTTGGGTTTCTTCTCACTGTCTCATCGGCTCCCCTGTCCATAGAAGCCGGTTCTGTTCCCGCTTCTTCTTTGTCCTCGAAATCCATAGGAGAGGTTTCCGGTTAGTCTCCCGTATCTCGTATCTCCCCTGAATCTGCAATCATGGTTTCACTCATGTCTTTTTCGGGAACAACCGAGTTCTCCTCACTTTCGGACTCAAATCTGATTCTTATCCTCTTTGTATACTTAAAGGGATCAAACGACTTCCTTTCATCCTTGACAACTATGTGTTTGACCAGAATGAAATATTTCTTCGCTAAGTCATAGACTCTATATCCCTTAACATCCTCATCATATCCCACGAAGTATCCAGGTTTTCCCTTAGCATCTAGTTTCCAATTTTTCCTATCCGTGTCAAGACTGTAAACTTGGCTACCGAATTCTTTAAGGTGTGAGATATCTGGTTTCCTTCAAACCCATCTCTCATAAGGTGTCACTCCCTTAACAGCTGAGGTAAGGACTCTATTTTTAATGTAGTTGGCACAGTTCATTGCTTCTGCCCAATATCTCTTTCCTATTTTCTTGTCTGCCAACATACTGCATGCGCTATCTCCTAGTGTTCGATTCAACCTCCCAGCTATCCCATTTTGTTCCGGGTTATATGGTACAGTTTTTTGGTGCTGCACTCCCTCATCTCTCAGATATTCCTCAAACCGGTTAGAGGTATATTCCCCCCCCATTATCACTCCTTATCCTCTTAATGGGGGTTTCATGCAACTTCTCACTCCAAGCCTTATATTTCTTTGAAGTAAGTTGATGCTTCAGACTTTGTTTTTAAAAAATAGACTCTAGAGTATCTAGACCAGTCATCGGTTATTGTCATCATAAACCTTTTTCCTCCAACCGACGGTACTTTTGCAGGTCCCCAAATATCTGTGTGGACCAAGTCTAATACTTTCTCACCTCTATATGTGGCGACTTTTGGAAAGGGAAGTCTTTGAGCCTTTCTCTGAGCACAGCCACTACAGTCATCCATCATTTCATTATCCCCAAACTGAATGCCTTCTAGTACCCCAAACTTTTTCATTTCCCTCAACCTATCAAAATGCACATGTCCCAACCGTTTATGCCAAATCATCAACTTAGGAACACCAACATAGTAAGCATTTTTCTTTTCATTACTCAGGTTAAGCCTAAACATTCCTTGGCTACCCTTATGTGCCGTGAAGTTAACTTCATTCCCATACTTAGTTGTAAAGACTCCCTTTTTAGCGAAGGTATCAAACTCTTTGTCATCTAACACAGACGTAGAGACAAGATTTTTACTAAGCTGAGGAATGTAGAGTACATCTGAGAATGTAAGTATAGAAGTCGTACCCTCCACTAAGACTTTCAGATCTACTGATCCCACTAGATCTATATTAACCACTCTCCCATCCCCATACTTTATCTCTACAGTAGGGATCTTTCTTAGCTTAGTGAAAAGTTCTTTATCACGACACATATGTATGGATGCACCTGAGTCGATAATCCATCCTTCTTGTGGAGCTTCCCGAATTGCTCCGAGGGCACATTTTTGTCTCCAAGGGATCTCCTTCTCCACCAGGCTCTCGTCAAGGAGAAGCTCCGCGTCCTCCTCAGATGACTCATCCTCGATTTCTCCTGTCAGTTTAGTAACAACAAGTGCATTTTTCTTCCGTCCGGAAGAACCCCCTCCACGGTTCTCTTGGAGCCTCAACTCCGACAGCTTGACACAATCTGCAATGAAGTGTCCCGGCTTTTTGCAAAAGTGACAAATACCCTTTGGAGGCCTCGGTCCCCCAGAATGATCTCTTTCCCCTCTGTAAGGTTTCTTCCGGTCCTTGCCCCATCGGTCCCCTCCTACTGCTAGAGATTGAATGCTCTTTCCTCCTCTCATAATTTCTATTGTGTTTTCCTGCACAAGTATCATCCTAACCACTGTGTTCCATTTCCATGAACTATCAGGCATTTCTTATACTCGGTACACTATGTTTTCGAACACATCTGGTAATTTCATGATAAGGGTGTTAACTTTCATTTTCATTGTACCTGTCCACCTGGCACTTTCCATTTACATATACAAACAAGAAATATCATTACAGTAATCTAACATCTTTCCTCCTTTGTAAGTGTAACTCACTAGCTTTTGCTCAGCCAACTGGAGCTCTTAAATAGTTACAGCTCTATAAATCTCCACCAAACTCACCCACAGCTCCTCGGCCTTGTAAATGTGAAGATGAGAAGTGGCCAAAGCTTGAGTGAGGTGCCTCAGAATGAAGTTTTTGGCAGCCATGTTTACATCCTCCCACATTTGATTATCGTTCTCCACGGTCGTCACGGTCGCCGCTCCCTATACTGTGGCAATAAGAGTGAAGGGTGTCTCCTTCCCTTTCCCTTTTTCGGACACACTGCTGTCTCCATCATCTGCCTCCTCCGCTGAGGCAGCCGTTGTTGCGGGAAACCTTACTCCTCCAAATCCTGGTGGAGTTCTCGAAGGTGGACGTTTCACTTGTCCACTCCGATACCCTAGTATCGTTTTTCACACAAAGCTCCCATCATCATAGCTTCCCAATAGATGAACCCAGATCCATTGAAGGTGGGCACCCTAGAGGGTGGGCCCATAACCTGTAATTCTGTATCCTCCATTGGACTACAGAATACAGGAAGCCTCTAGATAGTATTTAACTAACCCACTTCAAGCCACAACCAATGCTGCTCAAGGAGGCAAAGTGACAATTTGATTGCACCCTTGTGCAGCCTGGACTCCTTTGAGTCCGTAGAAAAAAAAATCTCTGAAAACGCCCAACCAGGCGATAAGTTATGAGGCAGTAAAAATGCCAATTTGTACAAACTCTCAAAGGGAGAGGTGACTACCTACCAAAATTTTCTAAGTCCTGATTCTCTCTAATAACTTCTATCTATTGAAGTACAGACCAATCAGATTACTGTACCGTACAAAAAGGTACTACTGTTGATGTACCTTTTGTACGACCTATGTACGACAAGGTTATTACGCGGACGCGTGTCCGCTTTTCACTCGTCCGTACGTTCCTCGCAATTCCTATTACTGAATGTCATCTCTCCACGTGGCTCCTGGTCATGCCACGTCACAAAACGCAAAAGTGACCACTCCGAGATTTCGGCGATGATGTGCGCCGTTGGATTTTATGTGAAACGCAATCTTAGCCGTAATAAATACTTGCGCGGTTTTTGTTTCGCTGGCGAAACAAATGCGTGGTATCCGTTTTGAATTAGCATCGTACGACGTACTCTTTAAAATTGAATCTATGTATGCCGTCTACAGTTGTAGTTTAATGGATTCAATTCACCCGAACTATATATATATTTATCACATACCATAGCACTTAGCATTGGTCCTAGTCTATTAGGATAAAGCTGACCGCTACAGGCCAACTTGACGAACCGTAGGTACCGAGATCAAATCTCTGGTCCATCAAGTATATTTTTAGTAACCTACTAAAAATAGCTGCCTGTTGAACTAAGGCAGCCATGGATCAACCACCCTCTCTAACCTCCAGTGACTACAACAAGTATGGGGGCTAGAGAGCGGAGGTGGAGGCAGGTTGTCCTGTCCTTTTCTTTTCCTTTTATAAAAACATATTTAAACCTAGAAAATACTTTAGAAATCTATAAATTTCAACACCATTTTCCTGCTCAACAAGCAACAATACAAAAAAAAACAATGGCAAGCAACACTATCGTAATGGAAACTCTCTCTCTCTCTCTTCCCCTCGTCTAGATGGACACCGAGGTTCTCCCTCTCGCAACCATGGCCGTGTGAAGAAAAAACCATTGACGCGAGATAAAAAAAGGGCTTGACAGATATCACGGGTGTCGCGGTGGACATCATCGCTGTGGAGGGCGAGGGAAGACTCATTCTGATATAGAGACAATGAGGAAACTCAAAGAAATCAATTTTAATAAACAAAGAGGAAATCCAGCCGAATCGATAGAGATTGCCATCTCAAACGGCCATGGACGACGTGGCAGTCACCGTTACGCACGTCACATGGGGAAAGGGAAACAGTCCAGGGACGACGATGAGCACCACAAAAAGCTCCGACATGCCAAGAGGGGAGACACTCGTAAAGGGTGAGAAGCGTGACAAGAGTCTCGGATGTGAGAAGAGTCTCGGATGTGACAAGCGTCACATGCGGGTGGATGTGACAAGCGTCACATGCGGGTGGATGTGGTCGCCTCTGTCGGCGGTTACACACAGCGAGGGATGCGGCAGGCGCACAAATGATGTCAGTGTGACGCATGTCAACGATGTTTCGAATCCGTAAGGGACTAAGCCGCCAGTGGTATGCGGAAGAAAAGACATGTCTTTCAGAGCAGGTTTTAAGTCGCGGCGGCATCACCCCTTAATAGACGATACGGTACCGCCAGCAAATTATGGCGGAAAAGTAGATGAAAGTCCCAAATCCCCAGGGATGGAAAAAGATAAAGCATTACGGCTTCCCTGAAGCGATGATCAACTATGAAGAAAAATAACTCGTTAAGTTCGTCATAGTCAAGAAGCGTGGTTGAACTCTCGCTTCGATTTTTAATTCCTATAGACCTTTGAAAAGTGAGGGAAAAGATTGTTAGGACAAATGTACAATATTGACAGGTGCCGCTTCGATTTGTAGTTCTGTTAGACCTTTGAAAAGTGAGGGAAAAGATTGTTAGGACAAATGTACAATATTGACAGGTGGTGGCAGATATGTGGCTCCCATCTCCGTAAGGAAGGTTAGTATAGTTATGAGATGTACATAAACCAGAAATGTCAACAAAGGTTCCTTTGGGAAAAAAATTGTTGAGCTTTTATGGAAATATTATCACTGTCAAAATGGTAGTATCTTTTTTGAAATGAACTAGAAAGTGATGTGGATTGTTTGGTTGAAGATTTCAGTCAAGTTTTAAAACGACAATTGAAGAAAAGCCAAAGTTTCGACCTCCAAAGTGGCCACTTTCTGTCCTTAGAAAATGGTTTGTCATCCATACTTATTAGTGCATATTTTTGTTTTTGGACTAAAAGTTTGATTTTAAAAGAACGACTACATACAGTAGGAATGGTTAATCACAGCGGGAAAAAACAAATTTTCTCTCGCCATTAATTTTGAAGTTGGGAATTGTCCTCTCTCTGCCCCCCTCTCCCTCCCTCTCTCCCGCTCTCCCCCCCCTCTCTCTCTCCTCATCTCCGTGTCTCTCTATATTCCTCTCTCTTTCACTCTCTTGTTGCTGTTTTGGCCCTATATTACTTCTAATGTACTCCAGAGTCATTTTCTCAATTTTATTTTTTACTTTCGCTTTCTTTGTGTTGAAATGTTGAATTGTCAATCTATATATATATATATATATATATATATATATATATATATATATATATATATATATATATATATATATATATATATATATATATATATATATATTATATATATATATATATATATATATATATATATATATATATATATATATATATATAATATATATATATATATATATATATATATATATATATATATATATATATATATATATATATATATATATATATATATATATATATATATATATATATTGTGTATATATATGCGTATATGTTGATTTTTTATATATTTTCTCGGATTTCAATTTATACTGCCGGGTAAAGCAATTGTACAAAAATTTTCTTTTTTAGTATTCAAAATGATGTTTGCACATATATCTCTCTCTCTCTCAACTCCCTCCCTCACTTTGACCCCTCTCTATCTTACTCCCTCTCCTTATCCTTCTTTTCTTTTGCAACCGAGGTTTTTAACCCTTTCAACTACATGATGTTTTTAAAAATTGTTTGAGAAGAAATGTTGGGAAAGGATTTGTTTTTTTATAATTTTTTTCAAAGGAGGTGATTGTGCGCAAATGTCTTTACAGGATCGTGGGTTTGCATTACAGGTAACCTGGCGGGTAAGTTTTGTTAACAACCGGAAACGTCACAATTTCCACTTTATGGCATTCTGTGAACACTACTTTTGGCATCATAGATGACTCGAAAGCTAGAATCAAAACTGCAGTGAAGGCTGTTTGCCTTTGTACAGAGATTGATAATTTGACTGTGTTGGAGATTGACTTGAGTTACTCGAGAGTTGTGGACTGTGTCGTTTTCTGGAGCACTTTCCTTGGATTACTTTAAGCCGGTTTTGTAAGCGATCTATGAGCCTTCAGAGGAATGATGACATTTTAGACTGTTTTGGCATGTGGCATTAGTGCTTGTGCATCAGGCCCACTAAAGTACAATGTTGTTGCAGTACAATTGTACAATTTTGCTCCCATAGAATTGTAAAATTTCGCTGCAGTACACGTGTGGTCGCTGGAGTGGTTGGGAAGGTGTAGTTTTACAAAGGAGTGGTTGACATGACATGCTCGCGGATGTCACGGTTTAAAGATAAGAAGCTTTGTTTCAAATGCGTGATGGTGAACCATCTGAGGTCATAACGACTATGTTAAAAGTTGTGCTTACGATCTAAAGAAGACAAATGCGAGAATGTGGGTGAAAATAAGCACTCGAAGATGTGTGTGTGTACGTAGTGACTTATGTTGGTTTGTAAAAAAATAAATGAGGTTGTATGAAGTTCACATTGTTTCAATGTTAGAAGAAATTGTCAACAGTAATAGCGATGGGCATCTCATAACAACTAAAGAGAGCTCATTTTAATGTTTTCAATCTATTTTGCATTTTAGTACTTGGCATTTGTGAAGGTTCCCATTGATAATTTGGTTGGTTCAAACGACTTTGATCGCGTATCCATTAGGGCCAAGTTCCATCAGAGGAAAATTGGGGTAGTTTACAGAAATCCTCGACTATCCGTACCAGAACGTACCGCTTATTTTGTTTTTATACGAAAACATACATTACAAAGAATCTTGCCAATACTCTCCGAAGGTCTGGGAGGTAATGCTGACCGTCGGATTTTCATATGCGAGGCGTTCGCTGATTTTTTCTCTGTAGCTGCCAATGTATTTGTAGGAGGTGGGTTGGCAAATACAGAAAAAAATTAATCGTGACACGCTGGACAAATAAGTTACGTGTCTCGATGGAAAACCAACGAAAATTGACAAAATTTGTACATAGTTTGTACTTTTCAAATTACAACTGAAAATTTAAAAAGTCATCTCGAAACGGTCCTTCGTCGCACAATTTCTTTCGTCACACTATTTCCAGCTAAGGATTTTCGTCATGTTCGAAAACAGGAGCCCTAAAAAGTGAGCTGGCGTAAAAGATTGGCGTTTGTAGAAAGTACAAAATTTATGTCGTATTACGACTTGGTACGCAGGCACATGGTACGCAACTGAAGATTTGAAGCGAAATTTGTCGGTGTGAAGATTTTTGAAAGATTTTAAATATTCGGTTAAAACCCACGTGGAGCCACTCAATGCATAACACCTGGATTACAGACTCTTCATGATGGAACATCGACTCAATTAACCGGGCCCGTAGAGTTGGCCGTACGATTACAGAAACGACTGATGGAACTTGACCCTTAGTCACCTTTATACTTTATTCTTTTTATAAACTTTTCTTTAACTTTTAAGTTTTTTTTAATTATTAAGTTTTTTTTAATAGTTTTACACCAGGGATTCTTCACAAGTGACGTAGCGTAAAACACATCAGAATTGAGAATCTCTCCGTATGCTACAGTAATTTGCTACAAATTGCCCTAGTCACCAAAACTGATCGTCAACCTAGTCATCCTATATGTACGCATGTCGTAAATAGTCCTTGAACAGTCGAATATTCAGCATGCCGATATAAAATCCTACGGCGTCCGTAAAAATTGACACTTAACTGTACACCGCGAATCGTTATTAGCCTTATGTACGCTATATCGGCACCCCAAAATTTTGACATTGATACCTTAAATAGAATAAATTACACTATTTAAGGACGTGGACCATAATCTGCCACGTCTCCTGGCACTAAATTAGAATGAATGACGCTAATTTTTTCTTTACACTAATAATTTCTAGACGCTAATAACGATTCAAGGTGTACTGTGCTCATGAATATTTCGTGCGCGGTATTAAAATGCCGTCAACCTATACTGGAAACTAGTGTTGGGTATTGGGTAAATTCATATCGCGATAATCTCGATATTCGATATATCGAATATCGATCGAGGAGAATCCTCGATATATCGTACCGCGACCAACATAAACCATCGCGATATATATCGCGATATATAGTATTTTTTAAATTTAATAATTTTATTTTTTTATATAATATGTTATTTTTGCGAAAAAGTCAAATTGTCTAATACGCCACGTACGCCGTGATTTTCGTTCCGTGACTTAAAGTAGACGCCGCAAAATGTAACCGACAAAAAAGTACTAATTCTGTAATTCTAATGATTGCTTTTTTGGGGTATGGGTACACGAGGAGGTCTCTGTAATAGTACGGACAACAAAATTTATGTATTACAGAGGCATCGGGTACATCGCGTATCGTTTCTAAATAAGTTTTACATACGTGTTTTGATATGAATGGCTCCACGTAAGCTGACTATCAAATCTCAAAAATCATCAAACATCTAGAAACCGACCTTTTTCGTATGGAAAATCGTACTTGCGTTTGACGTACGTGTACTTCACAAGTGTACCTCGTCAATGTACCTCAGAGATCTCTTCACTCCGCTGACTTTCAGGAAAAAACCGTATTTCTTTCCGGCAAAGATTTTACAGTCACTTTGTCCGAAGTCACCAGGCTTTGAAAACCTGTGGGATTTTTTTTTTTTTTATTTTTTTTTTTTAGCTTCGATATATTGACGATACGATATATCGGCAATATATCGCGATGATTTGATATTCGATATATCGAAGCAATATATCGAATATCGGGTACCTGAAATTCGATATACTGTATATCGAATATCCGCAATGGGTCCTCGATACCCAACACTACTGGAAACTGTGGAAAGTCGTCACTGTCGTTTAGGTGAACGCTTGTTGTAACCATATTTTTAATGTGGAAAAATATTGGAAATACTATATACTGCTGCCTTGTACAATATACGTATAATACGGGTATTTCACTTATATTACCTGTACTGTAACGTGGGAGCAGTATTCAGCGTTTCCAATAATTTTTCTCTCATTGTACCTGCGTTAACAATATTATTTTGTCGTTTCAGAGGTACGGGCTTGTACTCCTGTCAGTAATCACAGTCCCTACTCAAGATTGAAATATCTCGTCAGATGTCTGACGCGTGGCTTTGGTCGCCAGCCTGCGAATGTACGAAAAGTGGGACGCTGGCTGGCGGAGTACGAATTTTTTAACTGCCCGATGCCAGAAGTGACCCTTCTTTTACGTTTCTCGCGCAGTTACCGAGGTTGCAGGTTTTGGCCAAATGTTTACTAACCTTTTACGATGTACGCTTCTCGATTTCGTACATCATTAGCTGTACGTTTATGTAAAACTACAATACAGTACAGTATAGTACAGTATGTCCCACATTTACGGGGAAAAAATGTTAGGAAGTGAAGACGCGCGCTCGAGGAAAGATTCGGTTAGATCACGGAAAGATTTGATTGCGCGATCTTCCATTTGCTTACGTCACTTTGCTGCGACAGCTGCAGTACACTCTGAATCGCTATTGGCGCCCGCGTTTCTTCGCCACTTTATCCAGTTATTCTCTGTGAACATGTGTCCGTTTTCCAAACGGAGATTTCTAATTAGGCGTAAGATCTTCCTTTTCAATCGAAACCGTCGGATTTCTAATCTTCGGAAAATGTATGTTTTTTACGTGGCGAAAAAAAACAGACGCCACTAACGATAAACGGTACTGTACTGTATCGTACATCTGTCAGACGAAAAAATGTACGAAAAAACTTTTTCAATGGGAAAGGGCCTTCAAAAGGTTCTGTGTGGACCATAAACTAGGTTGACCGACAAATCGAAACTTAAAATCGTCGATAACGACAAATATGTAACGAGCAGGAAATGTCGTTGTCGGGAAAAAGACAAAATAAGCATCTTCTTTTCGTCGTTTTATCAGTCAAGCATCCATAAACCAGACCAAAATAAACCCTAAAATTGCTGCCAGTACGGTACTGTACTATTCCAAAATTTTAATTTTGAGCAATTCAAATAGGAAAAGACAAAAATTAAATCAGTGGGAGGGATAAGAGAAAGCCATGGCGGACGAGGGAGAATTTTTAATTTCGAATGTGTTGCTTCCTACCGAAGTCGAGGGTAAAAATGGGTAATAGTCTTTCATCCCACTTTGTCTCTTTTTTTTTTTTTTTTTTTCTTCTCCTTTTATTTTTCTTCTTCGTCGCTTTCTCGGAATGAACCACATTCTTCTCCCTCAGAAAATAAGTAAATAAACAAACAAATAAATAAATAAATAATCCTCCGTTTTCCGCACAGCTATGGCCGATTCGACGTCCTCCTATCAGGGGGGCTCATCGCACGTGTGAAGCCGGCTCCTGAATTGAGCAGCCTCCCGGAATCAGAAACCGCCACGTGGCAGATTGTGGATGGCGCCAACATGATGGTCAGTGAAAAAAAAAAAAAAGTTCTGTTGTAACCCTAAAAAATGGAGGAGAACTTATCATTTTTTGTCAGAAACCAAGTAAACATGAAAAACGACAAAAGAGTTCTCAATGACCCATAAGAACATGCAAATAGTTCTAATTTTTATTCCTCCCTCCTTTCAAGAAAAAGACCTTGCATTTCATCTAAAAAATAAAAACAAAGAAAAACAAAAAAATCCTCTCCCTCTCTGTCTCCCTCTCTCTATCTATCTATCTCTCTCTCTCTCCTTGTCCCTTTTCCTCTCTCCTCACTTTATCTCTCTGCTACTTTACTCTCCTCCTCTCTCCCTCTCTCCTCTCCCTCTCATTCTCTCCCTGTCTTCCTCCCATTCTCTCGCTTTCTCTCCTCTCCTTCCCATTTTCTGTCCCCCTCCCTCTACACCTCTAGTTCTCTTTCCCTTTCCTTCTTTCTCCCTCTCTCTCCATCCCTCTCATTCTCTTTCCCTCCCCTTCTTTCTCCTTTCTCCTATTCTCTTTTCCTCTCTCCTCTTACTCGCTCTTCTCCCTCTGGACTCTCTCCCTTCCCTTCTCTCTCCTCGCTCTCTACCTCCTTTTCTCTCTCCTTCGCTTCCCTCTTTGCTTTCGCTCACTCTGCCTTTTTCCTCTCCCTCTCAATTCTCTCTCCCTCCCCTTATCCCTCCCATTCTCTCTCCCTCTCTCCCCTCCCTCGTTCTCTTTCCCGTCCCTGTCTTTCTCCCTCTCTCTCCCTCTCCCTCTCATTTTCTTTCCCTCACCCTCCTCTCTCCCTCTCTCTCTCTCTGCCTCTTCCACCCTTATTCCTATCTCTTTCACTCCCTCTCTCCCTTTCTTACTCTCTCCCACATCTCTCTCTCTCCCTCTCTCTCACTCCCTCTTGCCTCCACTCTTACTCTCCTACTTCCCCTTCTTCCCTATCGTGCGTTGTTCTAGTATTTTAATATTCTCCTTCTCCCCCTTTTTCCCTCCCCCCTCCCCCGTTCCCCCTTCTCCCCCCCCCTCCCCACTTACTATTCTCTGTTCCATTTCCCTTCCCATTCCATTCCGTTTCCTTTCTGTTTCCGTTCTTGTTTCCATTCTGTTTTTGTCCTCCGTTTGTCATCCACTATCGTTATTCGGCCTCCGTTAATCGTTACCTGTCGTCTGCCCTCCATTATCTGCCATCTGTTACCCATTCTCCGTTTTCCATTTTCCATCATCCGTCATCCGTTATCTGCCATCCTTCCATTCTCTGTTCTCCGTTCTCTGTTCTTCTTCAGATGGTCCCAGGGACCGTAAATGCTCACACTCACAGCATCGAGCAGTGGGCCCGAGGGGCCATTCTGCCCTTGGTGGGCCCTATGTACCCTATATATACCCTTTAAATTAACAATGCTAGTGAAAAATAACTCTCTACTTAATATTCCCAACTCTTTTCTCGCTCTCCCGTTTTTTTTTGTTTTCAGTTTTTGGAGCAATTCCTGAAGCAAATGTGACATTTGGGTTTATCTTGGGAATGGCTTTCGGTGTGGTCCTGCATATGTGCCAGCTGGCAGGTGGTACGCTGCGGTACTTTTTTGGCAGTATTCTAATTTATGCTGGGCCTATGGGAGACAGCCTTTGGAGCTCTGGGTGGACGCCCTCTACCACAAATGCGACCCACGACGTGACCCGGACTGTCCCACTCATACGGTACAGATTGCGTACTTTTTCTTATGGAAGTTTGTCTGTATCTGGGATGTGTGTTTTGTCCTTTTGTGAAACTGGAATGAATGCTGTTATGGAGTTGAAATTGATTCACGTAGTCTGTCAATTTTTTCTTCATTCTATGTTGCCATTTTATGTACTCTCTCTCTCTCTCTCTCTTTTTCTTTTTCTTTCTCTCTTCTCTCTCTCTTTAACTCTTCTATCTCTCTCCCTCTTTTTTCTCTCCTCCACTCTTTCTCTCTCTCTCTCTCTCTCTCTCTCTCTCTCTCTCTTGTCTCTCTCTCTCCCTTCTCTCTCTCTTTTCACTCCCTCTCAGGTGTACCTCTCTGCCCTCCACATGGGTCTGGAGACCATCATGACAGGTGGCACCGCCATAATGGACCACCTGTGAGCCTCTTTTACTCTTTTTTGTTTTATCTGGCTGCTTTTGTTGAAAGTGTGGCTGTATGCCCTTATTTTTTCTTGGTTGGATTTTTATCATTATCTTTATGATTACCATTATTATCATCATTAACACTATTACTGTTATAATTATTATCATCATCATTATCTTTTCAATTATTCGTATTATTCCTATTATTTTTATTATTATTATTACTTATATTGTTATTGTTAATGTTTATATATTATTATTATTAGTATTATTATTCCTATTATTAATATTTTTAGTCATTTCTATTATTATTGTTTATATTTTATTATGAATTTTATAATTGTTTTTTTTTATTATTTTTATTATTATTATTGGTATTATTATAATTAATAATATTATAAGTTTTATTAATATTGTTAATATTATTATGTCTACTACTATTACTGTTATTATTAATAAAGGTACTTTTATTATTAACGTAAATAATCTTTTTGCCAGTTGCTTTTTTTTTTTTTTTTTTTTTTTTTCTTTTTTTTTTTTTTTCCTTTTTATTTTGTTTTGTTTACTCTCGCCTTTTATTTCAATTTGATAGTTTCCAAAACTTTTAGCTTGTATTACATTATTTTACTTTTACTTTTATTTTTAATCAGTTTTTTTTTTTTTTTTTATTATTTTTATTTATTATTTTTTAGGTTTTGTCGCCATATAGGGGATGTGGAGGCGGCCGTCGAGGGATACAAGAAATCCGGAATCCGAGCATTTATAGCGCCGTAGGGAACTTAAAAATTAAGAATAAAAAAAACGAAAGATTAAAAAAACCATGAATCAGTAAATAACAATTTGATGCACTTCACTGTTCTTTCAGTTTATTTTTTTGTTCTTAGTTTTAGTTTCATGTTTATACTTTTAAGGAGGTGAATTCAGTAAATAGTCCGTTTTGTACTTTTGAATTTTAGAGTACTGTTTCAAAAAGTTTCTGAGTTGAGTACATTTTTTTTTTTGTTTTGGTTTTTTTTATATATTATCTTTTTCACCCTTTACTTTTATTGAAGTAAATTACTTTTCTAACTTTTCTTTGGGAAGGGGGGATGGAGAGGAGGTCTCAGTATGCTGGCTGACTTGGACAGAACGGTACCCTCCCTCTCCCTCTCTCTCTCTCCCTTCGCCCTTCCTCTCCCCCCAACTACCCTACCTCACCTCTCTCTCTCACTCACTCTGCCTCTCCTCTCCCTCTCCCTCCTCTTTCTCTCCCTCTCCCCTCCCTTCTCTTCCCTCCCTCCCTATTCTGCTCCTCTTTCTCTCTCGTCCCCTACCTCTCGCCGTCCCCTAATCCTCCTCTGTCTCCCCTATTCCTCTTTCTCCCTCTAGTCCCCTCTCTTTAATCCCCTCCCTTTAATCCTCTCCCTCCCTCCCCCCCCCCAGAACTACTACCCACTGGTGACCAATGCCAAGGAGCTGAATGAGGAGGCGAGAGAGAAAGGGGAGACTTTGGGGGGGCTGGCGCCCAATGGGGAGCTGAGAGAGGATTTTGGCTTAAGAGATGTAAGACACTCTCCCTCTCTCTCTCTCTCCCTCCCTCTCTCTCTCTCCCTCTGCTCTCTTTCCCGCTCCTCTCATTTAGCAAAATAAAAATTATTGTCTGTTTATTCGAGAGTTGACATTCCGAAGAAGCAACCGTTTTGGCAGTTTTTTCTATGATGGAATTGGAATTTAATGCTGAAACTTAATTTTATGAAAGGAGAATGATGAAATTGTTTATTTCCCCAATAATTTAAGCTTGAATAGTTACTTTTGTAATCTTTTTTAAGAAATGAAAAAGCAAAATGAAGGGCGAAGGCAACTGACTTTGTTGTTTTTTCTAAACAAAACAAAATATAACAAGTTAAACGGAATTGGAAACAAACTATTACGGAACGGAAGGGAAACACATGGGAAACAAATAGTGGAATTAAACGGAAGAAAACATTTTGACACGGAAAAAACTTAACAATACGGAGACCGAACAAAACAGACATGGAAATGGAACAAAAACGAAGAATAGAGCGGAAACAAAACCGAAAGAGTTTCATGGAAACGTTACGGGGATAAAACGGAAATGGAATGGAAACAATGCAACTGGAACGGAATGGGAAACAGTGTAACAAACACAAAATGGAAACATTGTAGCCCAAAGAAAGGAAAACGATGTACTGCAAACAAAATAAACGGACACAAAACAACGTATTAAAACCAAAACAACGTTATTAAAAACAATCAATGTCGTGAAAACAAAGCAATGCGATGAAAACAAACCGATTCAACGGAAAAAAAACAATGTAACAGAAACAAAACAATGTATAATACCATGAAAACAAAACATTGTATGAAAAACAAAACACTGCAACAAATAAAAAAGAAAACGCTGTAACAAAAACAAAACAAAACAAAACTCTGTAACCAAAACAAAACAAAACAACTCTGTAACCAAAACAAAACAAAACACTGCAACGGAAACAAAAGAATGCAACGGGAACGCATGGAACTGGCAGGCCGAGAACACGAAGAAAATAATGGACTTGTGGAGGGAGTCGGTCGAGAAGTTTCACGATCCTGGAAACGGAATAAATATTGCTATTGGGCCAATGCAAAACTGGTCCTGCTCGGTAAAAAGCACCTTTTTTTATGTTTTTCGGTTGCTTTTTATTAACTTCTTGTTTGGTTTTTTTCTTTCTCTCTCTCTCTCTCCATCTCTCTCCCTCTCTCTCCCTCTCCCTCTCTCCCTCTCCCTCTCTCTCCCTCTCTACCCC